>CM039511.1:22488461-23047430 GCA_022432975.1 Begonia masoniana
ATAGTTACATGCAAACTATTGCTTCTTTAGGGAATTTTGACCATTTGGTACGAACATAAATTTTAGGATAGTTACATGCAAACTATTGCTTCTTTAGGGAATTTTGACCATTTTGGTAATGTCAAGTATATGAAATACAGATTTGTCACTTCGTTCCATGCCTTCTACGACTTGGCCTTCTTCCATAAACTCCAACAATACTCCCGTGCCCAGGGTTGTTCTACGAAAGCCAGAGAGGCCTCGGTTGAAATATGGAGCCCTGCATGAGGAGGTATGGAGAACTAGTCAGTGCTTATCATTATTGATAATTGTAACTTGCAAATTTGGAAAATCAAGGACGCTCACTCAAAGACATCGATGATCATCTTGCAGCCGTAAATGCTATTGACCAATCCGATGGAGGCTATTTTCATTTTTCAGAAACAGAAAAAAGTGGGGGAGGAGTATTAAGGGTTGATGCCATTTGAATAGAGTGGATCAAAAGGAAACTCGACTTAGTTATGAACTTGAAAAATTGTATTGCAGAGTTAAATTGATATTTTTAGGCAAAAAAGAACTTTAGGTGGGACCTATCTTCCATTGTGGAGACAGTGAGGATGGATCACAGATCTCACATTACACCTAGTCTTGCCAGAACAGCAAGAAGCATTGCTCTCACACTTAACGAAAGCAATGGAGATGAACAATACAAGTTAGTATAGTCGTACAAAGCAAAAATACATAGAACAAATCCGGGGAGCACTTTCGAAGTGCATACTTATGATGCGGGGAGCACATTAGTGTGCCAAAAAGTGTATATGTGCTTGGCCGCTAGTGTTAGTGATTTTTTTTACACTTTTACGCAAGTGCACGTATCACAATCAAGTAGTATATAAATATCGATCCCACGAGAATATTCTTAATCGAGTTAGATGCTATAAAAATCTTATAGAAGTATTAAAATTATAATTTAAAATAATTAAAAATAAAAGCCGAATGACAATGTAACAAAAAAAAACAGGATAAACGTGATAAAATTAATAAATAGAAGTCTTGGCTAGGATCGATTTCTTCGTTACGCTAGTTTTACTACTGATGCTCTGGTAATGCTCTGCAGCATTGTCTATGAACAGCAAGAATGAAATAATTCTAGGATTTTCTCGAATTACCTAGGTAAATTCAATTTAGAATTTCTCTCGACCTTGAAAGAAGGTAACTAACATTGAATTTCTATAAACCCTATTCTTAATGTCAATCAAATAAATGCTAACTACGTTGTAACAATTTAATCCGATTAATTATTCGTGTATCTTAGAATTTATATTTATCTTTCGATACAATATAAACATGGATCATCAACATATCTATCGATATGATCTGAATTAAGCAAGGAATATCACAAATAATTGTTCAATAAACAATCACATAAGCAAAACGAGATCGTAGCAAAATACGTAACGAATACTATTGTTCTAACCAAGTATAAAATTTAGCTACTAGACATAATTAAATAAAACTCAAAATAATAGTGTGAAGAAAAAGCATAAACGGTAAAAATAAGAAAAGGGAGAAGATCAGAATAATGGCGTCGTCGGTCTCTTCTCCAGATCCAAAACTCCCTGGAATCCTCCTCTGTTCCTTCTCTAGAATGTCTCCTCTTTTTTCTATTTTTTTGTTCTCCCTTTTTTGTAGTGTATTTTCTCTCTCCAATCCCTGGAATCACTCATACTATTTCTTCTTTTTTGGGATTATTCTTAATTGGCCCTTCTCTCTCTCTTCAGTGCTCTCTTTGTTGACCGAAATTTTTCTTTTGTCTTTTAGTGTTGCCCTTTTTCGCATTGACCGCTGCCTAGTGCCTCTCTTGTGATGTTTTGTCTTTTAGTGCTATCCTTTTTCGCATCGACCGCTTCAGCTTCGTCCATTTCTCTCCAAGTCGTCCATTTCTACTCTGTCGTTCATTTGCATTTATCGTCCATTTTTGTTTTTCCCAGCCAAATCCACGACTTGTTCGTGAGTTTTTGTCTTTTAGTGCTCTTTGTCTTTTAGTGCTCCATTTTTTCACATCGATCGCTGCTCTTTAGTGCTCTCTTTGTCCACATTGACCGCTGCTCTTTAGTGCTCCCTTTTTCCACATCGACCATTTCTCCAAGTCGTCCGAAATTGTCTTCCATTTTCATTTGTCATCTGAAGTTGTCGTCCATTTGCTCTATTGTCCGTTTCTCGTTCCACGTGTTTCAATAATTTCCAAATCTCTTTCTTCCAATTAGTTCTTCCTTCTATTTTCTAAATTTCAATAAATTTATTTTACTCTTCCATGATTCCAGCATCCTTCTCTCTCATCATATTCAGAGCAACAAATTTCTTCATTTTTCTTGATTTGTTTTCTCTTTCTTAACGATTCTCCTGCAATTGAGTTGATCTTCTCGCTATTAATTTTACGTTCAAATACGAAAATTTAAAATTCAAATTATAGAGAAAAATCTGCTCAAAATAGAAAATATGCACGGAATATATTAAATTAAATCAAAGCACTGATTCTGCAGCATTATATAGCAATTGTAGTAAATTCCTATCAATTTATTCTTGCATTCACTCAATTCATATACATTCTTTCAACTAATTACTGTATAAAATAACTCTAATTTAAGAGTTATCAAATACCCCCAAACTTGAACCATTACTCGTCCTCGAGTGATGCAAAATAAAATCACCATAAAACAAATTCCAAGCCACCATTACTAAATTCCATGCAATTTTCAAAGTGTCCCAACTTGTAAATTCTTGAAAAATTCCAATATCACAATTAAAATCAATTAACAAAGAATTATTTCCCATGAACTAAATTGTTAAGTGTGTGTGTGATCAAACTCCATTTGAATTGCTAAGTTCTACAAACAAAACTAGAAATCACAATACATATCATAAGATGTCAACTTTTTAATGTCCTTCACAAATCCATTAGCTTTCAAAGTGTAATACCCCCGAACCCACCCCGGCTCGGTACGCTACTTTGCTCACTAATCTCACGTTTAAAACGACGTTTAAAATAATTTATGATAAAATTTTGACTCGATTTTCAGGTTTTTTGAACCCTAAAACTGGTTGGAAAACGTGCCTAAAATACGTGCAAAACATGTCAGAAAATATCAGGTTAAAACATTTTGGAAGTAGGAAAAATTTTGGAAAAAAATCAAATTGGTTTGGTTGGGTGCCGCGCGCTGGTGCCGATCGATCGGCACCCTCTCGGGTGTGCGATCGAGGAGCAGTAGCTCCTGCCGATCGATCAGCGCTGCGCACCTACCGCGCGTGCCCAGCTGCGCCCTGCGTGCCTCCTTCGACCTCCTACTCATTTCTTCCACTTTTTCACAAGCCAAACACCTCCAAATCACCCAAAACTTTGACTCCAAAATATTAATGAAACGTTGAAACAAATGAACCCTATGTTGTTTGAAATACAAAAATAAAACGAGCGGCATAACGACTAAAATTATCAAAACCCGAAAAACGTGAAATCCAAAGTATCAAAACACTATCCTTTACATGTCAATTATCCAATAAAACATCCACTGCTCACAACAATCCAAAATAGTTAAAAGAAAACTATCAACAAGGCAAAATACAAAATCCCCATCAAACTACCCAAGGAACGTGGCCGAGACGTCCCGACAAGTGCCTGCACCGGCATACTCCGCATCACCGACTGCTGCCTAGTCCTGGGCTCCTTCATCTAGCTCACCTGAATAAAGATCGTCACCTACACCATAGAACACGAAAAGTAAGCCTAATGCTTAGTAAGTAAGGAATAACGAATGCACATAACACGCAATGCAACCAAATCCTATCACATGTAGTTTCTAACTCTCAGTTATGCTAGTTACATGTTCGTTGCATTAATCTTTTCATAAGCTGTGTGGATCAAGTAGGCACACATCTCATAACTGTCTAAGACGGCAACGCCTTGATCCAACCAAGCAAAACCGGTTAGCAACATCCCATAACTGTCTAGGATGGCCAAGCATGATTTTCCTCCCCCACACCGATCGTAGAACCCTATGACTGTCTAGGAGTTCATACTCACGATGTCTTAAATCTTTTAGCCAAACCACTCTCTCGTAAAAATTCCTTCGGGGTGTTACCCTCCAGCACTTATTCCCGACAAGGCCAATTTACTCGAGACCAGTTCTTGTAATTTAGCCAAACCACTTTCTCGTAAAAATCCCTTCGGGTGCTACACTCCAGCACTTATTCCCGACAAGGCCAATTTACTAGAGACCAGTTCTTGCAATCCTTATTATCTTATTACACTTCACACTCGCAATTCAAAACAATGCACAAAACTAGTTTTTGTAACTTAAAAAAAAACCGTGATGCATGTCAGAAGAATACGTAACACAACACAATGCGAAACAAGAAACCGACCGTTAACCCTACCATTCCATGGTGTAGGCCTAAGGTAACAAAAGGAATTCCTCTACTTACCTGACTGCTCGGAATGTGTTTGCTCACTTCGTCCAATCAAACTATTTGCTCGACAACCTAACAAATAGGAAAAATAGCTTAGCAATTATTCTAGAAAATTCTAAGGAATTCTTAAACCCAACACTAACCAAAATTCAACCAACTATACAATTCAATACCTAAAACCTGATTTTCTAACTATTTTTAGCGTCCAACTTCAAACGGCCATAACTTATTCATTTTTCAACGAATTTCGATGTGCCACCCCATTTCGTAAACCTCTACACGTCTACTATCCATTGAAGCAATCAAATTAACCAACCAAACTCTGTGGCCAATCCGAAAATACAAAAACAGAACCAGTGCATTTAGTGTACAAAACCGGTTTTTTCCTAACTCACTTACAATCTTCAATCTTTTCCTAAAAACAACATAAACTAACATAATTAAGGATTCAAACCGTCAATTAGAAGGAAAACCATCAAAAGAGATGCAATTTTTGGAGCTCTTCCAAACCCTAACCAAACCCTAACCAAATACTCCAAAAATACCTTAAAAACCCTAAAAACCATCACTAACAAGTATTAAACTCAAAACCCACTTGATTTTATACCTTAAAGCTTGAAAACTCTTGATGAAATGGAGAAGATGGAGGGCTCCAATGGCTGCCAAGGCTCATGGGAAGAAAGGAGGAAGAAAGCAAAAATATGAAATTTTACCACCTAAACATTGAAATATTTACCACCTAAACATTGAAATTTATAAATCAACATTTCCTCTTTTACTTTTTTTTCCACTATATTTACTAAATTCTCAAAACAACCCCCCCCCCCTCCCTCAAGGGTCATTCCATCCCACGTGAAGACCACTCCCTTAACACTTTTTTCATTCATTAAATAACTTTCTATTGGATGATAAAGTGTCTTGACTTTTCAACATTCTTTTTGACTTTTCCACCAAGCTTTTAGACTTTATAAAAAAAACAACTACACTCATCCCTTTGTATTATGCATTCCAACGTGATGATCCTTCTTTTCTCCCTTCACTTACATTTTTATCAAATCAAAGTCATCACTCATTGAGTCAAAGTTAAAACACTAACTCAATTACACCACCACTTATTTTCCACTTTCACTTTCTAAATCAAACCCTTAGCATCATTCTATATTATCGTTAAACTCGCATGACATCCCTAAACTAAGGCTACGTATCTTATAAAAAATTTTCGGGTGTTACAATCCACCCTCCTTACAAAAATTTTGTCATCAAAGTTTGTGGGGTAGTTATTTCTCAACCTACTCATTCTAAGTTCCCCTCCTAACTTTTTGGGTTGCATTACTAAATTTTTAACTATGATACAACCTTAATCATTTATAGAGGAATGACAATTCCTACATCTCAAAATTTTAATTTTCATAACTATGTCTTCCACCATAGCTCACTTACTCATACGTCCATTGACTTTAAATTGAGCATTCATCACTTAGTCTTTTAAATCTTTCTAACTTAATGCTCAATTCTAGCCTTTCCTCGAGCTAAATTTTTATCTTACGCCCTCAATTTCTAATTTATCACTCTCACATCTTTCAACTATTTTCCTCAAACAATCAAGACATTTTATTGTGTAGCACCCGGTTTCAATTAAACCGAATTTAACTTGTAAATTAATGATGTGCAATTTCATGGTAGAATTGAGAGAGAGTTATTGGCTAGGTTAACGGGTGACTAAGCAAGGGCATTTATGTAAATGGGCAATTTAAAAGTGGATAACGTATTTAAAGAAAGAGAGATTGGGTTTAATGAACTGTAGCCGCCACCATTTCACAATTTTTTTTCCTCTTCGGGTTTTCAGCGAGCAGTAGAGCTCTCTTGGCGATTCTCTCGCTCGATTCTCCTTCAACCTAGGTAAGCTCTCTTAGTTTGTCTGTGATTTTAACAACTAGATAGCTGAGGGAGTACAATGTGTGAAGTGTCGAGGAATACTGTGAGAGAGTCAAGCTCGGGTGTAGTGTTGAATCGGAAATGCACAATGAACTAAGCTTCCAAACTAGTTTCCCTTGATTTCCCGAACAGATTAGAATGAGGTTTAGTAGAAATCTAATTGACATCCTTTCTATGACCTAGGTGAGCAGACTTCTGAAGTAGATTGAAACCGTGCATTTCCAGGAGAGCCAGGTAAGTAAAGTTTGTTTGTGTGCCTTCGGGCCTACATCACAAAACGTTAGGGTTATGTTTACTTGGATGTGTCTGTGTGTGTGTTATGCATCATGCTTTAAAAGTATACGAAAAGGAATTTGAATGCATGTTGGCATGGTAAGGAATGAACATATTGAAACAGTGAATCAACTTTTCTGTTAAGGGAGCTAATCCAACCCTTAATGAGACAGTGGATATTTATACTTTGGGAGAGTTGATCCAACTCCCAATTTCACAGGGGGATCTGAACAGTGAATCAAGTTTACTGTTAAGGGAGCTAATCCAACCTTTAATGAGACAGTGGATATTTATACTTTGGGAGAGTTGATCCAACTCCCAATTTCACAGGGGGATCTGAACAGAAACAACGCATGAACAACTGAGAGGAGAAAGTAGAAATTGCACGTCTAGGAATTTATGTTCCAGCATTTCATTCTTTTCTTTTCATCATTGCTTTGCTTACTTAGCATTAGGCTAATAGATGAGTTTTGTGATGTAGGTGAAGAAGTGACAGCAGGTGATTCTTCTGAGTTCATTGAGGGATAGACTGGTTGGGGGAGCACACTCATGCCACGAACCTGGTGAGCTGATGAGGCGATTTAACTGATGTCTGTTTGGTGAGAAGGTTTAGTTGACAGTGATTAAAACTTAGAAATGCTAAGTTTCCATAGCAGTAGTGGTTTCAGTATTTTAAACACGTTTTTGAGATTTTTCTGATAACGCTGATCTGTTGTGTTTTAAATGTTATTTTTACTGGATTTGATTAATGTAGTGGTTTGAGTTGTTTCTGAATGGTCTTGGAAAAGTAAGCAAATTCCTTTCTGTAATCAGTGTTGTGTATGTTTTGTGAGGAGTCGTTGAAATGTACTCAGTTTTCTACCGGTAGATGATGTCTATTGGTAAATGATGAGTTATGTTGTCTATCGGAAGATGTCTTCAGTAAAGTCATCGGATGATGTAGGTTTAAGTTTATCGGAAGATGTTTTTAGATGAGCCACCGGATGATACAGGTTAATTCTATCGGAGGGTGTAGGTTTAAGCCTACCGGATGATGTCTCAGTAAACTCATCGGCAGATGCGTGCTGATGTCATCGGCAGATGTAGGAGAATCATCGTCGTTTAGTCTATCGGTAGATGATGAGTTATTGTTCTATCACCTACCGGTAGATGAAGACTTTGCATTATCGGAAGGAGAGGGTGTCATATTTTGTCGTGTAGTCATCGGTAGATGCAGTCTACTGAAAGTTGTCTGTGTTGTATATTTTCCGGGTGACGTCATCGGTAGAAGCCTCCTATTTCCTGTTTCTACTTCCTCTGTTGACTTTGTCGTCGGCAGATTGGTTTGACCTCTGCAACTTCTCGAGTATTCCTCGTTCAAAAACTTTATTTCTTTTGGCCGATTATTCTGAACATTTCCAAAACATTATTTTAACATTGTTTTTCACTGTTTGTTTGACTCCATAGTTATTCAAATGATTTCCGCTGCAAGTTCTCAAAGGTTTTGAGGTTTTAGTAAAATGAATAATCTTGACTTTCGGGTAAAGTTTTAAATTAATCCAAAATTTCTTAGTCATGTTAGAGCGATGAGTAGCGAACCGGGTTCAGAAAACTCGGGGCGTTACAGTATGGTATCAGAGACATTCAGTTAAACCGTTCAAAAGATTACTCATCAGTGCCAGTCGTTGCATGAGAGTACTCCAACAACTGTAAGTGTTTATGTTAGCCTTAGTAATTAGATGTTTATAAAAATAGTTAACCCTGCGCAGGAATATAGCAAAAATGTCCCGACGACCGGGAAGGCCAAGAGTGCAGAGAGAGACACCACTCCGGGAAGCGCAGAAGATTCTAGTGTAATCGGACAGTTGACAGATCTAGTGCGACAGCAGGTAGAATTAATGCGCCCGCAATCCGATCAACTAGGAGTACTGCTGAACCGAGAGGTACAAGGAAGTGCCAACTCGGGTTCTAGCAATGAGCATTCCGGGGATAGATTCCGGAGGCTAAGACCACCCACGTTTGATGGTCAGTCATCTGATCCTGTTGTGGCTGAAGGGTGGCTTAGAAAGATTGAAAGCATGTTTAGGTGTGCCAACATTGGAGAAGGAGAAAAAGTCACGTTGGCAACCTTTCATTTAGCTGGTGAAGCTCAACTCTGGTGGGAAGCAATCGAGACCACCACAGATGTTTTGACGATGCCTTAGTCGCAATTTAAGGACATTTTCTATGGGAAGTATTTTAACAGTACTGTCCAGACCGCGAAGAAGTTGGAGTTCTTGAACTTGAAGCAGACAGGGTCTGTGGCCGAGTATAGTAGGCAGTTCGAGTCCCTGTCCAGGTTTGCTGGGCATTTTGCTCACAAGGATGAGGATAAGGTGTTCAAGTTTATGCATGGACTGAAGTCAGAAATTTACCGTGGGGTTAAATTCTGTGGAATCAAGGGCTTGACCTTCAGTGAGGTTGTGTCCATTGCCCTGGAAGTGGAAGAAGCTGAAGGAAAGTGTGCTAGACCAAAGGAGGTCCCACAAAGGTTTAACCAGCCACACCAACAGAGAGGAACGAAGAGGCCAAGTGAAGGCCAAAATAGCCAAGGATCAGGAGGGAAGGTACAGAATGTCAGGAAGTTTCCCTAGTGTCCTAAATGTTTGAAGAACCACCCGGGTGAGTGCAGAATGGGCTTTGAGAAGTGTTTCAACTGTGAGGAGGTTGGACACACATACAAAGAGTGCTCGAAGCCTAAAGTCACCAGATGCTACAACTGTAACAAGGTTGGTCACATTAGTAGAGACTGTCCGGTTCCTAAGAGTGGCCCTGCTATGGTTAAACCAAGAATTTTCTCCATGATGGAGTCGGGGAATGAAGAACAACCTGCTGTGGTGTCAGGTACAATATTGATCAACTTTGTGCCTGCTTTTACTTTAATAGATTCTGGTGCCACACATTCATTTATAGCATCTGCTTTTGCTGTTAAGTTAGACGTAAAGTTTACCCCTTCCATGCATGTGTTTAATGTTGCATTGCCTTCTGGTGAACGCATGTACTCTAACCATGTGATGCTTGTCAGTGAAGTATTAGTAGGGAATGTAAGTCTACCTGCTGACCTTATAATTATGGATATATTAGGATTTGATGTAATCCTAGGAATGGACTGGCTGTTTAAGCATCATGCCACAATATATTGTAGGACTGGAATAGTTAGCTTCCAACCCCCTGGTAGTTTGAAACACACCTTTCAAGCCTCAAAGAAAGGTAAGGAAATGTCTGTGATGACCTCTATTAACACAAGATCCTCCCCTTGCAGTGAGTATTTGTGCTTTTTGGCCAGTGCTTTAGACACACAAACAGTAGGAAAATCAAGCCCCAAAAATGTTTTAGTTGTCCAAGATTTTCCAGAAGTATTCCTAGATGACCTTCTTGGTTTGCCACCAGATAGGGAAATTGAATTTGTCGTGGATGTTTACCCCGGAGCCGAGCCTGTGTCTAAGAATCCATATAGACTAGCACCAACTGAACTTAAGGAATTAAAGAAACAGTTAGAGGATTTGTTGGAGAAGGGGTTCATACGCCCTAGCTTTTCACCGTGGGGTGCACCGGTCCTTTTGTCAAAAAGAAAGATGGATCTATGCGTATGTGCATTGATTATAGAGAATTGAATAAGCTAACTGTCAAGAACAAGTACCCTTTACCGAGAATTGATGACTTATTTGACCAGCTTAA
Source organism: Begonia masoniana (assembly GCA_022432975.1). NCBI lineage: Eukaryota > Viridiplantae > Streptophyta > Magnoliopsida > Cucurbitales > Begoniaceae > Begonia > Begonia masoniana. The sequence continues at coordinate 22,498,809 of CM039511.1, forward strand.
GGGTGCAAGAGTTTTCTCTAAGATCGACCTTAGATCCGGTTATTACCAACTGAAGGTAAAATCTGAAGATGTCCCAAAGACTGCCTTTCGCACAAGGTATGGACATTATGAGTTTTTAGTTATGTCTTTTGGCCTAACAAATGCACCAGCAGCCTTCATGGATCTCATGAATAGGGTGTTTCACGAGTATTTGGACAAGTTTGTCATAGTATTCATAGACGATATTCTAATCTACTCTAGCACCAAGGATGAACATGCAGGGCACTTGAGCTTGGTGTTAGGATTACTGAGGCAACACCAACTCTATGCCAAATTTTCTAAGTGTGAGTTTTGGTTGGACAGAGTTCACTTTCTTGGTCATGTGATCTCTGGAGATGGGATATCTGTTGATCCAGCCAAAGTTCAAGTAGTTTGGGAGTGGCCCCAACCGAAAAGTGCTACTGATATTCGAAGTTTTCTTGGATTAGCAGGGTATTACAGAAAGTTCATTGAAGGATTTTCAAAGATTGCTACACCCCTTACTAAGTTAACCAGGAAAAATGTGAAGTATATATGGACCGATGAATGTGAACATAGTTTCATGACCTTAAAACAGAAACTAACCAATGCTCCAATTTTAACCCTTCCAACTGAGGATGGTAAATTTAGTATTTACTGTGATGCTTCCAAGATTGGTCTTGGATGTGTGTTAATGCAAGATGGTAAGGTCATAGCCTATGCCTCTAGACAGTTGAAAACTCATGAGAAGAATTACCCTACCCATGATTTAGAATTAGCTGCTGTAGTATTTGCACTTAAGATTTGGAGGCATTACTTGTATGGACAATCTTGTGAGATATTTTCAGATCATAAGAGCCTGAAGTATATCTTCACACAGAAGGAACTAAACATGAGACAACGTCGATGGTTGGAATTTGTAAAAGACTATGATTTTGAGATTAAATACCATCCAAGCAAGGCAAATGTCGTGGCTGATGCTTTGAGTAGAGTAACAACACCAACCTCAACCATGATTTTCTGTATGCCATTAACTTTAGAGTCTGAATTCCAAAAATTTAACCTGGAAGCAGTAACCAGTGTATCAGCTATACTATCAGCCATAACCTTAAAGCCTACCATTTTAGAGAAAATAAAGGACGCTCAGACGAATGATGATGAGTGTAACAAGTACAAGTTAACCAAGAATTCTACGGACCAATCAGATTTCAACTATTCTACCAATGGGATCCTCAAGTTTAGAAATAGGTGGTTTGTTCCAGCCATTAAGGAACTCCGTGACGAGATTCTTTCAGAAGCACACTCTTCCAGGTTCTCTGTTCACCCTGGAAGTACAAAGATGTACAGGGACCTTAGCAACACTACTGGTGGCCTAGTATGAAACGGAGTGTGGCAGAATACGTTGAATCGTGTTTGTGTTGTCAACAGATTAAGGCCGAGCATCAGAGACCCTCAGGAACATTGCAACCCTTACCAGTTCCTGAATGGAAATGGGAACAGATAACAATGGATTTTGTTGTTGGATTACCTAGAACAACAAAGGGGCATGATGCAATTTGGGTTATAGTTGACCGTCGAACCAAATCTGCTCATTTTCTGCCAATTAAGATAACTTACTCAATGGATCAGCTTGCTGAATTGTACATGCAAGAGATTGTCAGATTGCATGGAGTTCCAAGCACCATAGTTTCTGACCGAGACTCCAGATTTACGTCTAAGTTTTGGAAAAGTTTGCACAAGGCTATGGGAACACAGCTTAATTTTAGCACAACTTTCCACCCTCAAACAGATGGACAATCCGAGAGAACCATTCAGACCTTAGAAGATATGCTTCGAGCATGCATACTGGATTTCAAGGATCTTGGGGTAAATATTTACCATTGGTTGAGTTTTCTTACAATAACGGTTTTCAAGCAACGATAGGCATGGCTCCATACGAAGCATTATATGGACGAAAATGCAGATCTCCTTTGTACTGGGATGAAGTTGGTGAAGCACAGTTGCTTGGTCTTGACATTGTGCAGCAGACTGTGGAGAAGGTTGCCCTCGTCCGACAGAGAATTCTGACAGCTCAAAGCCGCAAGAAGAGTTATGCTGATAAAAGACGAAGAGAATTAGAGTTTGAAGTAGGTGATGAAGTTTTTCTTAAGGTGTCACCATTCAAAGGAGTTGTGAGATTCGGGAAGAGAGGAAAGTTGAATCCCAGGTTTATTGGACCATTCTTAATTTTGAAAAGGGTTGGAAGTGCAGCCTACATGTTGCAGTTACCGGCTTCTATGGAAGGAATCCACAATGTGTTCCATGTTTCTATGTTAAGGAAGTGTGTAAGAGATCCATATCAGATTGTGGAACAGCAGGACATTGAAGTTCTTCCTACTCTTGCATATGAGGAGAAACCTGTAAGGATCTTGGACTATGCAGTGAAGGTATTGCGCAACAAGGAAGTTCCATTAGTGAAAGTCTTATGGCATAATCAGAACATAGAGGAGACAACTTGGGAGCGCCAGCAAGACATGATGGACCAACATCCAGAACTATTCAGGTACTGAATTTTGAGGACAAAATTCTTTTAAGGAGGGTAGATTGCAGCACCCGGTTTCAATTAAACCGAATTTAACTTGTAAATTAATGATGTGCAATTTCATGGTAGAATTGAGAGAGAGTTATTGGCTAGGTTAACGGGTGACTAAGCAAGGGCATTTATGTAAATGGGCAATTTAAAAGTGGATAACGTATTTAAAGAAAGAGAGATTGAGTTTAATGAACTGTAGCCGCCACCATTTCACAATTTTTTTTCCTCTTCGGGTTTTCAGCGAGCAGTAAAGCTCTCTTGGCGATTCTCTTGCTCGATTCTCCTTCAACCTAGGTAAGCTCTCTTAGTTTGTCTGTGATTTTAACAACTAGATAGCTGAGGGAGTACAATGTGTGAAGTTTCGAGGAATACTGTGAGAGAGTCGAGCTCGGGTGTAGTGTTGAATCGGAAATGCACAATGAACTAAGCTTCCAAGCTAGTTTCCCTTGATTTCCCGAACAGATTAGAATGAGGTTTAGTAGAAATCTAATTGACATCCTTTCTATGACCTAGGTGAGCAGACTTCTGAAGTAGATTGAAACCGTGCATTTCCAGGAGAGCCAGGTAAGTAAAGTTTGTTTGTGTGCCTTTGGGCCTACATCACAAAACGTTAGGGTTGTGTTTAGTTGGATGTGTCTGTGTGTGTGTTATGCATCATGCTTTAAAAGTATACGAAAATGAATTTGAATGCATGTTGGCATGGTAAGGAATGAACATATTGAAACAGCGAATCAGCTTTTCTATTAAGGGAGCTAATCCAACCCTTAATGAGACAGTGGATATTTATACTTTGGGAGAGTTGATCCAACTCCCAATTTCACAGGGGGATCTGAACAGTGAATCAGCTTTACTGTTAAGGGAGCTAATCCAACCTTAATGAGACAGTGGATATTTATACTTTGGGAGAGTTGATCCAACTCCCAATTTCACAGGGGGATCTGAACAGAAACAACGCATGAACAACTGAGAGGAGAAAGTAGAAATTGCACGTCTAGGAATTTATGTTCCAGCATTTCATTCTTTTCTTTTCATCATTGCTTTGCTTACTTAGCATTAGGCTAATAGATGAGTTTTGTGATGTAGGTGAAGAAGTGACAGCAGGTGATTCTTCTGAGTTCATTGAGGGATAGACTGGTTGGGGGAGCACACTCATGCCACAAACCTGGTGAGCTGATGAGGCGATTTAACTGATGTCTGTTTGGTGAGAAGGTTTAGTTGACAGTGATTAAAACTTAGAAATGCTAAGTTTCCATAGCAGTAGTGGTTTCAGTATTTTAAACACGTTTTGAGATTTTTCTGATAACGCTGATCTGTTGTGTTTTAAATGTTATTTTTACTGGATTTGATTAATGTAGTGGTTTGAGTTGTTTCTGAATGGTCTTGGAAAAGTAAGCAAATTCCTTTCTGTAATCAGTGTTGTGTATGTTTTGTGAGGAGTCGTTGAAATGTACTCAGTTTTCTACCGGTAGAAGATGTCTATCGGTAAATGATGAGTTATGTTGTCTATCAGAAGATGTCTTCAGTAAAGTCATCGGATGATGTAGGTTTAAGTTTATCGGAAGATGTCTTTAGATGAGCCACCGGATGATACAGGTTAATTCTATCGGAGGGTGTAGGTTTAAGCCTACCGGATGATGTCTCAGTAAACTCATCGGCAGATGCGTGCTGACGTCATCGGCAGATGTAGGAGAATCATCGTCGTTTAGTCTATCGGTAGATGATGAGTTATTGTTCTGTCACCTATCGGTAGATGAAGACTTTGCATTATCGGAAGGAGAGGGTGTCATATTTTGTCGTGTAGTCATCGGTAGATGCAGTCTACTGAAAGTTGTCTGTGTTGTATATTTTCCGGGTGACGTCATCGGTAGAAGCCTCCTATTTCCTGTTTCTACTTCCTCCGTTGACTTTGTCGTCGGCAGATTGGTTTGACCTCTGCAACTTCTCGAGTATTCCTCGTTCAAAAACTTTATTTCTTTTGGCCGATTATTCTGAACATTTCCAAAACATTATTTTAACAATGTTTTTCACTGTTTGTTTGACTCCATAGTTATTCAAATGATTTCCGCTGCAAGTTCTCAAAGGTTTTGAGGTTTTAGTAAAATGAATAATCTTGACTTTCGGGTAAAGTTTTAACTTAATCCAAAATTTCTTAGTCATGTTAGAGCGATGAGTAGCGAACCGGGTTCAGAAAACTCGGGGCGTTACAGTATGGTATCAGAGACATTCAGTTAAACCGTTCAAAAGATACTCATCAGTGCCAGTCGTTGCATGGGAGTACTCCAACAACTGTAAGTGTTTATGTTAGCCTTAGTAATTAGATGTTTATAAAAATAGTTAACCCTGCGCAGGAATATAGCAAAAATGTCCCGACGACCGGGAAGGCCAAGAGTGCAGAGAGAGACACCAACTCCGGGAAGCGCAGAAGATTCTAGTGTAATCGGACAGTTGACAGATCTAGTGCGACAGCAGGTAGAATTAATGCGCCCGCAATCCGATCAACTAGGAGTACTGCTGAACCGAGAGGTACAAGGAAGTGCCAACTCGGGTTCTAGCAATGAGCATTCCGGGGATAGATTCCGGAGGCTAAGACCACCCACGTTTGATGGTCAGTCATCTGATCCTGTTGTGGCTGAAGGGTGGCTTAGAAAGATTGAAAGCATGTTTAGGTGTGCCAACATTGGAGAAGGAGAAAAGTCACGTTGGCAACCTTTCATTTAGCTGGTGAAGCTCAACTCTGGTGGGAAGCAATCGAGACCACCACAGATGTTTTGACGATGCCTTAGTCGCAATTTAAGGACATTTTCTATGGGAAGTATTTTAACAGTACTGTCCAGACCGCGAAGAAGTTGGAGTTCTTGAACTTGAAGCAGACAGGGTCTGTGGCCGAGTATAGTAGGCAGTTCGAGTCCCTGTCCAGGTTTGCTGGGCATTTTGCTCACAAGGATGAGGATAAGGTGTTCAAGTTTATGCATGGACTGAAGTCAGAAATTTACCGTGGGGTTAAATTCTGTGGAATCAAGGGCTTGACCTTCAGTGAGGTTGTGTCCATTGCCCTGGAAGTGGAAGAAGCTGAAGGAAAGTGTGCTAGACCAAAGGAGGTCCCACAAAGGTTTAACCAGCCACACCAACAGAGAGGAACGAAGAGGCCAAGTGAAGGCCAAAATAGCCAAGGATCAGGAGGGAAGGTACAGAATGTCAGGAAGTTTCCCTAGTGTCCTAAATGTTTGAAGAACCACCCGGGTGAGTGCAGAATGGGCTTTGAGAAGTGTTTCAACTGTGAGGAGGTTGGACACACATACAAAGAGTGCTCGAAGCCTAAAGTCACCAGATGCTACAACTGTAACAAGGTTGGTCACATTAGTAGAGACTGTCCGGTTCCTAAGAGTGGCCCTGCTATGGTTAAACCAAGAATTTTCTCCATGATGGAGTCGGGGAATGAAGAACAACCTGCTGTGGTGTCAGGTACAATATTGATCAACTCTGTACCTGCTTTTACTTTAATAGATTCTGGTGCCACACATTCATTTATAGCATCTGCTTTTGCTGTTAAGTTAGACGTACAGTTTACCCCTTCCAGGCATGTGTTTAATGTTGCATTGCCTTCTGGTGAACGCATGTACTCTAACCATGTGATGCTTGTACAGTGAAGTGTTAGTAGGGAATGTAAGTCTACCTGCTGACCTTATAATTATGGATATATTAGGATTTGATGTAATCCTAGGAATGGACTGGCTGTTTAAGCATCATGCCACAATATATTGTAGGACTGGAATAGTTAGCTTCCAACCCCCTGGTAGTTTGAAACACACCTTTCAAGCCTCAAAGAAAGGTAAGGAAATGTCTGTGATGACCTCTATTAACACAAGATCCTCCCCTTGCAGTGAGTATTTGTGCTTTTTGGCCAGTGCTTTAGACACACAAACAGTAGGAAAATCAAGCCCCAAAAATGTTTTAGTTGTCCAAGATTTTCCAGAAGTATTCCTAGATGACCTTCTTGGTTTGCCACCAGATAGGGAAATTGAATTTGTCGTGGATGTTTACCCCGGAGCCGAGCCTGTGTCTAAGAATCCATATAGACTAGCACCAACTGAACTTAAGGAATTAAAGAAACAGTTAGAGGATTTGTTGGAGAAGGGGTTCATACGCCCTAGCTTTTCACCGTGGGGTGCACCGGTCCTTTTTGTCAAAAAGAAAGATGGATCTATGCGTATGTGCATTGATTATAGAGAATTGAATAAGCTAACTGTCAAGAACAAGTACCCTTTACCGAGAATTGATGACTTATTTGACCAGCTTAAGGGTGCAAGAGTTTTCTCTAAGATCGACCTTAGATCCGGTTATTACCAACTGAAGGTAAAATCTGAAGATGTCCCAAAGACTGCCTTTCGCACAAGGTATGGACATTATGAGTTTTTAGTTATGTCTTTTGGCCTAACAAATGCACCAGCAGCCTTCATGGATCTCATGAATAGGGTGTTTCACGAGTATTTGGACAAGTTTGTCATAGTATTCATAGACGATATTCTAATCTACTCTAGCACCAAGGATGAACATGCAGGGCACTTGAGCTTGGTGTTAGGATTACTGAGGCAACACCAACTCTATGCCAAATTTTCTAAGTGTGAGTTTTGGTTGGACAGAGTTCACTTTCTTGGTCATGTGATCTCTGGAGATGGGATATCTGTTGATCCAGCCAAAGTTCAAGCAGTTAGGGAGTGGCCCCAACCGAAAGTGCTACTGATATTCGAAGTTTTCTTGGATTAGCAGGGTATTACAGAAAGTTCATTGAAGGATTTTCAAAGATTGCTACACCCCTTACTAAGTTAACCAGGAAAAATGTGAAGTATATATGGACCGATGAATGTGAACATAGTTTCATGACCTTGAAACAGAAACTAACCAATGCTCCAATTTTAACCCTTCCAACTGAGGATGGTAAATTTAGTATTTACTGTGATGCTTCCAAGATTGGTCTTGGATGTGTGTTAATGCAAGATGGTAAGTTCATAGCCTATGCCTCTAGACAGTTGAAAACTCATGAGAAGAATTACCCTACCCATGATTTAGAATTAGCTGCTGTAGTATTTGCATTTAAGATTTGGAGGCATTACTTGTATGGACAATCTTGTGAGATATTTTCAGATCATAAGAGCCTGAAGTATATCTTCACACAGAAGGAACTAAACATGAGACAACGTCGATGGTTGGAATTTGTAAAAGACTATGATTTTGAGATTAAATACCATCCCAGCAAGGCAAATGTCGTGGCTGATGCTTTGAGTAGAGTAACAACACCAACCTCAACCATGATTTTCTGTATGCCATTAACTTTAGAGTCTGAATTCCAAAAATTTAACCTGGAAGCAGTAACCAGTGTATCAGCTATACTATCAGCCATAACCTTAAAGCCTACCATTTTAGAGAAAATAAAGGACGCTCAGACGAATGATGATGAGTGTAACAAGTACAAGTTAAGCAAGAATTCTACGGACCAATCAGATTTCAACTATTCTACCAATGGGATCCTCAAGTTTAGAAATAGGTGGTTTGTTCCAGTCATTAAGGAACTCCGTGACGAGATTCTTTCAGAAGCACACTCTTCCAGGTTCTCTGTTCACCCTGGAAGTACAAAGATGTACAGGGACCTTAAGCAACACTACTGGTGGCCTAGTATGAAACGGAGTGTGGCAGAATACGTTGAATCGTGTTTGTGTTGTCAACAGATTAAGGCCGAGCATCAGAGACCCTCAGGAACATTGCAACCCTTACCAGTTCCTGAATGGAAATGGGAACAGATAACAATGGATTTTGTTGTTGGATTACCTAGAACAACAAAGGGGCATGATGCAATTTGGGTTATAGTTGACCGTCGAACCAAATCTGCTCATTTTCTGCCAATTAAGATAACTTACTCAATGGATCAGCTTGCTGAATTGTACATGCAAGAGATTGTCAGATTGCATGGAGTTCCAAGCACCATAGTTTCTGACCGAGACTCCAGATTTACGTCTAAGTTTTGGAAAAGTTTGCACAAGGCTATGGGAACACAGCTTAATTTTAGCACAACTTTCCACCCTCAAACAGATGGACAATCCGAGAGAACCATTCAGACCTTAGAAGATATGCTTCGAGCATGCATACTGGATTTTCAAGGATCTTGGGGTAAATATTTACCATTGGTTGAGTTTTCTTACAATAACGGTTTTCAAGCAACGATAGGCATGGCTCCATACGAAGCATTATATGGACGAAAATGCAGATCTCCTTTGTACTGGGATGAAGTTGGTGAAGCACAGTTGCTTGGTCTGACATTGTGCAGCAGACTGTGGAGAAGGTTGCCCTCGTCCGACAGAGAATTCTGACAGCTCAAAGCCGCAGAAGAGTTATGCTGATAAAGACGAAGAGAATTAGAGTTTGAAGTAGGTGATGAAGTTTTTCTTAAGGTGTCACCATTCAAAGGAGTTGTGAGATTCGGGAAGAGAGGAAAGTTGAATCCCAGGTTTATTGGACCATTCTTAATTTTGAAAAGGGTTGGAAGTGCAGCCTACATGTTGCAGTTACCGGCTTCTATGGAAGGAATCCACAATGTGTTCCATGTTTCTATGTTAAGGAAGTGTGTAAGAGATCCATATCAGATTGTGGAACAGCAGGACATTGAAGTTCTTCCTACTCTTGCATATGAGGAGAAACCTGTAAGGATCTTGGACTATGCAGTGAAGGTATTGCGCAACAAGGAAGTTCCATTAGTGAAAGTCTTATGGCATAATCAGAACATAGAGGAGACAACTTGGGAGCGCCAGCAAGACATGATGGACCAACATCCAGAACTATTCAGGTACTGAATTTTGAGGACAAAATTCTTTTAAGGAGGGTAGATTGCTAGCACCCGGTTTCAATTAAACCGAATTTAACTTGTAAATTAATGATGTGCAATTTCATGGTAGAATTGAGAGAGAGTTATTGGCTAGGTTAACGGGTGACTAAGCAAGGGCATTTATGTAAATGGGCAATTTAAAAGTGGATAACGTATTTAAAGAAAGAGAGATTGAGTTTAATGAACTGTAGCCGCCACCATTTCACAATTTTTTTCCTCTTCGGGTTTTCAGCGAGCAGTAAAGCTCTCTTGGCGATTCTCTTGCTCGATTCTCCTTCAACCTAGGTAAGCTCTCTTAGTTTGTCTGTGATTTTAACAACTAGATAGCTGAGGGAGTACAATGTGTGAAGTTTCGAGGAATACTGTGAGAGAGTCGAGCTCGGGTGTAGTGTTGAATCGGAAATGCACAATGAACTAAGCTTCCAAGCTAGTTTCCCTTGATTTCCCGAACAGATTAGAATGAGGTTTAGTAGAAATCTAATTGACATCCTTTCTATGACCTAGGTGAGCAGACTTCTGAAGTAGATTGAAACCGTGCATTTCCAGGAGAGCCAGGTAAGTAAAGTTTGTTTGTGTGCCTTTGGGCCTACATCACAAAACGTTAGGGTTGTGTTTACGTTGGATGTGTCTGTGTGTGTGTTATGCATCATGCTTTTAAAAGTATACGAAAATGAATTTGAATGCATGTTGGCATGGTAAGGAATGAACATATTGAAACAGCGAATCAGCTTTTCTATTAAGGGAGCTAATCCAACCCTTAATGAGACAGTGGATATTTATACTTTGGGAGAGTTGATCCAACTCCCAATTTCACAGGGGGATCTGAACAGTGAATCAGCTTTACTGTTAAGGGAGCTAATCCAACCCTTAATGAGACAGTGGATATTTATACTTTGGGAGAGTTGATCCAACTCCCAATTTCACAGGGGGATCTGAACAGAAACAACGCATGAACAACTGAGAGGAGAAAGTAGAAATTGCACGTCTAGGAATTTATGTTCCAGCATTTCATTCTTTTCTTTTCATCATTGCTTTGCTTACTTAGCATTAGGCTAATAGATGAGTTTTGTGATGTAGGTGAAGAAGTGACAGCAGGTGATTCTTCTGAGTTCATTGAGGGATAGACTGGTTGGGGGAGCACACTCATGCCACAAACCTGGTGAGCTGATGAGGCGATTTAACTGATGTCTGTTTGGTGAGAAGGTTTAGTTGACAGTGATTAAAACTTAGAAATGCTAAGTTTCCATAGCAGTAGTGGTTTCAGTATTTTAAACACGTTTTTGAGATTTTTCTGATAACGCTGATCTGTTGTGTTTTAAATGTTATTTTTACTGGATTTGATTAATGTAGTGGTTTGAGTTGTTTCTGAATGGTCTTGGAAAAGTAAGCAAATTCCTTTCTGTAATCAGTGTTGTGTATGTTTTGTGAGGAGTCGTTGAAATGTACTCAGTTTTCTACCGGTAGAAGATGTCTATCGGTAAATGATGAGTTATGTTGTCTATCAGAAGATGTCTTCAGTAAAGTCATCGGATGATGTAGGTTTAAGTTTATCGGAAGATGTCTTTAGATGAGCCACCGGATGATACAGGTTAATTCTATCGGAGGGTGTAGGTTTAAGCCTACCGGATGATGTCTCAGTAAACTCATCGGCAGATGCGTGCTGACGTCATCGGCAGATGTAGGAGAATCATCGTCGTTTAGTCTATCGGTAGATGATGAGTTATTGTTCTGTCACCTATCGGTAGATGAAGACTTTGCATTATCGGAAGGAGAGGGTGTCATATTTTGTCGTGTAGTCATCGGTAGATGCAGTCTACTGAAAGTTGTCTGTGTTGTATATTTTCCGGGTGACGTCATCGGTAGAAGCCTCCTATTTCCTGTTTCTACTTCCTCCGTTGACTTTGTCGTCGGCAGATTGGTTTGACCTCTGCAACTTCTCGAGTATTCCTCGTTCAAAAACTTTATTTCTTTTGGCCGATTATTCTGAACATTTCCAAAACATTATTTTAACATTGTTTTTCACTGTTTGTTTGACTCCATAGTTATTCAAATGATTTCCGCTGCAAGTTCTCAAAGGTTTTGAGGTTTTAGTAAAATGAATAATCTTGACTTTCGGGTAAAGTTTTAACTTAATCCAAAATTTCTTAGTCATGTTAGAGCGATGAGTAGCGAACCGGGTTCAGAAAACTCGGGGCGTTACATATTGGTCATTCGAACACTATCATCGTATACCAAGCTCTCAATATTTAAATCTATCAACTAATCACTCAAAATACTATCTGTTCTCAAAATTTATATTCACTACGCTCAATTTATCTAACTTCTACTGCAATCATCACCAAACATTCTCAAACTCTTAGGTCTAGACTAACTCTTTCCCAACTTTTCACTCAACACCCTAATTGGTGTTTACACACAACCCCACTAATTACTAACCGAACTTTCATAACTCTCCAGAATCAACCTTACTTCTACATTCACTCATAAAATTTTCTTACAAAAATTCTAATAATACTACTGGCTCTAATTGATATTGTAACGACCCCAGTTGGAGTCGCCACGTAATTCATAACTTAACCTCTACTATTCATATTTACCCTGATCTCTTTAGATTTTTCACCCTCCGACCACTTAACACTAAGGTCCCCTTGTATTATTATTTATTTATTTTTTTTTTTACCTTTCCTCAACAGAACTTAAGGACTTTAACATAACAGACAGAAACTAGATTCATCGAACTTGACTTCCTCTTAAAACTAACAACATATTCGTTCACAGAGTCGAGCGACCATACGCAGTCATCAGATCTATAACAAATTCGGGCAGGAAAGGAATGCCCCCAGATTATTCGACGTTATTCTGTTCGGGTTTGCATGGGTTTGCATGCATCGGCTAACAAAGTGTATCTCTTCCGATTTGTCACGTGTACTCTGCATGACTCAATTATCGTTGCCCAATAGAAGACATCTTCCGGTGGGCACATGCATCTCTCGTGACCCATTAAACATCACTCGGTCACTAAACGACAACAACATTTACATCATCCGGTAATTGAAATACACTACATCTACCGATCACTAGACGACAAAACAACACTTACATCATCCGGTATTTGAAATACACAACATCTGCCGATCACTAGACAACAAAAACAACACTTACATCATCAGATATTTGAAATACACAAGATCTGCCGATCACTAGACGACAAAATGATTCGTACATCTCCCGACATTAGAAATACACTACATCGCCCAATCACTAGACGACAAAACAACACTTACATCATCCGGTATTTGAAATACACGACATTTACCGAAAGACATGTGCAATCCACGTGTTCTTTTAAGACATCTTCCGATAGAGAGCATCTATCAGTGGATGCAAGCTCATACATCTTCCGATAGAGAGCATCTATCGGTGGATGCAAGCTCATACATCTTCCGATAGAGAACATCTATCGGTGGATGCAATTCCTAACATCTTCCGATAGAGTACAGCTATCCGTGGACATAAATATACACAGACTTCTAACTTCATTGACTCATCACTCTTATAAATGAAAATCAGAGACTCATCCAGAATTCTTATAGCGGAAGACTTAGTTAAAATAACTCGTTCTATATCCTTATAATCATTCTCAGACTCAGTAATTAAACTAGACAATTTCAAAAGCTCGATGTTCTAAAATAATCTCATCCTACTTAGACTTCCATTTTCATAATCGTCACTAAAATCATAAGTGCATTAACCAGGGGGTCTTGTTCGCCATCCAGCCACAGAATTGCTCCCTGAACACCTTCCAGCAACTGAACTTAGACATCTTCATCAACTTTGGAATCCTCACCTGATATTTCGTCACCTACATTATAAGGTTTAAACTATAAGCCTAATGCTTAGTAAGGAATGCAATACTATCATGTATATGTAAATGCATAGTTGCAAGAAAATCATGATCATGTTCGTTTCATGATCTTTTCTTGTTCTTATTCATGTTCTTGTTCATCACTTTCATCATATGGATTAAGGGAGGATTTGTGCCGTAAAGGGGGGATGACAGTGCAAGTGTACATAGTCCCTTTCGGGCCGCCTTCGTGGTTCTTCTCTTTGGACAGTGGCATACGCCAAACCGCCCCCAACGCTCACTTAATCCGGTTGCATAAGTTTCATATTCATTCTCATATCTTGTTCATGGGAGAAAACATGCTCATAAATCATTTTCATATGCTTGAGAAGTAAATCATGATGCATGATATGAATGTTCTTAAATCAGCAGACCATGGAAAATATCATACTAGACAGTTGACTTCATAGACTCTATCAGAACATTACATGACATAGTTCTCAAACATCCGTAAATCATCCAAGTACAAACCATCTTACTAACTTAAAACAAACATCAAACACATAACTAATTTAGTACCCTTAAGATGTAGGGCCCTAATGGCCAGAAATCTTAATACATTCACTTACATGGCTTCCTTAGCAAATTCGTGCACTACACCTCAAACTTCTTCACCTGATATCATTTCACATTTCAGAGTTAATATAAATCCTAAATATTCTGAAATCAAAACTAGAAAACCTTAACTAAATATTATCCTAGAACCTATCGTACATATATTTCCATGTTCCTTCAGCCGAGCACCTTGTGTGCGTAGATCGAATTTCCTGAACTTAGAAATACCACATTCAACCTAGTAGAAATACCACATTCAACCTAGTAACTAATCGTATTCGGCTATCTAAATATCCAGGGTCGAATCGGAAATGCCATTACCAAACTCAGATTAACAAATGTTACTATATTATTCTGCCATTGAAGAACCTGGACTGCAAGCTTTGCTGAAAAACAGAACTCTAAACAAAGAACCAACACCTACATTGTCAATGTCTTACCTGAAGCGTGATTTGATGGAGTGGAGACTGAAAAAATCGATCGCCGAAGAGGGAGTCGCCGGCAGAGGGATGGAGAGCTCGGGAGGTTGAGGAATCGCAGAGGTAATGTCGGCTACAGTGGGGTTTTAGTGAGGTTTAAGAATATCCGTTTTCTATTTATATTAAATAGTATCCTTCTTAATTACCATTCTGCCACCACGCAAATAAAATCAATTAAACTTTGGCATTAAAATTTAAATCAAAAGAGTAATAATAAAGGTGACAGTTAATTCCGTTAAAAGAATCACCTGGCCGAAATTGTCGGGTGTTACAGATATCACACATTTACTCTCCTCAATCTTAGACTAAGTTATTTACGACATCCGTAGTTTTGACTTTGTTACATACGAGTTGGACCTTTGAACTTTCTAACTTAACATTATCCCTATGTCACTCAAACACTTTTCGTGCAAATTCTCGTTCCTCTTATTCGAAATTCTATAATTCCTCAAATCATACACTACTAATTACTTAAGGTCTAAACCTCAAATTCTAACCTTCCTCTTTCTATAGAATACTACTTCTAATTTCTTTTCCAAGTTTCTCAATACTAAAACGAATATTTAATTTCCCTCAGGATCCTCTTCAAAATTTTCTAACTAATCTACTCTCTTCACTCTTCAAACTCAGGTTCTAAATATTCTCTTAAATTCTTATATCTATTCCGAACCTTTATTTTCTAAGCTATATTAATCTCATTCCACCCTTCATTTCTTTTCCCATAATTACACTCGCAACACCCATTTCAGTTTTCATATAGCCTTAATCATCTAATGGGTGTTGACCACACTTTGATCTCCAAATTTCTCATCAATCTAATCGTGTATTATGTATTGACTGAATATCATTCTTTGCTCGATTCATCACTCTCCCAATTTGGTACTCCTACATTTCCTCTTCTAATATATCATATTCCCATGTTACTTTTCCATGGCTCTTCAATGAGGATATCTTTATCCATTCACTCCAACTAATCATCATGGTTGCATTCATTGCTCTTAATCTCATCAACTATAATCTCGAGTATCCATCAAAGGTTGTCAACTCTCTATGACTCTAGTTTGGGTCATTCTAGCTATTCACTTAACGCCCAATAGTTCTTACCATTGTTGACCTTGCTTAAATTGACAATTAATTAAACTTACAACTTTCTCTAACTTAGGCTAGGCTCCCCTCTTGGTTTTTCTCGCATAAAGTTCCTCTGTATTTTAAAACTCTCTCAACACTTTACTTCAACTAATTTTTTTTTTAAATAAAATCTTCACCTAGCTATTTCCAACCTCACCTAGATATTTCCAACCATGCATGAACCTAAATGTACTACTTTTGTTATTTCTCTTTTACCTCCTATCCACATAACCTTACTAATGATATCTCAACGATCTAGGTATTTCCCGATGAATTTCATTCCTAACTCCAAACTCCTCTTTGATTCATCGTATCCTAGAACTCCCAAGAGTTTGCTAACTAGGGTCCAATTTCGATCCATTTCAATATTATCCCCCATAAAAGCATTTCTCTAAGGGTAATCAAATTTCTAGGTGTACTATTCTGACAGTCAAATCCTAGGTTATCTATTTTGGTACATAGCTCCCTCTTTCTAAGATTTGCTTCATCTCTCATTTATTCCACCGTATCCTCACCAGAGCATAACTCACATCTTCTTTAGCGACTATTACTTTTACTTAAGCTAACACTAAAAACTACAATATGCTCGAGTCTATCGATGTAAAAGCAAACATTGGATCAACAAACATCATACCAAAATTAACAGCGGGTCGATCTTCATCCTCCGACTTAATCTTCTTTGTAGCGGGACAGTCCTTAGCTATGTGTCTAGGCTCATTACATTTGTAACACTTTTTGACCTTTGACTTTGAGCATTCTCGGGAAAGATGACCAATTTCGAAACAGTTGAAACATCTGCCCGCATACTAACCACACTCTCCTGGATGGACTTTCACACACTTGGGACATTGTGGATACCCTTTTTTTTGCTGCCGTCGCGGTTTCTTTTCTCCCCTCGTATCATTTAAATTTTCTCCTAGTCTTTTTTATTCCTTGAGGCTGTGAAGAAGATTCTCCCCTGCTCATCTCGGATGTAATTTCATTAAAGCTTCTCCGAGGGTTTTCTACTGACTTAACACGCTCCCATTTTGCCAATTCTACTTCTATTGTCTTCGCCGCCATATCCTAGTATGATGCATCTAGTCGTTCAGATATAATCAACCTCTGATTTATTAGTAAACTCCACATTTCGGTTTGCATACAGACCAACTATGTAAGAAGCTTGACTAACTCTTCAAGCCCGTTTATAGGTTGTCCTGGTTGTCGTGGATTCCTCGACATTTTAATTCTAATCCTGTACAGGGTTAAAACAATCTAATCTTAGATATATAAACTAACTAAAGAAAAGAAATACTTATAGTCGGTGAAACACGTTGCATGGCACCCGGCATTGTCGGATAATCCTTTGAACGAATCGACCACTTTTTCTCTGATACCACCTTGTAACGCCCCCGAACCCACCCCGACTTGGTATGCTACTTTGCTCACTAATCCCACGTTTAAAACGACGTTTAAAATAATTTTTGATAAAATTTTGACTCGATTTTTGGGTTTTTTGAACCCTCAAAAATGGTTGGAAAATGTGCCTAAAATACGTGCAAAATGTGTCAGAAAATATTGGGTTAAAACATTTTTGATGTAGGAAAAATTTTGAAAAAAAATCAAATTGTCTCGGTTGGGCGCGGTGCGCGCACCTGCTGTGCGCACCGCTCGCGCAGTAGCGCACCACGCGTGCCCCAGTGCGTGCGATGGTGCCGATCGATCGGCACCCACTCGAGTGCGCGATCGAGGAACAGTAGCTCCTGCCGATCGATCGGCGCTGCTAGGCGCTGTGTAATACCCGGCTTTACGGGATATTAATATTGTATTATATGATGGTATTTTTGTAAATATGTCAAATCAAGTCCGTTTTACAAAAAGAAAGCGTCATTAGAATCCTAATTATTAATAAGAATTTTAAGGAAATTACGAGAATTTTTGGAGTAAAGACGCTATATTTCAAGTAATTAAGTTTCTCGTAATATAAAGGAAGTTTTAGTAAAAATAGTAAACGAGGTCCGATTTGCGAACGGACAGTTTTAACAAATCTCAAATAATAAGTTGGACTTATTGGTGAAATAAGGGGATTTGGAGAAACTGAATAATTAGTCGATTGACGAAACGAAAGACGGAACAAATAGAAAATAAGTACTAAGGGCATTATGGTAATTTTGCATACCAAATTGAATTAAAACCAAAAATTCATTTCTCTCCTCTATCATTTCCTCTCTGCCCTTCACGAAAAAAGCCAGAACCCTTTTTCTTTTCCTTCCTTCGCGATTCTTCTCTGCCATTTGACGGTTCCTCCACGCCGACCTCCGTTTTTCCTCCGTTCGTCTTCCGTTTTTCGTGTTTTCCCCTCCAATCGACGCTCTAGTATGAATCTATAGTTTTAGAGCGTTAGTTTTTTATTTTTAGAAAGTTATACGATTAGGGTTTCGTTTAGATTATTGTTGAAAATGTGATTTAGGGTCCGAAATTAATAGGTTTATTGTGATTGATGATATAAAAGACGTATTGAACGTTATTGGACAAAGTTAGAGTGATTTGTGAGAAACGTTAAAAATTGAAGGATTTTTGGGTTTTTAGGAAAAACTCGTTAATTGTGATTTTAAGCTATCGAGCGTTAATCGTTGTTTAAATACTTCGATTAGTTAAGATAAAGCTTTAGGAAATTTCCTTAGTTAAGGTTTTGTTGAATTCGAACGATTAGAAGTTTAAACGCGTGGTATTGATAATCGTTGTGTTTTGCCTCAGAAAAACAACGTTCGTGGACGGAGCTTGAGCTGCTTTGGACACGAGGTAAGTTCTCGTGACTTACTTTGACCAATTGGTCTACACCGTACGTCGATGTCGTCTCGAGGAGTTTCAGTGATGTATTTGTTTAAACTGCTTTGGTTGGATAATTAGGTTTATTCGTTTTATAGGTTATACTTTTACAGTCTTGATGGTACATATATTGATTGTTTACTTTATGTTGATATTGAATTGTTCACGCATCATGGTTTTAAAAATGTCATGAAAATGAATTTATGCACGGATTTCATGAAAAGAACATGCATCGTAAAGGCAAGTAAAGTATCACAGTAAATAACCATGACATGGGGTTATCAGGGATGCGGTTCAGACCTGGCATTCCGTGGTGAGTGGATTTTCCTTCCTTCAGATGGTGTGGGCTGTCTAACCGCTAGACGTGCCCTATCCATCTGTCGAGCGTTTCTGATAACCATAGACTGACACGTACTGATATATGAACTGACATGGACTGTTTTCATAGCATCGAGCATACATGATCATGCATAGGCATTTACGTAGAGCTTACTGAGATTTTTATCTCATAGTGTGTCTGTATGGTGTAGGTGACCTCGATATAGGTGAGGACGAGATCCCTCCACCTGAGGAATGATGCAGTTGACAAAGGACGGCTTGCGTGGGTGTGCTGGCACAGTCGATGCTTAACCGACCCGTGGGGAAGTATGTATGTATTTTGAGGGTATTAAGTTATTTTGGATAAATTATGTATAGTTAGAACATTGTAGGATGTTTGGATCTGATAGTTGATAGGTTTTAAACGTTTTTGGACATCTATTTTATAAACTGTTTTTGTAAAGTTTTCATGGGAACTGCTTGGTAATTTAAAACAGGAGGGAGTGTCGATTTTTTAAACGTATCCACGCAGTTCGTTTTTATGAAAGTTTAACGTATGTTTAGACCATTTAGTTGGAGTTGATAAAATGTGAAGTGAGTTAAATTTGGTAGATGAGTTTAGAGTGTATGTGTGTGAAAAGGAATGTGAAGAAATACATGAAACTGCTCTCTGGAATCGGATTCCAGAGAGCAAATTAAGGGTCGCCGCGCTCTAAAAAAAAAATCCAGAGCGTGCAGCAAGCGCTGCCAGTGATCGCCTCCAGCGATCGAGCGCCCCTCCCCATTTCTTTTACAGTGACGTTTTATCCCTCCCTTTTGTTTATTTATAAATTGTTTTAATTATAATTTTAAATAATAGTTTTAATTGTTTTAAATGTTTTATTCAATTGATTTTAAATTGTTTCAATTGTTTTCCGCATAAATGCTAAGTAGAAAAAGAAAATGAAAAATATGTACGGGAAATTGGGTACAGTATTAGGGTCATTACACGCTGCACGCCTGCCGCGCACGCCCACCTGCGCCTTGCGCGCCTCCTTCGACCTCCTACTCACTTCTTCCATTTTTTCACAAGTCAAACACCTCCAAATCACCCAAAACTTTGACTCTAAAATATTAACAAAACGTTGAAACAAATGAACCCTATGTTGTTTGAAATACAAAAATAAGACGAGCGGCATAACGACTAAAATTATCAAAACCTGAAAAACTTAAAATCCAAAGTATCAAAACACTATCCTTTACATGCCAATTATCCAATAAAACATCCAATGCTCACAACAATCCAAAATAGTTAAAAGAAAACTATCAACAAGGCAAAATACAAAATCCTCACCAAACTACCCAAGGAACGTGGCTGAGACGCCCCGACAAGTGCCCGCACCGGCATACTCCATGCACCACCGACTGCTGCCTAGTCCTGGGCTCCCTCATCTAGCTCACCTGAATAAAGATCGTCACCTACACCATAGAACATGAAAAGTAAGCCTAATGCTTAGTAAGTAGGAAATAACGAATGCACATAACACACAATGCAACCCAATCCTATCACATGCAGTTTCTAACTCTCAGTTGTGTTCGTTACATGTTCGTTGCATTAATCTTTTCATAAGCTGTGTGGATCAAGTAGGCACACATCTCATAACTGTCTAAGACGGCTACGCCTTGATCCAACCAAGTAAAACCGGTTAGCACACATCCCATAACTGTCTAGGATGGCCAAGCACGATTTTCCTCTCCCACACCGATCGTAGAACCCTATGACTGTCTAGGAGTTCATGCTCACGATGTCTTAAATCTTTTAGCCAAACCACTTTCTCGTAAAAATCCCTTCGGGGTGCTACACTCCAGGACTTATTCCCGACAAGGCCAATTTACTTGAGACCAGTTCTTGTAATTTAGCCAAACCACTCTCTCGTAAAAATCCCTTCGAGGTGCTACACTCCAGCACTTATTCCTGACAAGGCCAATTTACTCGAGACCAGTTCTTGCAATCCTTATTATCTTATTACACTTCACACTCGCAATTCAAAACAATGCACAAAACTAGTTGTAACGCCCCGAGTTTTTTGAACCCGATTCGCTACTCATAACCCGAATATAACTAAGAAACTTTGGACCAAATTTAAAATTTCGCTCGAAAGTTTAAATTTGACATTTTCTAAATCCTCGAAATATTTTAAAAAAAAGCTAGCAGCGGAAATCGTTTAAGCACAATAGAGTTAAACAAAACTATATAAAAAGAAATGTTTGAATAATCGGTTGGAATATTAAGAAACAATCGGCCAAAGGAAGTAAGGGTAAATCGTGTAATACTTGAAAAGTTACAGGAGTCAAACATATCTACCGCCGAGCAAAGTCAACGGAAGAGGCCGAAACAGGAACCAGAAGGCTTCCCTGGTGACAAAGCGACAAAACTTTGGCTACATCATCCGGTCACTAAACGACAAACACTTTCTACATCCACCGGTGACGTCAGCCATCATCCGATCGACTTTAACATACATCCACCGGTGACGTCAGCCATCATCCGATCGACTTTAACATACATCCACCGGTGACGTCAGCCAGATGATTCATTCATCCGATCAACTTTAACATACATCCACCGGTGCGTCAGCCGGATGATTCATTCATCCGATCGACTTTAACTTACATCCACCGGTTAACTTCATTCGCCGATGGTTGAACTTACAGATTTCACTCAAAACATCCGAAATAACCTGACCCTAAATAACATCTGAATTCCAACAAGTGACCATTTAAAACCAACATTTGTATTCTGAACCTATAAAATCCCAAACTAACAGATTGTAATAAAATCAAGTCGGATTTTTCATAACAGGGGACAACTCAGACATTCTAGATCCTTCAGAAAGGTTAGACACTGACAACATTAAGATCACGTTTCCCTTGACAGAGAAGAAAATCTCAAGGATATAAAACATCAAATAGCTACTGTCATTAAATCCTGAATACTCATTAAATAACCACTTAACCACTGAAACTTCACCTACAGACAAATGTTAAACCGCCTCATCAGGACACCAAAGCGCGGCATGAATGTGCTTTAACAGCTTCACATATTCTTTAGTAAATTCAGAGAACTCTCCAGTGATTACCTCAGCACCTACATCACAAAACTCATCTATTAGCCTAATGCTAAATAAGTGAAGCATTATGAAATGAAATGCTGAAATGCTAAAACATAAATTCCTAAACATGCAGTTTCTACTTTCTCGTCTCAGTTGCATTCACGTTCATTCATAACTGATTTGATCCCTTGTTTCCCTTAGGAGTGGGATCAATCCTCCCAATGTTATACATCCTCTACTCAATTAAGGGGCGGATGAATTCCCTTAATAGCTGATCTGATCCCTCAGTTCCCTTGGGAGTGGGATCAATTCTCCCAATGTAATAAATCCACTACATCAGTTAAGGGGCGGATTAATTCCCTTAATAGCTATCACAACACGTTCTGTTCATGCCTTGTCATAACATTTCATGTAAATTCATTTTCGTATTTCTTCAAAAACATGATGCATGACATAAAGAAAACACTCAAACATGCATAAACCTACTGTTTTGTGATGTAGGCCCGAAGGCGCACACATTACTTCACTTACCTGGATTCCCCGAGAGTTCCTGGTTATGAGCTACTTCGGGTTTCTGTTCACCTAAATCACAAACAGAGCATTAAACTTCATTTCCAAACTATCTAGAAACCTAAGGAGCTAGTTTGGCATTTTTGTTTATCTAGCATTCCCGATTCCATACTATACCCCCAACGAAATCCCGCATTCACAGCATTTCCAAAAATGCATACATTGAAATCCTTTAGTTACCTAGGCACTAAAACGGCAAGCGGTTGAATCAAAAATCACCTTGGTTGGATGAAATCGGAGGAGAAATCTCCTAGAGGGAGTCTGCTGAAGAGCTGTTGGCCGAGAGAAAAAGATAATCAGAACGGTGGCGGCTACAGTGCATTTAACCCCAAATTCTCTTTCCTTAAATACGTTATCCACTTTTAATTTCTATTTACCCATTTTCCCTTGAATAGACTTTAACTAACCTAATCACCTTTTTCTCCTAATTCTTCATAAAATTAGCACACCATAGTTTGATAAATTAAATTTGGTTTAATGGGACCGGGTGCTACACTAGTTTTCGTAACTTAAAAAAAAACTGTGATGCTGTAACGTCCCGAACCCGCCCCGGCTCGGTGCGCTACGTTTGCAAACCAAACCCGCGTTTAAAACATCGTTTAAAATAATTTTCGTAGATTTTTCGACTCGATTTTCGGGTTTTTCGAACCCTCGATTTTTGTTGGAAGATGTGCCAAAATACGTTTAAAATATGTCGGAAAAATGTCGGGTCAAAACATTGTAGAAATAGGGAAAATTTGAAAAAAAACGAAAAACGGGCTCAAAAGGGGCGCTGGGCGCCGCGCGCGCTGCGCGCCCACGCTGCGCGCGCGCGCCTGTGCGCCCCACCGCGACCACTCGCGGTCCGAGGCCCGACCGATCGGGCCTCCTCGGGTTTTCTCGACCCAAAATGCTTAAAAACCTTCTATTTTGACCCCTTTTGACCTTTCCCCACTTTTCCTCATATTTCTCTACCCCGAACACCTCCAAAATTCACGAAACTTTAACCATACCTCTCCGACCATCGAACCTTCAAATCCCATAAAAATTTTAGAAAACCGACTTCAACCGAATATAATTAAAAATAGCAAACTTAAACCCGACATCGTTTGTTTTAAAATCAAACAGACGGCATAATGCCTAAAATCCGATAAACCAAAACCTGCGATTTAAAACCCGAGAATATACAGATTAAATCCTCAAAATACCACCACCATTACTCAACAATCCAACGACTCAAAATCTTTAAAAATTCATTACGAAAACCTTTATAAAAACAACGTGCCAACACGTATCAAATCTCCCAGTCACCAACTAGATACATCAAAAATACCAAAATAATAATCATCACTCACAACCCTCCGAAGACCATGATCGAGACGCCCCGACAACTGCCTGCACCGGTATGCCCTGTACATCACCAACTGTGCTCCCATCCTTAGGCCCTCACCTGTACTCCCGTCTACACCTACACCATGGAACACAAAACATCAGCCTAATGCTTAGTAAGTAGGGAAATATGCATACAACAAACATAATGCAACACAACCCCTAACAGATGAGGTTTCTACTCACTCAGTTGCTGTTCTTTCGTTTGCTACTCGTTGCTTTTCGTTGTTCATTCACATAACCGAAACTCATCACAAATGCTCACACCGCACCTTAACGCGACTAGGCAACTCACACGGAGTCCCTCGCAGGTGTCCAACTCACACAGTATCCCACGCAAGTGCCACCCTAACGCGACTAGGCAACTCCACTGGAGTCCCCCGCAGGTGTCACTCACACAAAGTCCCCTGCAAGTGCCACCCTAACGCGACTAGGCAACTCCACCGGAGTCCCTCGCAGGTGTCACTCACACAAAGTCCCCCGCAAGTGCCACCCTAACGCGACTAGGCAACTCCACCGGAGTCCCTCGCAGGTGTCACTCTAACGCGACTGGGTGACTCAACAATAGTCCCTCGCAGGTACCACCTTAACGCGACTGGACAACTCCCATGGAGTGTCCCGCAGGTGCTACCCTAACGCGACTAGGCGACTCACAACAGTCCCTCGCAGGTACCACCTTAACGCGACTAGACAACTCCCATGGAGTTTCCCGCAGGTGCTACCCTAACGCGACTAGGCGACTCACAACAGTCCCTCGCAGGTACCACCTTAACGCAACTAGACAACTCCCATGGAGTTTCCCACAGGTCCTACCCTAACGCGACTAGGCGACTCCACACAAACCACCTCACAATTCAACTCACACCATCCCTTACGGTTCAAGCTCACCATGCAAAACCATGCATAAAACTCGTTTCTCGTAGTTTGAAAACCGTGATGCATGTCACACAATTACAATACTCAACACAAAACTAAACAAACAAAGCAAACAACCAATTCCCTACCGTTCCATGGTGTAGGCCCGAAGGCAAACCACACACATCCGCTACTTACCTGGATTCCTTGTGCGTGCTCGTAATTCTATGCTCAGTTAGCCCAATCGTTCACTTGTCACCCTAACATAACAAAAGAGAAATCACTTAGTAATACTCTAACCATACGCTTTAACCAACTTTTCAACCTAACACGCAAAACCCAAAATTCCTAGATTTTCTATCGTCCAACCAAATCACTCGCTCGATTACCTAAAATAACAAAAACTCAACTTAGAAATTTACTAATGAACTCAAAAGAAATTCTTAACCTAAACTAACTAAAACTATCACAAACTTCCTTCCCCAAAACACAAAACCCGAATTATGCACCATTTTGACCGTCAAACTTCAAACGGTCGTAACTCCCTCGTTTTTCAACAGATTTCGACGTGCCACCCTAATCTGTAAACCTCTACACGTCTACTATCCATTGAAACACTCAATCAAATAAACAAACACCTTAGCCAACTCGAAATCCAGCAAACAGATTCGGACTCCATTAACACCAAAACCCGGTTTTCACAAACTCAACTCCAATCTTCCATTTCTCCCTAAAATCAACCTAAACTAATCCCTTCAATAACTACATCATCAAATCTAGAAAGAAAACCAACATTTACTCTCCATTTTCGGACTTCACTATTTAGGGTTTTCAAACCCTATGCAATCTTCACCAAAATCCTCTAAAAACCCATAAAAACCAACCCTTAGTGTATAAAACTAAAAACCCCACTAAAACTAACCTTAAAACCTTGAAGAACCTTGATGGAATGAAGCTTGGAAAAGCTTCAATGGCTGCCGTTGACGGTGGGAGGAGAAGAAGAAGACAAGTGCTTCACTTTACCCATTTTTCCTCTTTTTATAAAACCTTTTCTTTTTCTTTATTTAATTCATTTAATAACCTATTAAAATTACACAAGTGCCCTTCCATACACTTCAACGTGGCTGCCATCTCTTCTCCCTCCATTTCCATTCAATTGCTTCATTTAATTTCCCTTTTAATTTTCAACAACTAATTTCTATTGGTCCATTTGTTGTTTGACTTTTCAAACCTAATTGGCTTTGAATTTTCAACCCCATCTCTTCTCTACTTTCCTTCAACGTGATTGGCATCTTCAAACACCACTTTTCATTAGCTTTTTACTACATTTTGATTGGTTAAAAGAGTTAGACTTTTCAAGCAAATTTTCTCCACCAATCACCATTTAGTTTGACTTGTCAAACTCTCCACTTCTCATTTCACTTCTAATACCCTTCAACAATAAATTCTCATACATTTCTTGCCTAGGCTAATTCATTCTACGTCGAACCTAGGCTACGCACGTAATAGAAATTCTCGGGTGTTACAGATGCATGCCAGAAGAATACGCAACACAATACAACGCAAAACAAAAAATCGATCGTTAACCCTACCGTTCCATGGTGTAGGCCTAAGACAACAAAAAGAATTTCTCTACTTACCTGACTGCTCGGAATGTGTTTGCTCACTTCGTCCAATCAAATTATTCGCTCGACAACCTAACAAATAGGAAAAATAGCTTAGTTATTATTCTAGAAAATTCTAAGGAATTTTTAAACCCAACACTAACCAAAATTCAACCAACTATACAATTCAATACCTAAAACCCGATTTTCTAGCTATTTTTAGCGTCCAACTTCAAACGGCCATAACTTATTTGTTTTTCAACGGATTTCAACGTGCCACCCCATTCCGTAAACCTCTACACGTCTACTATCCATTGAAGCAATCAAATTAACCAACCAAACTCCATGGCCAATCCGAAAATACAAAAACAAAACCGGTGCATTTAATGTACAAAACCGGTTTTTCCCTAACTCACTTACCATCTTCAATCTTTTCCTAAAAACAACCTAAACTAACATAATTAAGGATTTAAACCATCAATTATAAGGAAAACCATCAAGAGAGATGCAATTTTCGGAGCTCTTCCAAACCCTAATCATATACGCCAAAAATACCTTAAAAACCCTAAAAACCATCACTAACAAGTATTAAACTCAAAACCCACTTGATTTTATACCTTAAAGCTTGAAAACTCTTGATGAAATGGAGAAGATGGAGGGCTCCAATGGCTGCCAAGGCTCGTGGGAAGAAAGGAGGAAGAAAGCAAAAATACTTTATTATCTATTGGATGATAAAGTGTCTTGGCTTTTCAACCTTCTTTTTGACTTTTCCACCAAGCTTTTAGACTTTATAAAAAAAAACAACTACACTCATCCCTTTGTATTATGCATTCCAACGTGATGATCCTTCTTTTCTCCTTTCACTTACATTTTTATCAAATCAAAGTCATCACTCATTGAGTCAACGTCAAAACACTAACTCAATTACACCACCACTTATCTTCCACTTTCACTTTCTAAATCAAACCCTTAGCATCATTCTATATTATCGTTAAACTCGTATGACATCCCTAAACTAAGGCTACGTATCTTATAAAATTTTTTCGGGTGTTACACAAAGATTATTCTTCTTTCTTTTATTATTATTATTATTATATATATATATATATATATATATATATATATATATATATATATATATATTTAAATAAGTGAGGGGGATAATTTTTTTTTTTTTACATTGACTTTATCTATAAGTCACACTACCTTTTTACGCGATTGACAACATTGGTGATGAAGTCCTCCGGTTACTTAGTAGTGTCACCTCAAGATATATACTCATATCAAATAGAGGAGTATAGCCAATAAATATGCAACAGAGTTCTTCTCAAAGTTCCTCTAATTTATTTCTACCCATCGAGTATCCAAAAGGCTAACTTGAAATTGAAAGTAGATTAGGAAATTGTATTTATTATCATTTTTTTATTATTTTTTTGTTTTTTGTTTTTATTATATAACCCCAAAACTTATTATTTGTTATATATTTTTTTAGAAGAAGTCTTTCATTGCTAATTTCTTTCATCAAACACTAAATTATTGACACCTAGATATAATTGTAATGTCTAAAATGGATAATATTCCTAAACAACCAAAAGAAGCTTGTGTGCTAGAAAAAATTTAGTTTAAGGGATAATTCTTACTTAACTTTTCAAACTATGCAATAGAGGCATTTTTCATTAAACTTGCTCAAATTGGGAACACTTAGAAATTTTATTGCTCTCTTTTTTATGTTTACGAAACAACCATGATAAACAACAGAAACAAGACATAGAAACTTTCAATAAGGCATAGAAATCAGCAGCAAAAAATGATTTTATCCAACCAACAGTGTAAACTAACATCAGAACAAAATAAGCATCCGAAAACGCCTATCCCATTTACCTTCCTCTACCCCCAAACTTAAAGATGACAGTGTCCCCACTGTCACTACAAAATGAGTTCACAGAATCAACATAAAAATAGAACAAAATAAAGCTAGAGGGTTAGGACTTCCCTGGTATTATTCTTCCTTCGGGCGCTTAAAGGAGCGGCACGGGTTTCACTGATCTTTCGATGGTCATTTCGCGGCGGTCAACTAACCTAACAAAATCCTCCAGAGAAAATACGACGATGATAAAAATAAAAATAAAAATCAGAATAAACCAATTGAAACCTAAAAATAATAAAAATACAATAAAATTAAAGAATATAATAAAAGGATATTATTGAGGGTTGCCTCCCTAATAGTGCTAAGTTTTTCAAGTCTTCAGCCAGACTTCTCCATATGTCACTTTTCTTTACTGTCCTCAAGAGTAATTGAGGCAATTTCTGTCAATTTTTCTCCATGATAAAGCTTTACTCTCTGTCCATTTACCTTGAAATTTTGACAATTTTTTTCATCTCGTAGTTCCAAGGTGCCATATGGATAAACTTCTATCACTTTTTCAAAAACTTGCGTTTGTATTTCTCTGTCGCGCCATTTTCTTTTCTTTTTCTTTCTCTTTACATAGCTTTTGCTCTTGTTGTTTACTGGTACTGAATGATTTTTTTTGTCATGTGGCACTTCATCATCTTTTATCAAGTAACAATCTTCAGCATCATCTGGAAATTTCATCGCTTTCAACACATGGAATGTGATTTGCTGATCATTGACTCTCATTGTAAGTTCACCTTTCTGGACATCAATTAATGTTCTTCCCGTAGCCAAAAAAGGTCGTCCCAAAATAATGGGCACTTCATGGTCTGCTTCGTAATCTAAAATAATGAAGTCTACTGGGAAAATGAATTTGTCTACCTTCACGAGCACGTCTTCTATCTTCCCTTGAGGATGAGTTAGTGAGCTATCAGCAAGTTCCAGAGTTACAGTTGTGGGTCGAACTTCTCCTATTCCTAGTTTTTTGAAAATCGACATGGGCATTAGGTTAATACTAGCTCCTAAATCATATAGAGCTTTTCCAACATAACTATTGCCAATCGTGCATGGGATGGTGAAACTGCCAGGATCTTTTAATTTTGGTGGAATCTTGTTCTGTAGGATATAACTTGTCTCTTCTGTCATGGCCACCAGTTCATATTCTCTAAGCTTTCTCTTTTTGGACAGAACATCCTTTATAAATTTTGCATAGTTTGGCATTTGTTCAAGTGCTTCCACCAAGGGTACATTGATATGGACTTGCTTCAGAACGTCCAAAAACTTTTTAAACTACTTTTCCTGGTTGTGTTTCTATATTCTCCGTGGAAATGGTGGAGGAGGTTTCTGGATTCTTAATTCTGCGGGTCGATGCTGTTGCAGCACTGCGAGCGGAGCTGTAGCATTGATAATTATTTCTCCAGATTCCAAGTTATTTTCTTTGGTCTCCTCAGTATCCTCTTCCTCAATCAACACTTCACTTTCATGTAAACCCTCAGTATTGGGTTGCTTTTCTGTTTCCTCTTCTTTGTTATTATTCTTTGGTTTCTCCACCCTCTGTGGCTTTTCTAGAATCTCTACTTCTCTTCCATTTCTTAATATAATAGCCTTATAGTGTTCTTTTCCCTGTCTCTATGGAATTTCAGTGTCACTTGGTAATTGTCCCATGCTTCTCGAATTTGCAGATTGCACTAGCTGGCCCAGCTGGGTTTCAATATTCTTTATAGAGGCTGCTAAATTTTGCAATATTATGTCTGTTCTTGAAGCATATTCCCTTGCAAAATTATCTGTTTTTCTTGAGATACTGGCTTCTGAACTTGCTGAGTGTAATTCGGGCGTAATTATCAGCAGATCTTGCAAGTATTGCATTACTCTGTTGTTGCGAATTCCATTGGAAGTTTGGATGCTGTCTCCATCCAAGGTTGTACGTCTGTGAGAAGGGATTATTATTTCAGTTATACCCCACATAATTCGCGGATTCGGGGTTCGTAGGGCATGAGCTATTATCATGGTTCTCCCTGTAGAAAATGCATGAAATCTCCCGTATTTGTGGCTGTTGCTGTTTGTTCATAGCTTTAATGACATTTTCTAATGAACCTATTTTTGCATTAAGAGCAGCAACTTCATCTACTTCATAAACTCCAGGTGTTCTCCTCGCAGGTGTATTCCTGTCTGATGGCCATTGATAGCTGTTCACCGCCATTCTTTCCAGTAAGTCATATGCCTCATTAAAAGATTTTGACAGCAGTGTTCCATTAGCTACTGCATCAATGATCGATCGGGTTTGTCCATTCAATCCGTTGTAAAACGTTTCCAACTGAATCCAATAAGGAATCCCGTGACTTGGGCACTGTCTCAGCAATTCTTTAAATTTATCCCATGCTTCATAGAGTGATTCTTCATCCCTCTGTTGAAAGCTTCTTATTTCATTTCTCATCCTTGCATTCCTCACTAGTGGGTGATACTTCATAATGAATTTCTTAGCAAGATCCCCCTAAGTAGTGATAGTGTCTGAAAGAATGCTGTTTAACCAATTCCTGGCTCGATCTCTCAAAGAATATAGGAAAAGTTTTAATCTCAATGCCTCTGCAGATACTTCAGGAAAGTTGAAAGAATCACTAACTTCGCTAAACACTTTCAAATGACGGTGAGGGTTGTCTGTAATTACTCCACTGAATTGTCTGACTGTTTGAAGCATCTGGAACATAACCGGTTTAAGCTCGAATCGAATAGCATGAAGGTCTGGTCTTACGATGCGAGGATTCAGATCATTGAGTGTTGGTATAGCAAAGTCTTGAATAGGTCTGTCTCTGTCATAAATAACACGTTCGACATTGTTCCTTTCTCCCTCTGCATTCGCCATATTTTCTCCCTCAATAATTTGTTGTTGTTGCTGTCTTCTTCTTGCTCTGAATGTCCTTTCAATTTCTGGATCTATAGGTACAAGATCCTGTGCGTTTTCTTCATCCGACATAAATCAAGAATACCTGAAAATAGAGAAACAAAATAAAATAAAATAACGTAAAATAAAATAAAATAATTAGAGCAAAATGATCGCAATTAAGGAATATCCGCGGCAACGGCACCAAAAACTTGTTAGTAATTTTTTTTTACACTTTTACGCAAGTGCACATATCGCAATCAAGTAGTATATAAATATCGATCCCACGAGGATATTCTTAATCGAGTTAAATGCTATAAAATTTTTATAGAAGTATTAAAATTATAAATTAAAGGGAAAAGTACAATTTAGACCCCAACGTATGGGGTCAGTGGCCATTTGGTACCTAACATTTTTTTTGTACCCAATCAAACCCTAACGTATAAAACGTTTACAATTTAAACCCTATCGTCAATTTTTCAATTAAATTTAATAGATTCTTTTCAAAATACCTAAACTACTCCCTCTCTCTCTCTCTTTCGTTCTCTGCTTTCTAAAATCTCCAGCCTTTTACAAACTTTATGTTTCGGCAGCTCTGTTTCTCCGGCCACCCATAACTCTAACGATGGCTCTCTCTCTCTCTCTCTCTCTCTCTCTCTCTCTCTCTCTCTCTCTCACACACACACTTTCGTTCTCTGCTTTCTAAAATCTCCAGCCTTTTACAAACCTTATGTTTCGGCTGCTCTGTTTCTCCAGCCACCCATAACTCTAACGATGGCGACCTCGAAGATTTTCTCCAGTCTACGGCGTTCTCGTTCCACTTCCTTCTGTTCCTTTTTATTCTCGCCTCCTTCGTCTACTCTCTCGCGATCGCAAAGACATCTCTTTTCGAACTCCAGCTTTCTTTCATCCTATCACACTTCTCTTATTCAATCTGCTTTCACTACGGGGACACTCTTTTCCTGCTCTCCAGACGCCACGCTGAATCTGGGATTATTTTCTTCGCGCTTCTATTCGAGTCGATCGGAGCATGATTCGGAGTTTGATAGAGTTGGCAATTTTGGTGCTGACTCTGGTGCTGACTTGGTCGGCAAGTTTGGGAGTTTAACGGAGCTTGACAATTAGGGTTTAGGGAAGCTGCTGAAGGAGCGATTGATAGTGCTGCTGGGGATGGGCTGATATTTCTGGTTAAGGTCGTTATTTCTATGCTTGATGGGTTGCATGAGCTTACTGGCTTGCCGTGGTGAGTGCTGGGTTGGTAATTGCTTTATTGTTGGTTACTGATGAAATTGAAGATGAATGCTAGGAATATACTGGATTGTTTTGTCTTAATGGGTACTTTAATGATCTAAATTGCTAATTAGTAGCTGAGTGCGTCTGTTTTTCAAAATTCCGTCACCCTTCCCTCGTATGGCTGTTTGCAAGGGTGAGTTCTACTCGATTTAGTTGTTATAATTGATATTAAAGAGGGGAGGGGGGGTTCTGGAGTTTTACAGAGAGAGAGAGAGAGAGAGAGAGAGAGAGAGAGAGAGAGAGAGAGAGAGAGGAGGGGGTTCTGGAGTTTTACGAAGAAGGAGGGAGGGAGGGAGGGAGGGAGAGAGAAGGAGGGTAGTTTAGGAATTTTGAAAAAAATCTATTAAATTTAATTAAAAAATTGACGGTAGGGTTTAAATTGTAAACGTTTTATACGTTAGGGTTTGATTGGGTACAAAAAAAACGTTAGGTACCAAATGGCCACTGACCCCATACGTTGGGGTCTAAATGGTACTTTTCCCTAAATTAAAATAATTAAAAATAAAAGCCGAATGACAATGTAACGAAAGAAAACAGGATAAACGTGATAAAATTAATAAATAGAAGCCTTGGCTAGGATCGATTTCTTCGTTA
Organism: Begonia masoniana; assembly: GCA_022432975.1. Lineage (NCBI taxonomy): Eukaryota > Viridiplantae > Streptophyta > Magnoliopsida > Cucurbitales > Begoniaceae > Begonia > Begonia masoniana. The sequence goes on from CM039511.1 coordinate 22,531,589, forward strand.
CGCTAGTTTTACTACTGATGCTCTGGTAATGCTCTGCGGCATTGTCTATGTGTGACGGCCCAGACACCGAACCCTGTTCGGGGTCCGAGGGTCAAGCCATCACTCCGTGACATAATAGAAAACTCGGACTATATATTTTTTTTTGAACATTTTACTTTTAAAACATTGACACAGAGAGAGAGTTCTCTGGAGTAGAAATCAATCAAGAAAGAAAAAAAGTTAAAACCAAACTGCAGGATACACAATAGATGGATATCAGAATACTCGGGACAGTTTTGGACCATAGGAAATAACAGACTAAAGAAAACAGGGAGACAGATGTAAACTAAACTTTGGACATTTAGAATATCGGGCAAGGAGAAATCTGAAGAGTGCAGGAAGGAATGTAAAAAGAATCTGAATAACAGTTATAAATGGCAGCAGAAAACAAGAAATAAAGGCGGAAGACATAGGCAGAAGACTGGCGGAAGAAATCTATCGGATGATGTAGTTTTGAAGGCAGAAACAGAGATGACGTCAGTCGGAATATACAGGCAGCAGATGAAATCGGATGAGGTGATGACGTCAGCCAGAAGATGGACGACGTCAGGCGCAAGACATAGGCAGCAAATGAAATTGGATGAGGGGATGACGTCAGCCGGAAGATGGATGACGTCAGCCGGAAGATACAGGCAGCAGATGAAATCGGGTGAGGTGATGACGTCAGCTGGAAGATGGATGACGTTAGCCGGAAGATACAGGTAGCAGATAAAATCGGATGAGGTGATGACGTCAGCCGGAAGATGGATGACGTCAGGTGGAAGACATAGGCAGCAATTGAAATTGGATGAGGGGATGACGTCAGCCGGAAGATACAGGCAGCAGATGAAATCGGGTGAGGTGATGACGTCAGCCGGAAGATGGATGATGTCAGCTGGAAGATACAGGCAGCAGATGAAATCGGATGAGGTGATGACATCAGCCGGAAGATGGATGACATCAGGCGGAAGACGTAAATTTTAAAGGCAGCGGTAGATGAGATTTTAAAGCAGCGGTGGATGAAATTTTAAAGCAGCGGTCGATGAGATTTTAAAGCAGCGGTGAATATGAAAAACTGGGCGGGCGATGTAGTTTGGAAGGCAGGAATTGACAACTTTTGACAGTAATACATGGAGACAGAAAACATGAAAACAGAAGATATGAGAGCTTTAAGCTTCAGAAAACGCTTTAAAATATGATCTTGGACATACCAAGAAAACACGACAGAAATTTAAGGAAAACAGATTGCATGGATGACTCTAATAATCAGAAATAATCCACACACACACCCTAAAGTAGAAAATATCCCAAACAATTCCAGAATACTTTAAAATATAATTCAACTGTCAAATACAGAGGTTTTAAACGTTGACACAGAATCTATACATTGTTTCAAAATCTCAGAAACAGTACAGAACCTAACATGGATTTCCAGAATTCACTAACAGAGTTTTTAAAACCAAACACCAGAATTTAAGTAAAATTTACAGACATAACTTCACTTAAAAAAAAACTTAAACCTCTGAACAGAAACATGTCTGGCTGCAGCAACTAATCCCACGCAAGCTCGAGCCACCGATCACTTATACATCAGACTGAGGCATTAACTCCTCATCTACTGGTTCAGTACCTACATCAGAGGGTTCATCTATGAGCCTAAAGATCAGTAAGAACATAATAAAGATGCAGTGATGCAAAATGCTATGCATGCAGTTTTCAGAATACAGTGACAGAACATTACATTACGTTTCAGTGGCAGAGGGGTATAAGAGGGGCTTATAGGGGAACTGGCAAGTGCACGACAGGCACATAACATATTTACAGAAAACAGAAACAGAACAGAACAGAACAGATAAAGCTGTACAGTAGGTCAGTCCCCGTCCCGCACTTAACCAATACATTTCAGTCAGATTTTATCTTGCTTAGTTTCAAACAGTGTACAGAAATCAGTTTTTGCATGAACTTTCGGGAAAAACGTGTATGCATGATCGAGTACAGTACTTCAACTTAAACAACAGAGAACAACAATTAAAACGGAAACATGACAAGGAACACAGAACACAACTCTAATCCTTCTACCGGAACACCTGACAGAAGTAACTCCTAATATCTCATTGATGTAGGGCCTTAAGGGCCAACCTACAGATATGAACTTACCTGTTTGCTGCGGTGTTGAACGTGTTGCCTTGGTGAGGCACGAACCTGAACATGCATGTAAAGAAAATGAGCAAAGCTGCAAATGCTAACTAATAATATGTAGGGTATGCAGCAACTCCTTTCAAACCTTTGGAAAACAATCTAACGTGTTTTCATCTAAAAACAGTGAGTTTCTCTCAAAATGCCGTAACCTTAAACTTCCACAAAACTAACATTTTACTTATCCAAACTCATTAGCTTAAAAAGATGCTTACCTCTACTGGAGAAAACAGGAGAATGGAAGTTTTTGGAAAGATTGAAATCGCCAGAAGGAGAGAAAATCGAGAGAAATTAAAGGAAGCAGAAGGAAGCATATGAGAAAAGTGAGGGTTTCACGTAGGAGGGGAGAGAAAAGAACATGGCTTCTTTAACAAGTTGCCAGGTGTAACTCATCCATTGGCCACCTCCCACCAACCTTAATTGGCTTCCAATTTTACCCTTCAATTGGTTTTTAACTAAATTTCTATTTAGTTCGTCGAATCGGTTCTACAACCACTCTCATTCAATTGAACACGTTGGAAATTAAAAATAGTCATTGAATTAATATCAGAGTAATTCTGCTTACATATCCGGGGAATAAATACATAGGTGCCGGGTGTTACACTATGAACAGCAAGAATGAAATAATTCTAGGATTCTCTCGAATTGCCTAGCTAAATTCAATTTAGAATTTCTCTCGACCTTGAAAGAAGGTAACTAACATTGAATTTCTATAAAACCTATTCTTAATGCCAATCGAATAAATGCGAACTACGTTGTAACAATTTAATCCGATTAATTATTCGTGCATCTTAGAATTTATATTTATCTTTCGATACAATATAAACATGGATCATCAACCTATCTATCGATATGGTCTGAATTAAGCAAAGAATATCACAAATAATTGTTCAATAAACAATTGCATAATCAAAACGAGATCGTAGCAAAATACGTAACGAATACTATCGTCCTAACCAAGTATAAAGTTTAGCTACTAGACATAATTAAATAAAACTCAAAATAATAGTGTGAAGAAAAAGCATAAACGGTAAAAAGAAGAAAAGGGAGAAGATCAGAATAATGGCGTCGTCGGTCTATTCTCCAGATCCAAAACTCCCTGGAATCCTCCTTTGTTTCTTCTCCAGAAAGTCTCCTTTTTTTTCTATTTTTTTGTTCTCCCTTTTTTGTAGTGTATTTTCTCTCTCAAATCTCTGGAATCACTCATACTATTTCTTCCTTTTTGGGATTATTCTTAATTGGCCCTTCTCTCTCTCTTCTTTGCTCTCTTTGTTGACCGAAATTTTTCTTTTGTCTTTTAGTGCTGCCCTTTTTCGCATCGACCGCTTCACCTTCGTCCATTTCTGCTCTGTCGTCCATTTGCATTTATCGTCCATTTCTGTTTTTCCCAGCCAAATCCGCGACTTGTTCGTGAGTTTTTGTCTTTTAGTGCTCTTTGTCTTTTAGTGCTCCTTTTTTCCACATCGACCGCTATTCCTTAGTGCTCTCTTTTTTCACATCGACCGCTGCTCTTTAGTGCTCCCTTTTTCCACATCGACCATTTCTCTAAGTCGTCCGAAGTTGTCGTCCATTTTCATTTGTCGTCCAAAGTTGTCATCCATTTGCTCTGTTGTCCGTTTCTCATTCCACGTGCTTCAATAATTTCCAAATCTCTTTCTTCCAATTAGCTTTTCCTTCTTGATTTGTTTTCTCTTTCTTAACGATTCTCCCGCAATTGAGTTGATCTTCTCGCTATTAATTTTGCGTTCAAATACGAAAATTTAAAATTCAAATTATAGAGAAAAATTTGCTCAAAATAAAAAATATGCACGGAATATATTAAATTAAATCAAAGCACTGATTCTGCAGCATTATATAACAATTGTAGTAAATTCCTATCAATTTATTCTTGCATTCACTCAATTCATATACATTCTTTCAACTAATTACTGTATAAAATAACTCTAATTTAAGAGTTATCAGCTAGCAAGGCGGGTTTGATGTAGTTTGGTCGCATAATTATCTGTTTAGATGGTTGTCACCTTAAGGGCTCGTGTCCCAAACAATTACTCACGGCCGTTAGTATTGACGCGAACGATGGAATATATCTCGTTGTTGTTGCCAACGTAAAAAAAAACACCAAGGAAACGTGGACGTGGTTTTTGAAACTTTTGAAGGCAGACCTGTATACTGGAGATGGAGTTGGATGGACGATTGTTTCAGATCGACAGAAGGTATGTTGTTTAATTAAATTAGTTGTGGTGTAATTAAGGTGTGTAACTAACTTTGTTTTAATATCAGGGATTGAGGAATGCCGTGGATGAGGAAGTTAGTGAAGCCGAACACCGCTTCTGCCTCCGTCATATGTATGCAAACTTTAAAGGGTTGTTTCAGGGGAAAACATATTGAGAAACGATGTGGAAGGCTGCTAGGGCACCCACAAAAACTCATTTCAATTTAGAAATGAAGAAATTACATGCGCTCAGCCCGGCTGTTCACGAATGGCTTCGAAAAGAAGAGCCTAGATATTGGGCTAGTCATGCCTTCTCTCTGATTCTCAAGTGCGATATTGGCTTAAACAATTTGTGCGAGTCCATTTTCATTTGTCGTCTAAAGTTGTCGTCCATTTGCTTTGTTGTCTGTTTCTCGTTCTACGTGCTTCAATAATTTCCAAATCTCTTTCTTCCAATTAGCTCTTCCTTCTATTTTCCAAATTTCAATAAATTTGTTTTACTCTTCCATGATTCCAGCATCTTTCTCTCTCATCATATTCAGAGAAACAAATTTCCTCATTTTTCTTGATTTGTTTTCACTTTCTTCACGATTCTCCCGCAATTGAGTTGATCTTCCCGCTATTAATTTTTTATTCAAATACGAAAATTTAAAATTCAAATTATAGAGAAAAATCTGCTAAAAATAAAAAATATGCACGGAATATATTAAATTAAATCAAAGCACTGATTCTGCAGCATTATATAGCAATTGTAGTAAATTCCTACCAATTTATTCTTGCATTCACTCAATTCATATACATTCTTTCAACTAATTACTGTATAAAATAACTCTAATTTAAGAGTTATCAGCTAGCAAGGCGGGTTTGATGTAGTTTGGTCGCACAATTATCTGTTTGGATGGTTGTCACCTTAAGGACTCGTGTCCCAGACAATTACTCACGGCATATGGTATAGGCCTATCGGCCACAACAAGTCACGAGAACTTACCTGATATCCTTAGCAAATCAAGCGTCATCCGTGAGCCTTGTTCACCTAAGCCAATTCACAATGGTTGTCGTTAATACGAGCTAAATCCGTTAAACGTCCAAAATAACGAAACCTTAACTAAAAAAATCTCCTAAAATTCTAATTCAATTCGTTGAGGCATTATATCGAGCATTCCACGCTTAACACCTCATTAATGAGTTTCTCCAAAAACCCTAAAATTCACAAATTCTCATATTTCTAAACGAATCTATTAACTTCGTCCAATAACGCTCAATACGTCCTTTATATCTATAATTACGACAAACCTATCGATTTCGAACCCTAAATCGGATTTCTAACATAAACCCTAACGAAAACCCTAACCGTATAACTTCGTTAAAACTAAAAACTAACGTCCGAAAGCTGTAGAATCTTACCTAGAACGTCGATTGCGGAAAGAAACGTGAAGGAACGACGTTGATCGGAGGAGAAATCGGCGTCGGTTGAGGGAGAATCGTCGGCGGCGTGCGTGAGGGAGAGATCGCCAGAAAGGGTTCTGGCGTTCACGAGAAGAGAGGAAAAATGAGGGAGGAAGAAGAGATTTTTTATTTTAATAAATTTACTTGGCAAATTACTAATTCATCCTTCCTCTGATTTTCTATCTGTTTCGTCTTTCGTTTCATTAATTGACTAACTATTCGGTTTCTCCAAATCTCCTTATTTCACCAATAAATTCATCTTATTATTTGGGTTCTATTAAAACTGTCCGTTTGTAAAACGGACCTCGTTTACTATTTTTACTAAAACGTCCTTTATATTACGAGAAACTTAATTACTCGAAATATAGCGTTATTACTCCGAAAATTCTCGTAAATTTCTTAAAATTCCTATTAATCGTTAGAATTCTAATAACGCTTTCTTTTCGTAAAACGGACTTGATTTGACATATTTACAAAAATGCCATTATATATTAAAATATTAATATCCAGAAAAGCTGGGTGTTACATTTCATCCACCTTATTTAAAATTTTGTCCTCAAAATTTGTTATAGCTTATAGTCCTTGATATCATTGTCTTGCGGCGTTGTTTGGTCTTTTTCGCGTATCATTCCTCCATTTCCCCAAAATCTCAAATTTCTCGTTAAGAACCTTGATTCTATCTTTACTTGAGATCCACATCCATGGTTCCATTCCATACTACTACAACTAAATGACGCAACATCAGCCTCTTGACCACATCTACTGTGTCCACTTTAACTATCTCTATTCTTGCCTATGCATCGAATCTTACCCAATTTCCTAAGTCCCCAATTCAAACTACCTCTAACGGTGTACCCGACACCAAACGACCCGAGTCCACATTTCCTTAGTAATGTTCCCATAGAACTTCTCCATCAACAGTATCTAAATTATACACTTCCTTGGGCACTTTGCAGGTCTTAATAAAAATTCTTAACTAAGACTCAAATCCTTAAATTTCACCAACCATCTCTGTAACACCCCGAATTATATAAACCCGGTTCGTTACTCATAGCCCGAACATAACTAAGAAACTTTGGACTAAATTTAAAACTTCACTCGAAAGTCAAAATTTGACATTTTCTAAAACCTCAAAACATTTAAAGACTTGCAGCGGAAATCATTTGAGCAAAAATAGAGTTAAACAAAACCATAGAACAGTGCTTGAATAATTGGTTGGGATGTTAAGGAATAATCGGTCAAAAGAAATAAAGGTTTAAATCGCGAAATACTTTAAAAGTTGCAAAGGTCAAACGCATCTGCCGCTGAGCAAAGTCAACGGAAGAGGTTGTAACAGATAGTAAAAAGACTTCTTCCGGTGACTAAACGACAAAAGCTTCAACTACATCATCTGGTAAGCTTAACACATGACATCCACCGATCACTAAACGACAAGACTTCTACTACATCATCCGGTAAGCTTAACACACGACATCCACCGATCACTAAACGACAAGACTTCTACTACATCATCCGGTAAGCTTAACACACGACATCCACCGATGACGTCAGCCGGATGATTTCCTTCATCCGATCGACTAACCTCACATCCACTGGTGAACTTTATTCACCTATGATGGAACTTACAAACTTCACTCAAAGCATTCAAAACAACCTGACCCCAAATAACATTTGACATTCAACAAATAACCATTAACAAAAGAACAACATCTGTATCCTCGACATAACTTTGAAAATGATAAACTCCAACTACATTTAAATCACATTTTCTTTGGCAGAGAAGAGATTCCCAAAGGTATCAAAACATCAAATAACTACTAAGACTTCACCTACAGACAAGTGTTAAAACCAACAGAGTACTTTTATCAGAAAGTCTCAAGGGAATGTATCCAAAAACATTAAAATCACTTCTGTCATTAGAAAACTTAACATACTTAAATCAAATCATAGTTCACTGAATCTTCACTTATTCAAACACCAGTTAATCCGCCTCATCAGTATACCAAATCGAGGCAGAGAAGTGCTCCTCCAACTTCACCTATTCTTCAGCGAACTCAGTAAACACACCTGCTGTCACTTCTTCACCTACATCACAAAATTTATCTATTAGCCTAATGCTAAGTAAGTAAAGCAGTAATGAAATGAAATGCTGATATCTGAATTCCTAAACATGCAATTTTTACTTTCTCATCTCCGTTGTCGTTCATCGTTTCTGTTCAGATCCCCCTGTGAAATTGGGAGTTGGATCAACTCTCCCAAAGTATAAATATCCACTGACTCATTAAGGGGCGGATTAATTCCCTTAACAGTAATCTGATTCACATAGCTGTTTCCGATCCCCCTGTTCGATGGGAAGCGGATCAAATTTTCCAAAGTCTACATATCCACTGTCTCATTAAGGGGCGGGTTATTTCCCTTAACAGTAAATCTGTTTCGCATAGCTGTTTTATTATGTTCATTCCTTACCATGCCAACATGCATTCAAATTCATTTTCGTATACTTTTAAAACATGATGCATAACATACAGACACATTCAAATAAACATGTTCCTAATGTTTTGTGATGTAGGCCCGAAGGCGCAAGCAAACTTCACTTACCTGGTCTCCTGGAAATCGCTCGGTTTCAACTACTTTGGAAGCCCTGTTCACCTAATGTCATAAACAAAATATCATTCAGATCTTCACTAAACCTCATCCTACACCATTCACAAACCTAAGGAGCTAGTTTAGAAGTTCGGATCATCGCACATTCTTGATTCAGCACTAACCCGAACAAAACTCACTCACAGCATTCTCAAAAATACACTCATTGCACTCTCTCTGCTATCTAGCCACTAAATCTCGAGAAAACGAAGGGAAAACTTACCTAGTTTGAGGAAATGGAGATCGGAGGGGAAAATCACTTGGAGCTCTGATGAGCTTGAGCTGAATACCGAGAAGGAAAATGAAGGAACAGTAGCGGTTAAACCTCATTAAACCTTTCCTTAAATACGTTATCCACAATAAATTTCAATTTACCATTTTATCCTTACTCATTCACTTATTAACCTAATCGCTAAATCACTCAAATTTCAATTTTTTTTAAAACATTCTCTATAAATGGAAAAGGTAAATCGGTTAATAGAAACCGGGTGTTACAATCTCATCGAGATTACCCCAAGGCCTCGACGAGTTCAACCAGGAATAAAGTTACTTCTCGCTTAGGGTTCTAGTTCCTTTGTAATTAAGATCCTATAACATCGCATTTCACTCTAGGTTACTTCAATGAGTTCTATCGCTATGTTCTTAACTAAAGTTCCCTTACTATCTACATTACGCTCATTTGTCTAACTCGAATCCTTATTAACTCCAAGTACAAACAAATCCCTATGTTTCGCCATAGATTCGTTCCAACTATCTATTCTAACCTTAAATCACCTAGGTGTCCACCGGTCTCGATCAAATAAATACCAGTCTTTTAGAACCCCTTTTTTTTTAAATTACTCGTTTCGACGTTACCCTCATAATTATGGTTGTAACACCATTGCCAAGTACCCTATGGCCTTAGCCACCTATTGAGCACTGACGATTCTACGTTCCCGAAATTCTATCCCTTTCCAACTATGCACTTTATCGCTCAATTACTCACACATCCATCGACTTCACTTAGTCGATTATCACTTAATTTCTCAAATTCTTCACCTATATTTTCCAATAACTTGAAACATCTCTTCGTTAAGGTTTATCCTCCTAGTTCCTCGAGCACAGACGTTTCTACTACCATCCCAGAGGTAAGCCTCAGACCATGATCCTTAACTCGAATTGTGCTAACTATAGGCCCATAGAAATTTCTTACCTTATCGATTCGCTATTTCTCCTAACGCTACACGCGTCAATCTTAAACTTTAAACATGACTTTTAAATTTAAGGTGTTAATCTCTTCTTCGATTAACTAAAACATTCGGTTTTCTAAAATTGTCCAACCTTTGTCTACACTTTACTCGTCTCTCAATGCCTACAAAATTTATCAACAGTCTAACCCTGATTTGATCCTTTTATTTTCTTCGCGGGCATGGGCTAGTACAAACACGCGTAAGCCGTGCCTAAATCTTTCGTCTACAACTCTGCATTGGTCATTCACATTTTCTAAAATTTCGGAGTAAGTGTCACTTCTCCTTCAAATATTGTTTTCGTCTTAATATTTTCAATCCCACGCGGATCTAAATTATACAAGTTCTTACTGGTTCTCTATTCACTTAGACGTACCATTGTACTTCGACAATCTAGGATATTTCCTCAATAAGTTTTTATAACTAAGTTTCAAATTTCTCTCTTAAGCGTCATATTCTAAAACTCCGAGGGTTTATCAATTAAGGTCTAGTTTCTAGCTACTCAAATCTCACATCTCATAAATTGTACCTCTCTAATGGTAACTAAATTCTAAGTGCACATCTCCTCACGGTTAAGTCAGATTAATCCTATTAACGTATAACTCTCTTTCTACAAGGTCTATATCATCCTATATCTAACCTACTATTCTCTTACCTCTCTATTTTCAAACCTACCTTTATCTATCGCACAATTATTACACTCAAATCCTCACTCTACACTACACCTCTATTATCTTGTTTTTCATTTCATTAACAATTGACATAAAACCATACCTGGAATAGCTGAAGGTCTGGCCTCATCATCGACGTTACCCCGCTCAATGAAGGCGAACATCCTCGGGATAACCGGATTCTGATTGGTAACCGTCTTTGGACAATTATGGGCGTAGTGACCCACCTCGCCACATCTAAAACATCGGTTCGTCCCCAATCTACACGTGCCAAAATGGGCCTTCTGGCACTTCCGGCATACGGGCCTCTCAGTAGATCCCTGAATTTGCTTTCCTCTTCCCTGGTCGCCCTTTTCGTTATAAGGCCTCTTAACGCCCCTATGTTGCTGTTGTTGTTGCCCACATAGCTGCCAAACCTCATTCTGAGGTCGAGGCTGGATCTCCCGAAAGAATCCACTTGCTGGCTCCCTCGATTTGACATAAGTTGGTTCAGCTGCCTCAATCTCTAGAGCTCTTGCCACAATCTTTGTATAGGGCACATTCCATACCCCTGATATGATAACATTCTTTCGGATTTCCTGACCTAGCCCTTGCATAAACCGACGCACCTTGTCCTCATTAACACTAACCTGGCGTGGTGCGAACCGGGATAGGGCCTCAAACCTCCTGACGTATTCAGTAACTGAGCCAGTCTGTCTCAATTGCATGAACTCCATTATCTTAGCCTCTCGTACTGTACGGCTGAAGTATTTTTCGTAAAACACGTTTATGAATTCCTCCCAACTCATCAGCATCGCATCGGTTGTTACCTTGATGGAGTCCCACCAAAACCGAGCATCCAACGCTAAATGGAAGGTGACGCACGTGACTTTCTCCCTATTCTCTATTTTTGCATACGCCAACATGTCTTCCATAGTCCGAACCCACTCCTCAGCAATAGAGGGGTCCGAAGATTGTCCGTCGAAAACCGGAGGTCGCAACATCTGGAACCTCTCCATACTGCTATTGTTTGGAACGGCTATATCTTGGGCTATCTGATTCACACAGTTCACTAGGCTCTCAATTTTCTACGCCTGCCTGTCCATATGCCGGGCCTGACGATCGAATAAATCCATCAGTCTATCCAGGGCTTCGTCTCTGGCGTCTCTACCTCGGACCATTGTATAATTTCTATAAGGGTTAAAACAAATAATCCTAAGAAATTAAAATCACAGAAAGCATTTAAACGTACTTACAGTTGAGGAAGCATGTTCGTGTAGTGGCTTGCGCAGTTGAGCAGTCTACAGAACCGATTTTAAAACCCGAGAGCTCTGATACCATAAATTGTAACGACCTTTACCCGTACCCTTAATTTACCGTATAAATTTTTCATTTTATTTTACAGTTTAAGCGGAACTTAAATAGTTAACATTGTTTGGAAAATCATTTAAGTCTAAGTTGTTAAAACTATTTAAACAGAACTTGAAACAATTAAAATAGAACTTAAAACAATTATTTAAAATAATTAAAATTAATAAAAACAATCGGTTAAATCATAGGAGGGCAGAAGGGACATTTGTCCCTGTAAACTAGGGGCGATCGATCGCTGGCAGCAATCGATCTCCCCAGCGATCGATCGCTGCCCCAGCGATTACTGCCCAACAATCGATCACTGCACGCTCTGGATTTTTCCAGAGCGCGGCGACCCCTTTAATTTGCTCTATAGAATCTGAAATTCCAGAGAGCAACTTCACCCTTTTCAAGCATTTTTCCCACTCTTCAAACCATAACTCTAAGCATCACTTAACAATCTTAATACCGTTACACTACCATCCACGTACATTTCACTCTACCAATCACCCAAAACCGACTCAAAATACTTGTAAAGTATAACCAGATTTCATAAAACAAACTGCGTGGATACGTTTAAAAACTTAACCTTTACTCCTGTTTAAATCACCACGCAGTTTATAAAAATCGAATTAAAACCTTAACAATCTTTTTATAAAACCAACTTATCAAAACATTAAAACATCGTTTAACTATTATCCAGAGCCAATCATCCTAATATGTTCTATCTGTACAATTTTCATATCTATAACTTTTCTCCAAAACATTTACCTACGTCCCAATGGGTCAAAATCGCACCAACTGCGCCAGCGCACTCCAACGGGCATCCTTCTTCAACCAGCGTGATCATCTAACGGAGGAACGTCTTCCTCACCTGTTTCAGGTTCACCTACACCATAAGGACGCCTATGAGAATAAATCTCAGTAAATTCTACGTAATTGACAATGCATGAACATGTATATGCAATTTTTCATAAGTTCCCGTGCATTCATTTCATTTTTCATATCATACATTTATTTCATTTATCATATCATGCATTCATTTCATTTATCATGTCATACATTCATTTCATTTATCATATAGTCGTCTCATGTAAGTCGTGTAACACTCGGTTCTATTAAGCCACATTTAAATTATCCCATAGGATGTATTAGCTGTTGTGTAAATTTTGGAAAGAAAGTGATAGGGTTAATTAATAACTATGCAAGGACAAAAGAGTAATTAGCAATTTGGAAGAAATGGATAACGTATTTAAGGGAAGTATTAATGAAGTAGCCGCCACTGTTTCATTTCATTTCCTCTTCCACCCTCAGCCCCTCAGCTTAGCAGAGCGCGATAGGAGATCCTCTTCGATTCTTCCAGCGATTTCCTCTGAACTAGGTGAGTTTTGCTTCTATTTCTTGCTACATTGTAACTATCGTTGGTAGGAGGGTTGATAAATGAAGTTTTGAGAATGCGGTATGCGATTGCTAGTTTCGGTTTATGAGTTGAAATCGGGAATGCACCATGACTAGAGTTCCCAAATCAGTTTCCCTTAGATTTCTAGTGGTTTAGAATGAAGATTGGAAGAAACTTAATGTTTGCTTTGTCTATGGTTTTAGGTTTGAGTAATATCCGAAGTAGCTTGCAACCAAGTTTTTACAGGAGGCCAGGTAAGTGAAGTTTGCTTGTGCCTTCGGGCCTACATCACAAAACGTTAGGATTATGATTATTTGTGTGTATTTGTATTCTATGCATCATGTTTTTTTTTTTAAAACATACGAAAATGAATCTGAAAGCATGATTGGCATGGTAAGGATTGAACATATTGAAACAGTCATGAGAATCAGTTTCACTGTTAAGGGAACTAATCCGCCCCTTAATGAGACAGGGATGTATGCACTTTGGGAGAGTTGATCCAACTCCCAATTTCACAGGGGGATCTGAACAGAGGAATCAGTTTCACTGTTAAGGGAATTAATCCGCCCCTTAATGAGACAGGGATGTATGCACTTTGGGAGAGTTGATCCAACTCCCAATTTCACAGGGGGATCTGAACAGAAACGAAGCATGAACAACTGAGTTGAGAAAGTAGAAATTGCATATTAGGAATTTATATTTTGTTGTTTCATTTCTTGATTGCTTTACTTACTTAGCATTAGGCTAATAGATGAGTTTTGTGATGTAGGTGAAGAAGTGATAGCAGGTGTGTTTACTGAGTCTGCCGTGGACTAGGCTGGTTGTGGAGTGCATCTTTGTAACAATTTGGCAGCTGATGGGGCGGCTTAACTGATGTCTGTTGGTGAGAAGGTTTAGTTGACAGTGTTTAAACTTAGAAATGTTAAGTCTCCATAACAGTAGTGGTTTCAATACTTTGAACACGTTTTGAGATTTTTCTTCGGTTAACTGTAATCTGTTGAGTTTTAAATGTTTATTACTGGATTTTGGTAAATGCCATGGTTGAGCTATTTCTGAATGGCCTCGGAAAAACAAACGAATTCCTTTCTGTAACTAGTGTTGTGTGAGTACAGTGAGGAGTAGTTGAAATGTATTCTGTTTTCTACCGGTAGACGATGTCTATCGGTGGATGTTGTTGTTGTCTATCGGAAGATGTCGTAGGAATAGTCATCGGAAGATGTAGGATTTGCCCTACCGGTATGAGTGGGTACAACGTTGACGTTTAGTGATCGGCAGATGCGAGCTGACGTCATCGGAAGATGTAGAGTCTAAGTCCATCGGATGATGTCTCGGTATACTCATCGGCAGATGCGTGCTGACGTCATCGGAAGATGTAGAGTGCGTTTTGTCGTTTAGTCACCGGTAGATGCAGTCTACCGAGAGATATCCTTTGTTTCCCATTCGACTGACGCCATCGGCAGGAGTCTCCTATTTTGGTTGTTTTCTGCTTCTTCCGTTGACTTTATCAATCGGCAGATGTGTTTGACTACTACGACTTCTCTGGTACTTCGCTGTTTAAACTAGAATTTTCAAATTGCCGATTATTTCTTAACCATTCAACAACATTTCGTAGTTTTGTATAACTTCGTTGTGATTCAAATAATTTCCGCTGCAAATATTTAAATGTTTTTAAAGTTTATTTTTTTTAAAAAAATATATATATAGTAGAAATCTTAGTCATATATGGGCATTGTGTGACGAGCTGGGTTCAGATAACTCGGGGCGTTACAGTATGGTATCAGAGACATTCAGTTAAACCGTTCAAAAGATTACTCATCAGTGCCGATCGTTGCATGGAAGTACTTCAACAACTGTAAGTGTTTATGTTACCCTTAGTTCATAGATATTTAAGAGTGTAAATAACCCTGTGCAGGAATTTAGTAAAATGGCCAGACGCCCAGGGAGACCTAGAGTGCCTAGAGAAATACCAAATGTGAGAAACGAAGAGGAGCCTAGTGTGATCAGACAGCTGACCGAATTGATGCGTCAGCAGACTGATATAGTGCGTCAACAGTCTGACCAGCTAGGAGTGTTATTGAACCGGGAAGCACAAGGAAGTGCCAACTCGGGTTCTAGCAGTGAACATTCTGGAGATAGATTCCAGAGGCTAAGGCCACCCACGTTTGATGGACAGTCATCTGATCCGGTTATTGCTGAAGGATGGCTTAGAAAGATTGAAAGTATGTTTAGGTGTGCCAACATAGGAGAAGGAGACAAGGTCACGTTGGCAACCTTTCATTTAGCTGGTGAAGCTCAACTCTGGTGGGAAACAGTAGAGACCACCACTGATGTTTTGGCGATGCCTTGGTCGCAATTCAAAGACATTTTCTACGGAAAGTATTTCAGCAGCACAATCCAGACAGCAAAGAAATTGGAATTCCTGAACTTGAAGCAGACAGGGTCAATGGCTGAATACAGTAGGCAATTTGAATCTCTGTCTAGGTTTGCTTGACATTTTGCTCACAAAGACGAGGATAAAGTGTTCAAATTTATTCATGGATTGAAGCCAGAAATTCACCGGGGTGTTAAATTCTGTGGTATTAAAGGCTTGACATTCAGCGAGGTTGTGTCCACTGCTCTGGAAGTGGAAGAAGCTGAGAGGTTGTGTGCTAGGCCAAAAGAGGTCCCACAAAAATTTAACCAGCCACACCAACAGAGAGGAACGAAGAGGCCAAGTGAAGGCCAAAATAGCCAGGGATCAGGAGGGAAGGTACAGAATGTCAGGAAATTTTCCCAGTGTCCTAGATGTTTGAAGAACCACCCAGGTGAATGCAGACTGGGCTTTGGGAAGTGTTTTAATTGTGAGGAGGTTGGACACACATACAAAGAGTGCTCGAAGCCTAAAGTCACCAGATGCTACAGCTGTAACAAGGTTGGTCACATTAGTAGAGACTGTCCAGTTCCTAAGAGTGGCCCGGCTATGATTAAACCAAGAATTTTCTCCATGGTGGAGTCGGGGGATGAAGAACAGCCTGCTGTGGTGTCAGGTACAATATTGATCAACTCTGTGCCTGCTTTTACTTTAATAGATTCTGGTGCAACATATTCATTTATAGCATCTGCTTTTGCCATTAAGTTAGATGTACAGTTTGCCCCTTCCATGCATGTGTTTAATGTTGCATTGCCTTCTGGTGAACGCATGCACTCTAACCAAGTGATGCTTGGCAGTAATGTGTTAGTAGGGAATGTAAGTCTACCTGCTGATCTTATAATTATGGATATAATAGGATTTGATGTGATCCTAGGAATGGACTGGTTGTTTAAACATCATGCCACAATAGATTGTAGGATTGGAATAGTTAGCTTCCAACCCCCTGGTAGTTTAAAGCATACCTTTCAAGCTTCAAAGAAGAGTAAGGAAATGTCTGTGATGACTTCTATTAACACAAGGCCTCCCTTGTGTGGAGAGTATTTGTGTTTCCTAGCTAGCGTTTTAGACACACAGCTTGTAGGAAAAGTAAATCCTCAGAATGTCCTAATTGTCCAAGACTTCCCCGAAGTATTCTTAGATGACCTCCCTGGTTTGCCACCAGATAGAGAAATTGAATTTGTTGTAGATGTTTACCCCGGAGCCGAGCCTGTGTCTAAGAATCCATATAGACTAGCACCAACAGAACTTAATGAATTAAAGAAACAGTTGGAAGAATTGTTGGATAAAGGGTTCATACGCCCTAGCTTTTCACCATGGGGTGCACCAGTCCTTTTTGTCAAAAAGAAAGATGGATCAATGCGTATGTGCATCGATTATAGAGAGTTGAATAAGTTAACTGTCAGAACAAGTACCCTTTGCCGAGGATTGATGACTTATTTGACCAGCTTATGGGTGCAAGAGTTTTCTCTAAGATTGACCTTAGATCCGGTTATTACCAACTGAAGGTAAGATCTGAAGATATCCCAAAGACTGCCTTCCGCACAAGGTATGGACATTATGAGTTTTTGGTTATGTCTTTTGGTTTGACAAATGCACCAGCAGCCTTCATGGATCTTATGGATAGATTGTTTCATGAATATTTGGATAAGTTTGTCATAGTGTTTATCGATGATATTCTAATCTATTCTAGAACTAAGGATGAGCATGCAAGGCATTTGAGCTTGGTATTAGGATTACTAAGGCAGCACCAACTTTATGCCAAGTTTTCTAAGTGTGAGTTCTGGTTGGACCAAGTCCACTTTTTAGGACATGTCATCTCTGGGGACGGCATATCTGTTGATCCAGCAAAAGTTCAAGCAATTAAGCAGTTCAAGCTAATTCTCTTGGACTAGCAGGGTATTACAGAAAGTTCATCGAAGGATTTTCTAAGATTGCTACACCCCTTACTAAGTTAACCAGGAAAAATGTGAAGTATATATGGACGGATGAATGTGAACATAGTTTCACGACCTTGAAACAGAAACTAACCAATGCTCCAATTTTAACCCTTCCAACTGAGGATGGTAAATTTAGTATTTACTGTGATGCTTCCAAGATTGGTCTTGGATGTGTGTTAATGCAAGATGGTAAGGTCATAGCTTATGCCTCTAGGCAGTTGAAAACTCATGAGAAGAATTACCCTACCCATGATTTAGAATTAGCTGCTGTAGTATTTGCACTTAAGATTTGGAGGCACTACTTATACGGACAGCCTTGTGAAATATTTTCAGATCATAAAATTCTGAAGTATATTTTCACACAAAAGGAGCTAAACATGAGGCAACGACGATGGTTGGAATTTGTCAAGGACTACGATTTCGAGATTAAATATCATCCCGGCAAGACAAATGTAGTGGCTGACGCCTTGAGTAGAGTAACAACATCAACCCCAGCTATAATTTCAGTATGCCATTAGCTTTAGAGTCAGAATTCCAAAAGTTTGATCTTGAAGCAGTATCCAGTGTGTCAGCTATACTTTCAGCCATAACCTTAAAGCCTACCATTCTTAAAAAATAAAGGAAGCTCAGACGAATGATGGTGAGTGTAACAAGTACAAGTCAAGCATGGATTCTACAGACAAATCGAATTTTAACTATTCTGCTGATGGGATCCTTAAGTTTAGAAGTAGATGGTTTATTCCTGCCATTAAGGAACTTCGGGATGAGATTCTTTCTGAAGCGCATTTCTCCATATTTTTCTGTCCACCCTGGGAGTACAAGGATGTATAAGGATCTAAACAACATGATTTGGTGGCCAGGCATGAGAGAAGTGTGGCAGAAATATGTAGGATCGTGTTTGTGCTGTCAGCAGATTAAGGCCGAGCATCAGAGACCCTCAGGAGCATTGCAACCCTTACAGTCCCTGAATGGAAATGGGAGCAATAATAATGGATTTTGTTGTTGATTACTAGAACAACAAAGGGACACAATGCAATTTGGTTATAGTTGACCGTCTAACCAAATCTGCTCATTTCTGCCAATCAAGACACTTACTCAATGGATCAGCTGGCCGAATTGTACATGCAAGAGATTGTCAGATTGCATGGAGTTCCAAGTTCTATAGTTTCAGACCGAGACTCCAGGTTCACATCTAAGTTTTGGAAAAGTTTGCACAAGGCTATGGGAACACAGCTTTCCACCCACAAACAGACGGACAATCGGAAAGGACTATTCAAACATTGGAAGATATGCTCCGTGCATGTGTATTGGATTTTCAAGGCTCTTGGAGCATGTACCTATCCCTAGTAGAATTCTCTTATAATAACAGTTTCCAGGCAACAATAGGAATGACACCATATGAAGCATTGTATGGGCGAAAGTGCAGATCACCTTTGTACTGGGATGAAGTTGGAGAAGCACAGTTGCTTGGTCCTAATATTGTGCAACAAACTGTTGAGAAGGTTACCCTCATCCGACATAGAATTTGGCAGCTCAGAGTCGGCAGAAGAGTTATGCAGATTGCAGGCGTAGAGAATTGATTTGTGATTGGTGATGAAGTCTTTCTCAGGTGTCACCATTCAAAGGAGTTGTGAGATTTGGAAAGAGAGGAAAGTTGAACCCCAGATTCATTGGACCATTTGCTATTCAAAAGAGAGTTGGGAGAGCAGCTTACCAGTTGCAACTACAAACTTCTATGGAAGGAATCCACAATGTGTTCCATGTTTCTATGTTAAAGAAGTGTGTAAGAGATCCATATCAGATTGTGGAACAGCAGGACATCGAGGTTCTTCCTACTCTTGCATATGAGGAGAAACCTGTAAGGATCTTGGACTATACAGTGAAGGTATTGCTCAACAAGGAAGTTCCACTAGTGAAAGTCTTATGGCACAACCAGAACATGGAGGAGACAACCTGGGAGCGCCAGCAAGACATGATGGACTAGTATCCAGAATTATTCAGGTACTAAATTTTGAGGACAAAATTTCTTTAAGGAGGGTAGATTGTAACACTCGGTTCTATTAAGCCACATTTAAATTATCCCATAGGATGTATTAGCTGTTGTGTAAATTTTGGAAAGAAAGTGATAGGGTTAATTAATAACTATGCAAGGACAAAGAGTAATTAGCAATTTGGAAGAAATGGATAACGGATTTAAGGGAAGGTTAATGAAGTAGCCGCCACTGTTTCATTCATTTCCTCTTCCACCCTCAGCCCCTCAGCTTAGCAGAGTGCGATAGGAGATCCTCTTCGATTCTTCAGCGATTTCCTCTGAACTAGGTGAGTTTTGCTTCTATTTCTTGCTACATTGTAACTATCGTTGGTAGGAGGGTTGATAAATGAAGTTTTGAGAATGCGGTATGCGAGTGCTAGTTTCGGTTTATGAGTTGAAATCGGGAATGCACCATGACTAGAGTTCCCAAATCAGTTTCCCTTAGATTTCTAGTGGTTTAGAATGAAGATTAGAAGAAACTTAATGTTTGCTTTGTCTATGGTTTTAGGTTGAGTAATAGCCGAAGTAGCTTGCAACCAAGTTTTTCCAGGAGGCCAGGTAAGTGAAGTTTGCTTGTGCCTTCGGGCCTACATCATAAAACGTTAGGATTATGATTATTTGTGTGTATTTGTATTCTATGCATCATGTTTTTTTTTTAAAACATACGAAAATGAATCTGAAAGCATGATTGGCATGGTAAGGATTGAACATATTGAAACAGTCATGAGAATCAGTTTCACTGTTAAGGAAACTAATCCGCCCCTTAATGAGACTGGGATGTATGCACTTTGGGAGAGTTGATCCAACTCCCAATTTCACAGGGGGATCTGAACAGAGGAATCAGTTTCACTGTTAAGGGAATTAATCCGCCCCTTAATGAGACAGGGATGTATGCACTTTGGGAGAGTTGATCCAACTCCCAATTTCACAGGGGGATCTGAACAGAAACGAAGCATGAACAACTGAGTTGAGAAAGTAGAAATTGCATATTAGGAATTTATATTTTGTTGTTTCATTTCTTGATTGCTTTACTTACTTAGCATTAGGCTAATAGATGAGTTTTGTGATGTAGGTGAAGAAGTGATAGCAGGTGTGTTACTGAGTCTGCCGAGGACTAGGCTGGTTGGGAGTGCATCTTTGTAACAATTTGGCAGCTGATGGGGTGGCTTAACTATGTCTGTTGGTGAGAAGGTTTAGTTGACAGTGTTTAAACTTAGAAATGTTAAGTCTCCATAACAGTAGTGGTTTCAATACTTTGAACACGTTTTGAGATTTTTCTTCGTTAACTGTATCTGTTGAGTTTTAAATGTTTATTATTGGATTTTGGTAAATGCCATGGTTGAGCTATTTCTGAATTGGCCTCGGAAAAGCAAACGAATTCCTTTCTGTAACTACTGTTGTGTGAGTACAGTGAGGAGTAGTTGAAATGTATTCTGTTTTCTACTGGTAGACGATGTCTATCGGTGGATGTTGTTGTTGTCTATCGGAAGATGCCGTAGGAATAGTCATCGGAAGATGTAGGATTTGCCCTACCGGTATGAGTGGGTACAACGTTGACGTTTAGTGATCGGCAGATGCGAGCTGACGTCATCGGAAGATGTAGAGTCTAAGTTCATCGGATGATGTCTCGTATACTCATCGGCAGATGCGTGCTGACGTCATCGAAGATGTCGAGTTCGTTTTGCGTATTCGTCACCCGTAGATACGTCTACCGAGAGATGTCCTTTGTTTCCCATTCGACTGACGCCATCGGCATGTGTCTCCTTTTTTGTTGTTTCTCTTGCTTCTTCCGTGACTTTATATCAATCGGCAGATGTGTTTGACTACTACACTTCTTTCTCTGGTCCTTTCGCTGTTAACAGAATTTTTCAAATGCCGCTGTTTTCTTACCATTCAACGCATTTGACGTAGTTTTGTCTAACTGCGTTGTGATTCAAATATTCCGCTTGCAAATTTTAATATTTTTTAAAGTTTATTTTTTTTTTAAAAATATATATATATAAAATTCTTAGTCATATCGGGCTTGTTTGACGAGCCGTTTTCAGATAACGCGTGGTCGTTACAAGTCTCTCGTCATCTCATATAGTCATCTCATGTGTCCGGTGAGTCATCTCTTAGGTAGTCGTCATAGTCCTCTCATTCAGTCGTACTTAGTCCTCATATAGTCTTCATAGTCATCTCTGTAGTCGTCAAGTCATCTCATATTAGTCGTCTCATGTAAGTCGTCATATTCGCTCATGTTTCGCATAGTCCATCGCATGTAAGTCGTCATCGTCAGCTCATTTTCGTCATATAGTCATCTCATGTAAGTCGTCTCTTCATGTCATCGACATTCCCTTTTCTTTTCATAATTTCCTGCTCAATTCGTTTTCATGCGTTTATAAAACCTGATGCTCATACGACGTAACTAATATACAAAGTGTATACCTCAAACACTACAAGCATAACCTATAAAAGTTCCTAGCCACTAAACGCCAACAAGAGCGATAACACACTTAACTCCAAATATCCTCGACAACAAACACGACATAGGCCGCAGCAAGTCACTAGCACTTACCTTATGTCCTTGACCAATCGAGCGCCCGTCCTGAGCCGTGTTCCACTCTAAGCCAATTCACATGGTTGTCTTTATACAGCTAAATCGTAAACTCCAAACTAACGAAACCTTAACTAAAGAATCTCCTAAAATTCTAATTCAATTCATTGAGGCATTATATCGAGCATTCCACGCTTAAAACCTCATTAACGATTTCTTCTCCAAAACCCTAATTCCCGAATTCTCATATTCTAAAACGAATCTATTAACTTTGTCCAATAACGCTCAATAACGTCCTTTATATCTATAATTACAGCAAACCTATCGATTTCGAACCCTAAATCGGATTTCTAACATAAACCCTAACGAAAACCCTAAACCGTATAACTTCGTTAAAACTGAAAACCTACATCCGAAAGCTGTAGAATCTTACCTATAACGTCGATTGCGGAAAGAAACGTGAAGGAACGACGTGATCGGAGGAGAAATCGACGTCGGTTGAGGAGAGATCGTCGGCGGCGTGCGTGAGGAAGAGATCGCCAGAAAGGGTTCTGGCGTTCATTGGCAGAGAGGAAAAATGAGGGAGGAAGAAGAGATTTTTGATTTTAATAAATTTACTTGGCAATTACTAATTTGCCATTCTTCTCACATTTTCTATCTGTTTCGTCCTTCACTTTCTTACTTTGCTACCTAGCCGCTTGGATCGTGGACGGGGGGGTGGGTGAAATTCGTTTCTCCAAATCCCTTATTTCACCACTAAATCCATCGTATATTGGTTCTTTAAAACTGTTCGGTCTCTCACAAACGACCTCGTTTACTATTTTGCTAAAATGTCCTTTATCTTACGAGAACTTAATTACTCAAATATTCGTTATTCTTTTAAAATTCTCATAAATTCTTAAATTCCTATTAATCGTAGAATTCCTAATAACGCTTTCTTTTTCGTAAAACGGACTGATTTGACATATGTTACGAAATTTCATATATATTAAATAATATTCCAGACAAGCTGGGTGTTACACTTTTCTGTAACCGATGTACGCCAATTTTTATTCAAAACCCGTGACGGCCAAGTAATGTGGCCGGATGTCCAGTAGGGGGAACTCTTCCCCCCCAAAGATATCGTCAACGGTAGAACCCAAAGATAAGGAGTGCAGATATCGATGACCGCAAGTTCGACAGCTAACTCGGGGCGTGTACAAGTCGTCTAGTCATCTGCATATTAATCGTCTCATTTAATCGTTATAGTCATCTCTTATTAGGCCGTCATAGTCATCTATGTAAGTCTGTCATAGTCATCTCATATTAGTCGTCATAAGTCAGCTCAGGGTAATTCGTCATAGTCCATCTCATATTTTCCGTCTCAGTGAAGTCGTCATAAGTCATCTCTGTTGCGTCATCGTCACTCATGTAAGTCTCATAGTCATCTCTAGACGTCATAAGTCATCTCATGTAAGTCGTCTCATTTCTGTCATCACATTTCCTTTTCTTTTTCATGAATTTTCATGCATAATTTCTTTTCATGACGTTTATAAAACAATATGCATGACAAATACGAGCGTAACATAAATATACAAAGTGTGTACCATCACAATACAACAAGCAATAACCATAAAGTTCTAACCGCAAACTACCCACTCACAGCGAATAAACACACATAACTCCAAATATCCTCGACAACAAAACACGACATAGGCCACAGCAAGTCACGAGGAACTTACCTGATGTCCTTAACAAATCGAGCGCCGTCCGTGAGCCTTGTTCACCTAAGCCAATCACATGGTGTCCGTTAATACGAGCTAAATCCGTTAAACATCCAAACTAACGAAACCTTAACTAAAGAAATCTCCTAAATTCTAATTCAATTCATTGAGGCATTATATCGAGCATTCCACGCTTAACCTCATTAACGAGTTTCTCAAAAACCCTAAAATTCACGAATTCTCATATTTCTAAACGAATCCTATTACTTGTCCAATACGCTCAATACGTCCTTTATATCTATAATTCACCGCAACCTATCGATTTCGAACCCTAAATCGGATTTCTAACATAAACCCTAACGAAACCCTAACCGTATAACTCGTTAAAACTGAAAACTAACATCCGAAGCTGTAGAATCTTACCTAGAACGTCGATTGCGGAAAGAAACGTGAAGGAACGACGTTGATCGGAGGAGAAATCGACGTCGGTTGAGGGAGAATCGTCGGCGGCGTGCGTGAGGAAGAGATCGCCAGAAAGGGTTCTGGCGTTCATGGGCAGAGAGGAAAAATGAGGGAGGAAGAAGAGATTTTTGATTTTAATAAATTTACTTGGCAAATTACTAATTTGCCATTCTTCTGATTTCTATCTGTTTCGTCTTTCATTTCATTAATTGGCTTAACTATTCGTTTCTCCAATCTCTTATTCACCAATAATCCATCTTATATTTGGGTTCTATTAAAACGGTTCGTTCGCAAAACGGACCTCGTTTACTATTTTTGCTAAAATGTCCTTTATATTACGAGAAACTTAATTACTCGAAATATAGCGTTATTACTTCGAAAATTCTCATAAATTCCTTAAAATTCCTATTAATCGTTAGAATTCTAATAACGCTTTCTTTTCGTAAAACGGACTTGATTTGACATATTTACGAAAATGTCATTATATATTAAAATAATAATATCCAGAAAAGCTGGGTGTTACAACTTTTCTGCAGATGTACG
Organism: Begonia masoniana; assembly: GCA_022432975.1. Taxonomy (NCBI): domain Eukaryota; kingdom Viridiplantae; phylum Streptophyta; class Magnoliopsida; order Cucurbitales; family Begoniaceae; genus Begonia; species Begonia masoniana. The sequence continues at coordinate 22,556,352 of CM039511.1, forward strand.
CCAATTTTATTCAACCCGTGAACGGCCAATTAATGTGGCCGGATGTGCCAGGTAGGGGGGAACTCTTCCCGCCCAAAAGATATCGTCAACCTGGTAGACCCAAAAAGATAAGAGTGCAAGATATCGATGAGCCGTCAAGTTCGACAGCTAGTAGGTGGAACTCAAAGATGTCGTGTGGTATCTATCGGCAGTACGGGCACAATAGTCGCACTTGTCTTAACAGAGGATCCACTTCAGACACTGCTGCTTCCCAAGACATGTTCATGGGTTACAACACAAATGAGGGGACACATGTACAGTTCTAAACAATTCGCTTATAAATACGTTGTCATTCATTTTTAATAGAGTTTTCATTATGTGCAGGAATCTGCGACGCGCGGCAAAGGCAGGAGTAGAAGAATTTAACTGTTGTAATTTGTATTGGATTTCATCTATGTTAATGTAATTTAAAAATTTTTCAAATAAATATTAATTATTTACTTAAATAATCATTTTAATACAATAAATAATTTGAATAAAGTAATTAATTAATTATTTTTTTTATGCTTTGTACATTATTGAAGTGAAATTAATTAATTAATTACTTACTTAATTCAAATTACTTTATTAAAATTAGTTTAAATAAATATTAATTATTTACTTAAATAATAATTTAAATACAATAAATAATTTGAATAAAGTAATTGATTAATTAATAAATTTTTTTATACTTTGTACATTAATTAATTGTAATTAATTAATTAATTACTTTATTCAAATTAGTTTAAATAAATATTAATTATTTACTTAAATAATCATTTAAATACAATAAATAATTTGAATAATTAATTAATTTTTTTTATGCTTTGTTCATTAATTAATTGAAATTCATAACTTTAATTACTTAATTAATTGACCTTCATCACGTGACTAAAGTAATTATATTAATTAAAATTTATTTATTACAAATTAATTTGGATACATTACTTTATTAATTTATTTATTAAAATATAATTTGGATGCATCAATAATTTAAATAGACTAATTAAGTAATTAATTTATTTTATACATTATTATTAATTTATTTGAATACATCGACGATATCATTGAAATTAATTAAATTGCATACAATTATAATTAATTAATTAATTTATTTTATTTAAAACAAAAATTAAAGTGAAAAATTGGATAGAGTTTCGTTTGTTTTATGACTCCCCCATAGTTATTTTCAAATAGTTTCTGCAAATTTAAATAACATATATATACCTAAACAGTTCTAGTAAAGTATAAACAATAATGTATATCAAACTAAAATAAAAGTACATCAAACTCAAATAAAAGTACTGTAGGATCGTGATTGTTTAAGAGAAGAGGGGGTGAATTAAAAATTTCTTAATCTAATTGCTTTTAAATGTGCAAATTTGGTTTATTTTAACTTTTCTCTTTGTGTGCAATAAATAACAAACGCTTAAAAATAGAGTAAGAGAAAAAGATTAACACCGATATTTTAACGTGGTTCGGCCAACCTTGCCTACGTCCACGCTTCAAGGTTTCCCCTTTGAAGATCATTCTCTTCTTCTCAACGAGATATCTTAATCGAACTTCACGAGCGTCGATCTACAGCCTTAAAACTTTGGATTAAACTTCACGGGCATCAATCCACTTCCTTTAGGTTTTTACAAGTTTGAATAGTAGAGCACAAATACTACACTCTCTCAAAGAAAAATCTCAAGTTTATGTGTAGAGATGTGTAACACAAAGAATGTCATGTGAGCTCGTAGGAGTTTAGAGAAGATTGAAAAAGTTGGCAAAAGTTCTTTTCTCGAGCTACTGTTCTTCCTTTTATACTGGTGTTCGTAAATTACTTCTCATTCGGACGACTCCTTGTTTCCGTACTAAAAATATGACCATTGAGAAGAATCCGTACGATGAAAACTAGCCGTTGTTGTATGCAGTCGATATTACTCACGACGGAAGTCTTCTTGATTCGGAAGATGTTATCCTAGTAGACGAAGTCTTTGTTCGGTGGACGTTGATCTTGTGAAGCATTCTCATATTGGATTTGGTTGACAATAATTTCGGAAGACGTCAGAATCTGGTCGACTTGACTTTGTTTGGTATTGCTTTCGGTAGACATAGAATCTAGTTGACTTGGTTTTGGTCGAGATTGAATTCGGTAGACTTTAGAATCTGGTCGACTATGATTTTGGTCGAGATCAAATTCGGTAGACTTCAGAATCTGGTCGACTATGATTTTAGTCGAGATTGAATTCGGTAGACTTCAAAATCAGGTCGACTTGATTTTGGACGTTGTTGATTTCGGTAGATGTCAAAGTCTGGTCGACTTGATTTTGGACGTGGTTGATTTCGGTAGATGTCATCCATTTGGAAGACTTCTTGATTTCGGATGATGTTATCTATTTGGAAGACTTCTTGATTTCGGATGATGTTATCCATTTGGAAGACTTCTTAATTTCGGATGATGTTAATCTGGCAGACAAAGTCTTTGTTCGGACGACGTTGTTTTTGGTAGACTTCAGAGTCTTGTCGATGTAATTCCCACAAACGACTTGGGTCAATTAGTCAATTAGTTCTGCCATCGGTCGACTTTGCTTTGTCTAGTTGATATATTTGGTGGATGACTTTCTAACCCACTTTGACAGCGGTCGTTGTTCAGTTGGTTCCACCATCGATCGATGTTGATTCTGGCAGAAGACTTAAAATTCTGATTGACATTTTGCTTGCACCAGTCTTGACTACCAATACTTAATCAAAATCGTTAGAAAACATAATAGCCTTTGTAAAAGGACATTCCCAAATAACTGCAAGGAATTAATATTATTCATTTCTTACAATCATCATTTTATATATTTTACATTAATCACAATAATAAAAAACATAGTTAGACTTAAACACATTTTAAGTTAACAATCTCTCACTTTTTGATGATGACAAACATAAAATGAATAATCATACACTCCCCCATGCTATTCTGTTTTTCCAGATTGACAGTATATATATATATATACTCCCTCATACTCTATGCTTTAATATCAACTACTCTTCTTCCCCTTTGTTATTATAAAAAAAAATATGCAAGCATTGGAAGAAACAAAAATGTCATTCAACACACCAAAGTATGACAAATAATGAGTAAAAATCAAAGATAAAGAATGATAACGAATGATAAATAAATGAGTATCCTAAGAGAGTCCAACCGAGACATAGTGAGAATAAAGGAAGTGATGACACATCAGTAGACACAGTAGCTTAGTGTCGGGGGTAGTAGAAATCCCGCGCACATCTGAACGGAGGTTCATCATAATCCTCATCGGCTTGCTCTGCTTCGGGAACAGTGGCAACTGGAGAGACAGGAGGAATGCTTTTTCCATCATGTGTATCCCCTGCATCCCCTACATCTGCCATTTGGACACCAGCAGAAGGTTCTTGCCCATCGACAGGCTCAATCATGACAAGATCATCAGAACCAACAACAACATCATCAGCTAGATCAATGAGGGACTCGTCCTCACAAACAGTAGCAACTAGAGCAACAGCATCTCCAAAAACACTGAGAGGGGGAGCCACAAGCTCACCACCCGAAGGAGCAGCTAGAGAAGCTGGATGAACTTCCTCATTATCCACACCACCTTCGTCAAAATCCTCAGCCACAGGAGTGGGCTCACTATCACTGCTAGCCACACGCGGGCTAAGATATCCAAATTGAGTGATAACCCTGTCAGACTCCCTACGCATCTAATCTGCCAAATAACTGGTATTGAATCGAATGGAAGAGGTGACTAGAGTTAAGTGAAAGAGTCAACAGAGGTACAAGGGAAGATGAAGGGCTTTAGAAAGATTTTCGCGCTCTGGAAGAAATGTAGGGTTTCTGTAATCCGAATGTAAATTTAAAGAAGTTAAGAATAGACTTCGTCTGATTCGTACATCGTCCGTTTCCTACATCGTTAGATTCATATATTAACGCAGTTGATATAATTCAGAACCTCAATTTCTCAACAGCTCCTTCCAGAGAGATATTAGTTTTTACGAATACATGACATCAACCGTTTAAGATTTTTCACTCCTAATAATGCCTAAACGAATTTGAATATCATTGAATGACTTTTCATCTAAGGGTTTTGTAATGATGTCTGCTAATTGGTCGGAAGAATTGACAAATTCTAAGGTGATATCACATTTTTTAATATGATTCCTAATGAAATGATATCTGACTTCGATGTGCTTAGTTCTAGAGTGTTAGATAGGATTTTTTGAGATGTTTATGGCACTTGTATTATCACATCTAATTGAAATCCTATCATATAACATATTATAGTCTTCTAGTGTTTGTTTCATCGAAAGCATTTGTGCACAATAACTACCGCAGCAATGTATTCACTTTCAGCAGTTGAAAGTACCACAGAATTTTGCTTCTTGGAGTACCAAAAAACAAGTGATTCTCCTAAGAATTGGCACGTTCTACTAGTACTCTTTATATCTACAAGACTTCCTGCATAATTTGAGTCTGAATATTCTATTAAATCAAATGAGGTTCCCTTCGAATACCACAAACCTAAATCATATGTAACACCCGGCATTTTACCATGTAATTATTCCTTAAACTGTTGTAATGGAATTTATTGGCCATTAATAAAATGTGTATTTTATTTGAAGTTTTATGATACCTTACAGAAAAGTGGGTTTTTGGAGAAAACGGATTGAAGAAATTAAGTAACGATTCAATTGGAAAACCAAACTATATTCAACCAAAACAAAACACTAAGTTTAAAATGCATGGAAGGGTAAATTGGAGAGAAATTAAGGTTGGTGGGAGATAGCCAATGGATAGTTGACACTTGGCAACTTGTTGGGGAAGTTAAGTCCTTCCTCCTACGTGAAATTTGCATTTCACTTCTCTGCTTCTTCCCTTCCCTCTTTGCTTTCTCTCTTCCTGGCAACTGCAACAAAGTACCAAACCTCGTTTCTCCTGCATTCTTCTGTTTCCTTCAGCAAAAAGGTAAGCATCTACTCATGCTAACAAGTTTGGATAAGTTTAATGTGGGTTTACCGAAGTTTAGGGTTATGGTATTTAGAGAAAACTCACTCTCTTTGGATAAAAACACGTTGGTGTGTTTTCTAAAGATTTGAAACGTGTTGCTGCTGATTCTTCTAACTTATTAGTTAGCATTTGCAACATTGTTTATTTCTCTACGTGCTTGTTACAGATCTGTGCATTCCCGAGACTTTCCAGCCAACTGCATCGTGGATATCAGGTAAGTTCATATCTGTAGGTTGGCCTTTAAGGCCCTACATCACGGAGGTACTAGGTATTTCTGTTCTGTCGAGTTGTTTCTGGGTAGAAGGATTAGAGTTATGTTCTGTGTTTCCCTTGTTATGTTTCTGTTGTCTTAATTGTTGTTCTCTGCTGTTTAAGTTGAAGAACTGTACTCGATCATGCATACACGTTTTTCCTGAAAGTTCATGCAAAACCGTTTTCTGCACACTGTTTGAAACTAAACAAGATAAAATCTGACTGAAATGTACTGGTTAAGTGCGGGACGGGGATTGGCCTCCAGATCTGTTTCTGTATTGTACTGTATTACTGTTTGTGCCTGATAGTGCACCCACTGTTCGCCAGTTCCCCTATAAGCCCCACTTATACCCCACTGCCACTGAAACGTAATGTACTGTACTATCACTGAATTTCTAAAAACCGCATGCATAGCATATGCATCACAGCATTTTATATGTTCTTACTGAGCTTTAGGCTCATAGATGAACTATCTGATGTAGGTACTGAACCCGGAAATGAGGAATTTTTGCCTCAATCTGATGAATAACTGGCTGGTGGTTCGAGCTCATTGGGGGTTTGGTTGCTGCAGCCAGGCATATTTCTTTTTTGAGGTTTAAGTCTTTGAAGTAAAGTTCATATCTGTAAATTTTTCTGGAATTCTGCTGTTTTGTTTTTAAACTTCAGCTGTCGTTCTATGTTTGTTTTAAAAAACTTCTGTTTTTGGGAAATTCTGTAATTATATGTCAAGTTCTGTACTGTCTCTGAGATTTTGAAACAATGTATAGATTTGGTGTCAATGTTTAAAACCGATGTATTTGACAGTTAAGTTTATATTCTAAAGTATTCTGGAATTGTTTGGGATATTTTCTGTTAATCTGTGCATGGATGATTTATGGTTTTGGAACTATCCATGCAATTTGTGTCTTTAAATCTGTCAATTGTAAAGTATGTTTTACAATCTTGTTTAGAATCGGGTATTAAAAGTCTACAATTTTCATGCCTTCTGTTTGTACTGTATTTGACAGTTGAATTATGTTCTGAAGTATTCTGAAATGGTTTGGAATATTTTCTGTTAGTCTATACATGGATGGTCTCTGGTTTATGAGCTATCCATGCAGTGTGTCTTCTTGAATCTGTCATTTGTAAAGCATGTTTCACAACCTTGTTTTGATTCGGGTCTTGGAGATCTGAAACTTTTATTGCCTTCTGTTTTATGCCCTCTGTTCGTATGTCTTCCTGTTAAGGTTGTCAAGTCCTGCTTAAAAACTGCATCTTCCGATTACGTTCACTGCTGTTTTAAGTGTACATCCACCGATAGTCACTGTTCACATTTTGTCTTATTCGCATCTTCCGCCAAACAGTGGTTTACCATAGGTTTTCCTCTGCCGATTACGTTTACTGTCTGTATCTTCCGGTTGACGTCATCCATCTTCCGGCTGACGTCATCACCTCATCCGAATTCATTTACTGTCTGTATCTTCTGGTTGACGTCATCCGTCTTCCGGCTGACGTCATCACCTCATCCGAATTCATTTACTGTCTGTATCTTCCGGTTGACGTCATCCATCTTCCGGCTGACGTCATCATCTCATCTGAATTCATCTACTGTCTGTATCTTTCGGTTGACGTCATCCATCTTCCGGCTGACGTCATCACCTCATCCGATCTCATCTGCTGCTTGCATCTTCCGTCTGACGTCATCTCCTCTTCCGATGACGTCACCCACAGTTTACATTCTCTGAATTCCGTCTGCTGCCTGTATCTTCTGCCTGACGTCACCCATCTTCCGGCTGACGTCACCACCTCTTCCGCCCAGTTTTACTCAGCCTCTTCTGCTGAACACTGTTCGTCTTTTGTCTTATTATATCCACCGATTGTACTGTTTCATTTCTCCTTGCTTCCAATCTTCCTGCTCTTCCTGCTCTCCTTCTGCCATTCATTCTGTAGTCTAGTTTTTAACTGTTTCTTTTTCTCTGTTTTATTTCCAAATCCCAAAAATGTTTTCCTTCTCTGTTAAGCTTTAAGGTTTTACTCTTAAAAGTTCAGTCTGTTTTCTGTTTGTTTTCTAATGTTCTGTTCCCTATTCAAAAAAAAATGTAGTCCCTGTTTTCTGTTAACTGTCCCGGAGTGACGGCTTGGCTCTCGGGTCCTGCTGATCGGGATCCGGATTTGGGTCGTCACATCATAGGTCCCACTTAGGTATTTGAATATTCGTTTAACTGCATTTAAGTGAGATTCTTTAGGAGAGGCTTGGAATCTAGCACATAAGCATACACTAAACAGAATGTTAGGTCTACTAGCGGTTAAGTATAGAAGTGAACCAATCATTCCTCGATATTTCTTAATATCTACACTTAACTCACTTTCATCTTTGTCCAATTTAGTAGTGGTGCTTATTGGGGTTCTAGCTGGTTTAAAAGAGCTCAGTCCAAATCTCTTTAATGTATTTTTCTTGACAGAAGAAAATACCATTTGGATTTTGACTAATCTGAAAACCTAGAAAGAATTTTAGCTCCCCCATCATACTCATCTCAAATTCACTTTGCATAAGGGAGGAGAACTCATTACAAAGAGAGATATTAGTTGAACCAAATATAATATCATCGACATAGATCTGTACAATGAGTATGTCTTTGTCCTTTTGCATGGTAAATAAAGTTGAATCGGTTTTACCCTTTTTGAACTTCTTTTCCTTAAGGAAATTCTTCAACCTATCGTACCAAGCTCTAGGAGCTTGCTTAAGTCCATACAGTGCCTTCTTAAGTTTGTACACGTGTTCGAGTTTGTCATAGGCTTCAAAACCTAAGGGTTGCTCTACATAAACTTCTTCCATTATATATCCATTTAGAAATGCACTCTTCACGTCCATTTGAAAGAGTGTGAAGTTTTTGTAGCATGCATAGGCTAAGAACATTCTAATTGACTCTAAACAAGTCACGGGGGCAAAGGTTTCCTCAAAATCTATTCCTTCTTCTTGGTTGTAACCTTTGGTAACTAACCTACCTTTGTTTCTAACAACTATCTCATTTTCATCCATCTTATTCTTAAAAACTCATTTGGTTCCTATAATTTGATGATCTTTAGGCATTGGAACAAGTTCTCATACATTATTCTTTTCAAATTGATTCAGCTCTTCTTGCATGGCCATAATCCAATTTTCATCTAGCTCAGCTTCCTCAAATTTCTTAGGTTCTATTTGAGAGATGAATGCTACATTAGCACAAATATTCCTAAGAGAGGCTCTGATTTTGACTCCTAAGGAAGGATCACCTAGAACTTCATCTAAATGATGACTTTTAAATATTTTCAATCTCTAGGAAGATCATCATTTTCATCCTTGACTGAGACAATTTCTAGAGAATTTGAAGAAGGATCTAGGGGATTTTCTCCTTGAATGGTTTCACTAGGTTTGTCTAAGGAGAGAGAATCCATTTTTTTTCCAAATTGTCATCTTCTTCCACATTGATTGTAGCTTGGAGATTCTCATCAAAATTAACATTAACAGATTCTTCGACAACTAGAGTTCTTTTATTAAAGACTTTGTATGTCTTACTGGATAGGGAATAGCCAAGAAAAGTTCCAAAGTCAGATTTGGAATCAAATTTTGTCAAGTTATCCTTGGTGTTTAGAATGAAACACTTACAACCAAAGGCACAAAAGTACTTGACAGAAGAGATTTTTCCATTCCACAGCTCATAAGGGGTTTTCTCTAGAATAGGTCTTATGGAGACCCGATTTAGAACATAGCATGCTATGGAAACAGCTTCAGCCCAAAAGTATTTTGGAAGTGAGTTCTCGTTGAGTATGGTCCAAGCAAGTTCTTGAAGAGACCTATTTTTTCTCTCAACAACTCCATTTTGTTGAGGGGTTCTAGGAGATGAGAAATTGTGCTCAATTCCATGTTTGAGACACAAGAGTTCAAATTTTTCATTCTCAAATTCTCTACCATGATCATTACGAATAACAACAATGGTGAGCTCCTTTTCATTTTAAACTCTCTTCCCAAAGCTAGAGAATGTGTCAACTGTTTCGTCCTTTGACTTTAGGAAGAACACCCATGTGAACCTAGAGAAATCATCTACTATAACATAGGCATAGAATTTTCCTCCTAGACTGGCCACATTAGAAGGGCTGAAAAGGTCCATGTGAAGAAGTTGTAGGGGCTTGGATGTAGAAATTGCATTCTTTGATGCAAATGAACTTTTGATTTGCTTGCCCATTTGGCAAGCTTCACAGACTTTTTCCTTTTCAAAAGATATTTTTGGAATTCCTCTAACTAGATTATTCTTAGTGATCGATCTTTTATGCCAAGTTCAACTATCAACCAACAAATTCACAGCAAAGCATTTCTCATCAAAATATTCAATATTATCTAAATCAATTGTGTACACATTTTCTTTTCTATCACCTTTAAACAGCACTTTGCTAGATGAGCTATCCTTAATTATGCAAGAATTTGATTTAAAAGTCACTTTATACCCTTTATCACACAATTGGTTAATACTAAGTAAATTATGCTTTAACCCTTATATTAACAACACATTTTCAATAATAGGGTTAGAGCAATTACCTATGTTACCAATGCCAACAATTTTTCCTTTTTAATTCCCCTAAAAAATGACGTTTCCTTTTTTCTTGTTGACATACGCAAACTTCTTTGAGTCTCCCGTCATATGTCTCGAGCATCAACTATCGAGGTACCATTGATTCTTCCCGAGAGACCTATCAACCTACAAAATAATAGTCAAGTGGTCTTTTTAGGTACCCAAATCTTTTGGGTCCTAGTGTTAGGCTTTGTTCCCTTAGAAACCAATTGTAATCCACTGCCAGATTTAATCTTTCCTAATTTTAATGGATATTCATAGAATTTATGTCCTACTTCATTTTACATGTGGCACGGGATGGTTTGATAAAAAAATTCTTGTATATTTTCTTTTTATTAAACTTTTCATAACCAATTCCGGCTTTAACAAAAGTTACTCTCTGACTTCCTAAGAGTATATTCAAGTTTTTGTTCCCATTAGTGAATTTCAAAATTATGTCATTCAAACTATCATTCTTAGACATAAGATCACTAGTTTTCATTTTATGTAAACTAATTTCTTTAGCATGCTTTTCAATTAAGTTAGCATTTTTCTTTTTCAACAGGTTGTATTTAAACTTAAGCATGTCATATTGTTTAATTAAATCATTGAAGACATCAATTAGATCACCATCATCATTATCACTATCACTAGAAGGATCACTAACCTCATTCTTCTTGCCCACGAAGCATAAGTTGGCCACTTCTTCATCTTCGGAGGAAGTGTCGCTCTCACTATCATCCTATGTTGCTTTCATAGCCCTTTTTTTAAACCTTTTGGGTGCCTCCTTGGCTTGAGGACATTCAGCCATGATGTGTCCCGGCTTTCCGCATTCGAAACACGTGATCTCCTTTTCTTTTTATGGTTTATCTCCTTTTGAGAACCTCTTCCCTTGCATCCTCTTTCTTTGGAGAAATTTGCTGAACTTTCTCGTGATAAATGCAATCTCCTCGTCATCCTCTTCTTGTTCGAATTCTTCATTTTTGCTTGATGAGGCTTTGAGTGCGATGTCCTTTCTTTTAGTGATCTCCTTGTCTTTGAGATCCCCTTCTCATTGGCTTTCATGGTGATCTCATGTGTCATGAGAGAGCCAATGAGTTCTTCAAGCTTGAGGACCTTGAGATCCCTTGCTTCTTGTATGGCTGTCACCTTAGGTTGTCATGCTCTTGGTAGACATCTAAGAATTTTTCTTACCAATCCTTCATTAGCATAAGTTCTACCAAGCACTTTCAAACCATTAGTAATATTAGTAAAACGTGTAAATATAGAGTTAATGGTTTCATCCTTTTTCATAGAGATCAATTCATACTCATGAACTAACATACTCGTTTTACTCTCTTTAACTTGATTAGTTCCTTCATGAGTTATCTCAAGCAATCTCCATATCTCATATACACTATCACATCCTTGTACCCTATTAAATTCATCTCTATTTAAAGCACAATACAAGGTGTTTATCGCTTTGGCATTTAAACTTAGATTACGTTTATCCGAATCATCTAATTCATTTACCAGCTTTGGAACACTTGCACCATTTTTGGTTTTCATAGCTTTAAATGGACCATTTTCAATAATACTCCATAATACATAGTCCATTGCTTGAATAGAAATTATCATCCTAGCTTTCCAATATACATAGTCATTACCATCAAAAAGAGATGGTCTAGAGGTGGATTGTCCTTCTACGTGTGAAGTGTTGAATGCCATTGTAATGTATCACAATATTTTTCTAATTCACAAATATGACAATGTTCAACCTACGCTCTGATACCAATTGTAAGATCGTGATTGTCTAAGGAGGGGTTAATTAGAAATTTCTTAATCTAATTGCTTTTAGATGTGCAAATTTCGTTTATCTTATCTTTTCTCTTTGTGTGCAATAAATAACAAACGCTTACAAATAAAGTAAGAGAAAGAGATTGACACCGATATTTTAACGTGGTTCGGCCAACCTTGCTTACGTCCACGCTTCAAGGTTTCCCCCTTGAAGATCCTTCTCTTCTCCTCAACGAGATATCTTGATCGAACTTCACGGGCGTCGATCTATAGCCTTACAACTTTGGATTGAACTTCACGGGCGTCGATCCACTGCCTTTAAGTTTTTACAAGTTTGAATAGTAGAACACAAATGCTACACTCTCTCAAAGCAAAATCTCAAGTTTATGTGTAGAGAGGTATAACACAAAGAATTTCGTGTGAGCTCGTAGAAGTCAAGAGAAGATTGAAAAAGTTGGCAAAAGTTCTTCTCTCGAACTACTGTTCTTCCTTTTATACTGGTGTTCGTAAATTGCTTCTCATTCAGACGACTCCTTGTTTTCGTACTAAAACTATAACCGTTGAGAAGAATCCGTACGAAGAAAACTAGCCGTTGTGGTCTGCAGTCGATATTACTCGCGGCGGAAGTCTTCTTGATTCGGAAGATGTTATCCTAGTAGACGAAGTCTTTGTTCGGTCGACGTTGATCTTATGAAGCATTCTCATATTGGATTTGGTCGACAATGATTTCAGAAGATGTCAAAATCTGGTCGACTTGACTTTGTTCGGTATTGCTTTCGGTAGACATAGAATCTGGTCGACTTGGTTTTGGTCGAGATTGAATTCGGTAGAATTCAGAATCTGCTCGACTATGATTTTGGTCGAGATTGAATTCTATAGACTTTAGAATCTAATCGACTATGATTTTAGTCGAGATTGAATTCGGTAGACTTCAGAATCAGGTCAACTTGATTTTGGACGTTGTTGATTTTGGTAGATGTCAGCGACTTGATTTTGGACGTTGTTGATTTCGGTAGATGTCATCCATTTGGAAGACTTCTTGATTTCAGATGATGTTATTCATTTGGAAGACTTCTTAATTTCGAATGATGTTAATCTGGTATAGACAAAGTCTTTGTTTGGACGACGTTGTTTTCGGTAGACTTCAGAGTCTGGTCGATGTAATTCCCAGAGACGACTTGGGTCAATTAATCAATTAGTTCTTCCATCGGTCGACTTTGCTTTGTCCAGTTGATATATCTGGCAGATGACTTTCTAACCCGCTTTGACAGCGGTCGTTGTTCAGTTGGTTCCACCATCGGTTGATGTTGATTCTGGTAGAAGACTTAAAATTCTGATTGACATTTTGCTTGCACAGTCTTGACTACCAATACTTAATCAAAATCGTTAGAAAACATAACACCTTTTGTAAAAGGGCATTCCCAAATAACTGCAAGGAATTAATATTATTCATTTCTTACAATCATCATTTTATATATTTCACATTAATCACAATCATCAAAAACATAGTTAGACTTAAACACATTTTAAGTTAACAGGTACATCAAATAAAATACAAAATATAAAAATACAAAATATAAACTAAACTACTCCGGTGGTATATCGTTGCCATCGTCGTCGTCTCTGCTGGTCATCCAATCCCCCAGCTTCTGAGTGACCTCTCTAATGGAATCACTGAGATAGTCCTGCTACTCAACCACCTTCTTTTGGCCCCCGATCAATTGCTCGACACTGCCTATTGTTGACTTAAATGATGTTTAAGTCTAAATATGTTTTTGATGATGTGTTTGAATAGTTAATATTGTAATTTGATTATGTTTAGTGAATGAGAATATCGAATATACATTAGTAATTTAATCTGTTGGAAATTGCCGATCGCTAAACGACAAAGAAAAAGCTCCTTCTGCCGATCGCTAAACGACAAAGAAAAAGCTCCTTCTGCCGATCGCTAAACGACAAAGAAAAAGCTCCTTCTGCCGATCGCTAAACGACAAAGAAAAAGCTCCTTCTGCCGATCGCTAAACGACAAAGAAAAAGCTCCTTCTGCCGATCGCTAAACGACAAAGAAAAAGCTCCTTCTGCCGATCGCTAAACGACAAAGAAAAAGCTCCTTCTGCCGATCGCTAAACGACAAAGAAAAAGCTCCTTCTGCCGATCGCTAAACGACAAAGAAAAAGCTCCTTCTGCCGATCGCTAAACGACAAAGAAAAAGCTCCTTCTGCCGATCGCTAAACGACAAAGAAAAAGCTCCTTCTGCCGATCGCTAAACGACAAAGAAAAAGCTCCTTCTGCCGATCGCTAAACGACAAAGAAAAAGCTCCTTCTGCCGATCGCTAAACGACAAAGAAAAAGCTCCTTCTGCCGATCGCTAAACGACAAAGAAAAAGCTCCTTCTGCCGATCGCTAAACGACAAAGAAAAAGCTCCTTCTGCCGATCGCTAAACGACAAAGAAAAAGCTCCTTCTGCCGATCGCTAAACGACAAAGAAAAAGCTCCTTCTGCCGATCGCTAAACGACAAAGAAAAAGCTCCTTCTGCCGATCGCTAAACGACAAAGAAAAAGCTCCTTCTGCCGATCGCTAAACGACAAAGAAAAAGCTCCTTCTGCCGATCGCTAAACGACAAAGAAAAAGCTCCTTCTGCCGATCGCTAAACGACAAAGAAAAAGCTCCTTCTGCCGATCGCTAAACGACAAAGAAAAAGCTCCTTCTGCCGATCGCTAAACGACAAAGAAAAAGCTCCTTCTGCCGATCGCTAAACGACAAAGAAAAAGCTCCTTCTGCCGATCGCTAAACGACAAAGAAAAAGCTCCTTCTGCCGATCGCTAAACGACAAAGAAAAAGCTCCTTCTGCCGATCGCTAAACGACAACGACAAAGAAAGTTCCTTCTGCCGATCGCTAAACGACAAAGAAAAGCTCCTTCTGCCGATCGCTAAACGACAAAGAAAAGCTCCTTCTGCCGATCGCTAAACGACAAAGAAAGGAAGTGCTCCTACCGATGGCACTTGAAGCAACTCATACCGATGGCAATTTGAAGCAACTCATACCGATGGCGCTTTTGAAAATGTTCATGCCGATGGCTTACAAGTTGCACCTGCCGATGGACTTTAAAGCTTGCATCTGCCGATGGAGTCTTCAAGCCGATGAAGTTCAAAATACACCTGCCGATTGTTTTACAAGCCGTTCCTGCCGATGAACTTTGATGATGCATCTGCCGATGGATTTTAAGAATGCATCATGCCGATGAAGTTCAAAGCTTGCTCATGCCGATAGCTTATTCGTGTTGCATCTACCGATGGGGTTGAAGACTCATATGCCGATGGACTCTCAGAGCAACACATACCGATGACGTGGCGATTGAATTAAAGCTGCTTCCACCGATGATCTTCCGCCAGAATTCAAAATAGCCGCGAAGCTACAGTGACGTCGTTTTCAGCATTAACTCCAGAACTTTAATGGCGACGACTACTTGCAACTACAAACGGCAATGGCTACCTGAGATTGTACGAAAGCTGCTCCAACGGTAACAAAGCTTCCATTATTGGATAAGGAGCATTGAAGGCAAGAGTCGATTAACACACAGAGTATTTAAGTCAAGGTTAGAGCACGAAGACCTAACTTTTTCGATTTTCATTACTGAGCCCTAATCTGTGAAATATTCATACTCTGTATTTCTTCTACTCCTCTCGAACCTAAAATTTGAGATTTATTCTTTGAGAGAGTGTAGATTGTGATATACTATTACACATTTAAAATCTGTAAAGGCAGTGGATTGACGCTCGTCAAGTTCAATCCAGATTTGTAAAGGCAGTTGATCGGAGCCCGGAATTCCGATCTAGTTATTCTCGAGGAGAAGGTTAAGGATCTTCAAGGGGTGAACCTTGAAGCGTGGATGTAGGCTGGGTTGAGCTGAACTACGTAAAAATTACTGGTGTCATTTTTCTCTTACTCTCTCTTTTATATCTGCTGTTGATTCACTTGCTAATAGTTTTAAGTAAAATTTTAAAAAGGTCTAATTCACCCCCTTCTTAGACAATCTCGATCCTACACCTATGAGGAACTCAATCCTCTGCTCCATCTGCCGAAGCATCTGCTGTCGCTCTTGATGCATCTGCTACTGCTCCAGATGCATTTGTTGCCGCTCCTGCTGCATCTGCTGCTACTCTAGATGCATCTGTTGCCACTCCTGATGCATCTGTCGCTCCTTCAGATGCATCTGCTACCGCTCTTGATGCATCTGCTACATCATTTCCCAACTACTGCAACCTCAGGGGCAATTGGCGGCACCGTCGCGGTGGTGGGGGTGTCCTCCTCCATCGGAGCATCCTGAGCTGGAGTGTCCCCGATCTCCCCCTTAAGCATCCAAGACCCAGAGACCTCAACTAGACCCATCTTGGATAGATGAAGTCTATCAAATACATCCAAGCCTCGGGGAGCTCTCAACTGCTCCCATAGGCAGTTCAACTTGTGATCGCTACACGAGCCGCCAAATCAATGTACCATACGGTAGATTTTGGTTACGTGTGCACGCGATCTCGTGCATGTGCCCCAATATCATGAACCCGGGGTCGAAAAGCGTCCTGCTGTACATCTTCTCCATCACGTAGAGATCAATCCAGTTGACTAGATCTCTATGGCCATCCCTCAGCAGCAACGAGTGGCTGATAAGGTTGTGAACAACCCGAGCTTTGGCGTTCAACTCCTTTGATTTTGGTTTGGTGAATTTTTCAATATCTGAATTGTGGTGAATCTGTCGGAGAAATTGCAATCCCTCTGGTGTTCTGGCAAAATTACACTCTCGAGAAGCGTGATAGTATTGTGAAGCTATCTCGTTCGTAAATCTCAGCAGCTCATTCACATGCCTGGCAAAAAAACTAATCTCTTTACCACAGACATATGACTTCATGCACCCCTCCCTTCCGGTGTTGGTCAAGTTCACGTAAAATAAGCGAACAACTCGATCACATGTCTCTCCACTCATGTTGTACAGCCCTTGCAACCCAATTCTGTCAAACATTTTCTTGATCTGTAAAGACTCTCAACCAGTGAAGTTTACAATCTTTCCATAAATAATTGGTCGGACTGAAATATCCCAATCGAACCTCTTTTTACACTCCTCGCTTCGAAAATCAATCGAGAAGAAACCGGGCAGTGGTTGGGGCACTATGGCCGAAGAACCTTGTGACGAAGATCCTAGCCGGTTTGATGGTGGTCCCCGGTTTGAGGGGCCAACTTGTGTCGAAGGGTGAGGACGTTTGAACAATATTTTAGGGCCCATTGCCTCGGATTTTCAGACAAAATGGCTCAGATTTTGGGAGGATTTTCGGCAATAACAGACTCGTGTTTGAGGATTTTTGGCTTTTAGAAGGGTCGGGTTTGGGATTTTCATATATTAGAATGCTCGATTTTAGGGGATTTAGATTTTCGGCGATAGGGTTTTCGCCGGTGAATTTTGGGGTTCTCGAATTTTTGG
The DNA here is from genome assembly GCA_022432975.1 of Begonia masoniana. Lineage (NCBI taxonomy): Eukaryota > Viridiplantae > Streptophyta > Magnoliopsida > Cucurbitales > Begoniaceae > Begonia > Begonia masoniana. The sequence goes on from CM039511.1 coordinate 22,573,455, forward strand.
ATTTTCGGCTTTCAGATGGCTCGAGTTTGAGGATTTCTCAACGCTAAGGGGCCGATTCTTGCGATTCTTGCTATTTTCAGAAAAAGTCAAAAACTTCGCCCTTCTCCTCTCTCGGTTTCAGAATGCGAAGGGCGAACAGGGGGCTGAAATTTAAATACCAACGACAATTCGCTCCCCCGCGTTAAATTTTTGGCCCCCTGTGTTTAGAACTAGGGTAAATGTGGGGGGCCGAGTTAGAATGTCGGCCCCCCGTGTTTAGAATTCGGGGGGCCGAGTTAGAATTTCGGCCCCCCGCGTATAGAACATGGAAAAATCAGGGGCCGAGTTGGAAATTAGGCCCCCTTGCATTAAATTTTCTACGAAACACGGGGAGCCGAGTCAAATGTGTGGCCCCCCGAAAGTTGTTCACGTGCATTGCACGTGCCCCCCGAATCGAGTTCGCGTGCAGCGAACGTGCATGAGGCCCAGAGCCCTCCGCATCTTCCCCTCGAGGAGTGTGGGGGGCCGCGATTTGTATTCGGTCCGCCGAATGGATCGGCGTGCAGCGCACGTGAAAGGGGCCCGTGACAATCGGGGGGCCACGATATGAAGTCGGCCCCCTGAATTACAACTCGGGGTGCATGCAGCTCTCCGTCGGAGTTTATTTTGACAGTTTTTCAATAGTTCGAGGTTTTGACTGTGAGAACTTTTAGTTTGAGGATTTTTTCGATAAATATCCATAGTTCAGGGGTATTTTGAAATTTACCCCAAAAACATTCATGTTTAAGTGAATTAACTTTCAAAGTTCATGATTTGACTAGTTTGTTCCATTATTTTATCTCCATATAAAATAAAGTTAAATATAACATCATCAACAATTCAATTAGGAAACGTTAAATTAATTAATCTCAAATCAATCTTGGTTTTCTATATTTATCCTTTGGTCAACCTTTGACAGTAATTTGCTCAATCTACGTGCCGCCCACCAAATCTCCCAAAACCAGATGCTGCACTACCCACTGGTTTACTCAGCCATTATCAATGTAACGTCCCATTTTATAAAATTGATGACAAATTCATATTGTTTAAGGTTGGACATCCCCATCTGATTATAGATGATATTTTCCTTGAATTTGCTTATTATATTGAACAATTGCCATTAACAAATATGAAAATTACAAAAAAAAAAAAAAAAAAAAAAAAGAGACCTGAAAATTAGAACAAAAACAGAGGAATGCCGGTTGAGAAAATGGGCAATTATTTATGCAATAATTTCATCAATGATCGCCATTGGTGGTGTCGTCGAAGCTCCAAAGATCTCCAATTTCGCTTTCATTTGTAGGATTTGCAGCCACTGACTGGCCATCTAAGTACGGAATGTTGTAGAAGTTCATGAACTCCTCGTACGCCATTAGCTCTTTTGACAGCTTCTGAATCTCTGTCTCTTCCTCTGCGCCTTCAATGGCGGCGACCTTCTTTTCCTGCTTTTGATCTCCTCCTACCGACGAAGCTTCAGAAGACGAAAAACCGAAACATTGATTTTTTGCTTCTGGTAAATGGAGTGGTTCCTGGTGATCTGGGATGCTGATGATGTCTTCGTCTACGCCTTCGTCTTCGTCGTAGAAGTTGAGTTTAGCTTTCTTTCCGCGAATTTTTCGAGCTGCGCTATCGTAAGCTCGAGCGGCTTCTTCGGCTGTGTCGAAAGTGCCCAGCCAAACACGAATGCCTTTTCTCGGATCGCGAATCTCCGCCGCCCATTTCCCCCATGGACGGTGGCGAATTCCTCGGTAGAAATTCTTCCTCTGCCTCGTCACAGGCTTCTCTACCTCTTCATAAACTGCCAAAAAAAAGTCTCCAAAGCTTAGATTACAAAGCACTAAAAAAAATGGAGGAAGCTGGGTGAGAAAACGTAACTTTCAGCAAACAGAGGCATCGAGAAATACCTGGAGACAGTCCAGATCTTTTCAAAGAGCGCCCATTGGAGGGTGGAGAAAAGCCAGAGCAAGGGAAATCATCGAATTTGGAATCAGAAAGAGGAGAGAATGGCCATTTGTCAACGGCGGAGAGACGACGGCCGTTAATGCGACTGCGGGGGACGATGTCGGGGATGACAGCACCGCGGCACATGCTTTCAGGAACTATATATAAGAAAGAAAGTTGATATGGGGTTTCGAATGGAGAGTTGGAGAAGGGTTTTACAGAGAGGAAAGGTTGGAAGGAAGACGATGGGTTGGGAAGAAGAAAGACGAAGGCTTTTTGTAGAGGTGGGTAGGTGAGTTACAGCCATGTAAGGAGGAAAGCAACTCTAGAAAATTCTTTTCAACTTCACCAAATATAAAAATGTTACACGCATCTTATCTATTGTTTTTACCTGCACAAATTAAATAAAATTACTATTTATTATAATTATATTTTGTATACAAATATAATATTAACGCATACCATTTACAAATATTTATATATTGGATAATTATCAATAAAAATCTTAAACTATAGGATCAATGACAAACGTGCTCTTAAATTATTTTTGTTAACAGAACAAACATTAAACTATTATTAGTTAACAAAACAAACTTTAAACTATTATTCGTCTACAATTCAACATTTTCCGATCTTCTGCAGGTCAAATATGGTCGTCCACACTTGAAATGAATGCAAAACATATTTGAGAACGGACGACTTTAGCTCCACGTGGGTGTACCTACAGTCGCCTACACTTGAAATTGGTGTAAAACACACTCAGAAACAAATAACCTCGTCTCAACGTGGTTGCTCGCAGTTAAAATATAATCGCTCACACTTAGATTTAATAGTAAGAAGTTGACTTGTTACTATAACATAATTTAAATTTTATTTTATTAATAAATATAGTTTAAAATTTATTTTGTCACTGATCCTATAGTTTAATATTTTTTTTATATATTTTTTTAAAATTAATTTTATCAATCAGTATTACACACGAAGACATCAAGGCATATCGATAGACTCACCATTTTCATTATTAATTTTATATAAAAATATATAAGATAAAGATATAGAATGTCGAGACATCTAAAAGTGTGTTAAGGCACGGTATCTGTCCTACATTATTTTATTCACTTTATTAATAAAAAGAAATTACATCATAATTTAGGAGATTTTCTATAATAAAAAATGTTATCTTCTCAAGTTACCCTTGGTCTATTCTATTTAGTCATAGACTTGGGAAGGTTAAGCAGATCAATCTAGAAGTGCTTAAATTCCTTCTTCTGAGCATATCCATTACGCATCAGGTTTAACAATTATTAAAAAAATTGAACACTACCATATTTGATAATACATTTACATGTTGAAGCTCATCATTTATTTTTAATGATCTTTCCATGATAAATAATGAACATTCATAAAAGATTGATACAAAAGTTAGTAGATAAAATATTACCAGGGTGGGCACATGCTATTTTTGTCCAATTTTATGGTCGGACTGAACCAAATCGAATAATGAATTAATAGTTCTTAAATTTTAGAACCAAACCGGAACTGTGAATATTAGAACGGAATCATCAGATACTGTCATGTTACCAAATAAAAATTGTTTGATTAAAATATATGAATTAAGATTGAGTTTAGGCAGGTTTTTTCGAGTTTGGGCTGAATCATAGATGAATTTTCAATTTGAATCAGATTTTGTCATCCACGGTTCAATTCGTTTTAATTATTAGGAATCTAAAATCTGAAATTGAAATGTGAAAGACAGTTCTTCTATATTAAGAACAAGCACAGTTCTAAAAAAAAAGTAAGAGTTGAATAGAACTGAGACTGAACATATGGTATCGATTCAATTTAATGTTAATATAAAGTTCTAATCCTCATTAGTCGATCAAGTCTGGTCAGGCTCAGGTCAAGCCTAACCGGCCCTGGTCCAATGTCAGGCTTTTCAACCCTGAACCATTGGGCCAACTTACTGTCTTTCCTTCAACGTCATGACATTCTTTAAAAATCGGCTCTAACTTCTTACTCTAACTCGACTCGTGGGCCGGTGAGTCGGACAAATCATTTCCATTATTTATTTTGAAGACATCTTTATTATCCCTTACCTGAGTATGCAATATCCATGAAATCTCTCTAAAGATTCTTCCACGTAGAAATTATCTCAATCTAAACATCTAGAATCTCTTCCCCATCTCCTCTTCAAAATCGACAATAAAATCGACATATAGTGAAGTGAAGAATTCAATTTGAATTTTTCCAGCCACAGCCTCCTTCTAGAAGAATTCAACGGTTGGTGGTTCTTCAATTGCTGATGCAAAGTTTATTTTTCTTTCTTTCTTATTTTGTCAAGAAAGGTGTGGTGAAATCTCTCTATAAATAGAGGCTTTAGCATACGGTTTCATCTATCCCCTAAAACCAAAATTCCCAAGTAGAAGAAGAGTAGAGAGACGTTTGAGAGTTTTTTTGTTCATTTAGAAATTGAATTAGATTTTTCTCTCAAATACATCTTGTGATACCCAACATGAAGTTTGGTTCCTTAAAAACTTCATAGAAGTTGAAATACAAACACAATAACTAAATTTCGAAATTAAAAAAACAATCTTGTGATTTATAAAATCAAAATTTTCTTAATTTAAGTAAAAAATAATATACGAATCACTTGAAAATTTCAATGAGACAAGTGGTCAAAGAATATCAAATTAGCATTTGAAGAAATTATTTGTTGATTTACATGGTATTATAAAGTTTAATTATTGTAATGAAATGTGATATTATGAGGTTACTTTTTTGGCCTTAGCCCTTACTCAACGTGTATATGTTCCTTTTCGTATTTTGTTGCTTTTATTCCTTTAGTTTGCGAACAAGTTCACATTTTCATTTACAGTGGTTCTTGAAAGATTCCAGATTAAGTATGGACCAATACACGAATTAAATAATAAGAAAAACTTTTATGCTTTTAACTAAATTTTGAAAAATCCCAACGGTTTTGGAAAACACAACAACGGTTTGGCGAATCACGGTACAATCCACTCATTTTCTATTATAAATCACATGAACTCAAGGAAAGACACTTAAGAAACTTAAAAACTCTCTCTCTCTCTCTCTCTCTCTCTCTCTCTCTCTCTCTCTAGATTCAATGAGATATCCTAATAGTAATTTTTTGTACTACTTGGGCTTGATTTTTTTTTTTTTTTTCCATTTATACATTACTTCTAATGTAATTGTAGACACATGTAACTATACAATGATTTCTGCCTCAATCAATCATATTTTATATATTTTTCTATATAGAACATTAATCCTTCTTAATTTTTTCATATTGCTTGTATTTTAAAACATAATTGATTTATGTCATGCCTACAAAATATGTTTATTGTCATAATTTTACAATTATATATTTTATATAGAATACCAATAATTATAGTGATGCTCATACGTTGAGACGTACGTGCACTGCACGTAACGTCAACTAATATTTGATAAAATACAGAAAATGAAAAAAAAAAAAAAAAAAAAAAAAAAAAAAAAAAAAAAAAAAAAAAAAAAAAAAAAAAAAAAAAAAAAAAAAAAAAAAAAAAAAAAAAAAAAAAAAAAAAAAAAAAAAAAAAAAAAAAAAAAAAAAAAAAAAAAAAAAAAAAAAAAAAAAAAAAAAAAAAAAAAAAAAAAAAAAAAAAAAAAAAAAAAAAAAAAAAAAAAAAAAAAAAAAAAAAAAAAAAAAAAAAAAAAAAAAAAAAAAAAAAAAAAAAAAAAAAAAAAAAAAAAAAAAAAAAAAAAAAAAAAAAAAAAAAAAAAAAAAAAAAAAAAAAAAAAAAAAAAAAAAAAAAAAAAAAAAAAAAAAAAAAAAAAAAAAAAAAAAAAAAAAAAAAAAAAAAAAAAAAAAAAAAAAAAAAAAAAAAAAAAAAAAAAAAAAAAAAAAAAAAAAAAAAAAAAAAAAAAAAAAAAAAAAAAAAAAAAAAAAAAAAAAAAAAAAAAAAAAAAAAAAAAAAAAAAAAAAAAAATTGAAGAGATAAACGGTCATTTATACTTCTTCAGAAAATCTTAAATAAAAACTGAGAAAATACATTAAAAAAATAAACACGAGTTTGCATGTAAACATGCGCCATTACAACATATTGTAGAAGATGAAGAAACTTATTATATATTTAAAGAAAAGATAAAAAATAAAACTCATTAAGAAAAATGAAAATATTATATATTTAAAAGATAAAAAAAATAGAGATAAAAAAATAAAACTAAGATAAGATAGAGATAAAAAAATGTAAAAATCTCTAAATATTTTAAGAAATATTATTATAAAATATTTTACTATCAATTTTTTTTTTTATTACATATTATCATATTAAGTAATTTAAGAAATATCTATCTACCTATCTGCGTCCGAAAGCGTTGATGATTTTAATTTCTTCTAACGGTATTTTAAAAATTTATTTTTTATGATATTTTGTTTAAGCGTTTTAAAGTGTATAGATTTTCTTGCTATTTGAATATGAAACAAAATAGAAATACTAACTTTTAAACTTGTAAGCTTTTAAAGTGAATAAGACAAAAGAAAATAAGTAACATTGTTAATTAAATAAATCAATAAGCGACCTCTCTTCACTTGCACCAAATAAAGCAAGAAGATTAAAAGGTCACATTTTTACAATCTCTCTCAACTTACGCGTCATATTTTTTAAACATTTTTTATTTATTTTATTTTGATTTTATCAATTACCAATTTGATATTAAATACAATATATTAATATATTTTTCATTGATGTTTTGTTTTTATCAAATTCAGTTTTTCACTGTGTATTTATTTATTAAATAATTAAAGAAATAGTGTGAAGAAAAAATAAGTGAAATGTTTTTGTGTACGTTGTGAGTTTTAAGAGTGGTGAATTTCTACTAGTGAGTATCTTATAGAATATTCTGTAACACCCGGTTTTACGGGTTTTTGATTTTCCGATATAATGACATTTTCGTAAATATAGCAACTTAAGTCCGTTTTGTGAACGAAAAGCATTATTATAACCCTAAGAATAAATTAGAATTTTGGTGAAATAAGAAAATTTGGAAAAAACGAGTCGATAGACCCGTTTAACGAAATAAGTGGAGAATTTATAGAAAATTGAATGAATGGCGATATAATAATGTACAAGCCAAAATTATAATAAAATCACATTTCTCCTTCCCTTTTCTAGCACTTCATGAAATTTCCTCTCCTAACAACTTCTCTGGCGATTTTGGTTCCCAGATGACAAGTTCCTCAAGCCAACGCCGATTCCCCCTCCAAGCTCCGTCGATCCTTCACGTTTTCTTCCTCAATCACAGCTCTAGGTAAGTCTCTAACGTTTTGGAAGTTAGTTTCCAGATTTTAGAGTTTTTAATCGGTTAGGGTTTTGTCAAAAATTGTTGAGTGAAGTTAGAAATCGTTAGTTATTGAATCGTTGGAGGATAATGGAGGTATTTATGATTAGGGAGGATAGTTAAGTAGAGTTAATGGAGTTCGATTGGTTAAGTTCGATTGGTTAAGCTCGATTTTAATGCTGTGTATTGTGGATTGACTTAGGTGAACAAGGCTCACGGATAGTGCTCGGTGTGCTGTAGACCCGAGGTAAGTCTTCGTGACTCGCTTAGCCAATTGGCCTATACCATAAGATTAGTTATTAATTGAGGACTTACAGATTTTATTTCTTTAGTGTAAGTTGGATGGGTAGTTTAGGATATTCGTTATGCTAGAATGTTTTACTAGGTTTTATGTACTGTTTTATGCTTTCTTTATGTTTAAATGCACTGCACATGTCTATGCACCATGTTTTCGAAAAAACATAAAAATGAATTTCCGCATTATGTTTTCATGGAAAAAGAAATGACTAATAAAAAGATATGAATGCACGTAATCATGGTCATGTCGGGGTGGGGTTCAGACATGGCTGTCCTAAGAGGAGGAGCATGTTTTCCTCCCGGTAGATGGAAAGGGCTATCTAACCGCGAGATGTGTCCTCTCCATCTGGTGAGAGTCAACTAAGGGTGTGCAAAACCGGTTTCGGTTCGGTTTTGGAGAGAAATCGAACCGAACCGATCGGTTTCGGTTTCGGACTTACAAAACTGAAACTGGTTTTGCAGCATACCAAAACCGAACCTAAACCGAACCTAAACTTTCGGTTCGGTTTCGATTTTACAACCTATTTTTCAAAAAATAAAAAAAAAAATGTAAATTTAAATTGGGAGAGATAAAAAATAATTAGATATATAGTTAAATATAAATAAATAAAAATGTATTAGAAGAATAAAAAACGAAAAGTAAAGTCAAAAATCAAAATAACAATAAATCAATTTATTCTATGAGTGGTGTAACTAAGATTACCGGATAATATGCAATTATCTTTACAAAAATGAAGGTTTGACCTCGTAAAATAATTCCAAGGAGCATCCAAATATGAATTCAGTTTGACGAACCATTGTCGAAGCCAATTGATTCACAGAGAGAGACCAGCAAAAAGCAACTCCAACTCCTCCTCTTGTGATGCAGTTCTCTGATATACAAGAAGAAAGTAAAAAAATGAAAAATACAACAAAAACTAAGGAAATTTTAAAAAAAAAATGCTGATAGATTAAACATTTCTGCAGGATCAAGAAATAATCAAAAGAATTTCACGCCATCAACTAATCTCTGTTAAGATGACAGGGAAAATTCAACATCTACATCCTAGAAGACGTGACCTTCAAACAATATGTAACTTCGAAATGAAAGAGGAGAAGGATACAAAGAATTTATGTGAAAATCCTAGTGGGAAAATTTGTCATTCTGAGTTTTAATGAATTGATAAAAACAATTTTGCTCTCTGTGAACACACGACAGAGAGCTGATTTTGCTCTCTATCGTGACAGGGAAAATTCAACATCTACATCCTAGAAGACGTGACCTTCAAACAATATGTAACTTCGAAATGAAAGAGAAGAAGGATACAAAGAATTTATGTGAAAATCCTAGTGGGAAAATTTGTCATTCTGAGTTTTAATGAATTGATAAAAACAATTTTGCTCTCTATCGTGACAGGGAAAATTCAACATCTACATCCTAGAAGACGTGACCTTCAAACAATATGTAACTTCGAAATGAAAGAGGAGAAGGATACAAAGAATTTATGTGAAAATCCTAGTGGGAAAATTTGTCATTCTGAGTTTTAATGAATTGATAAAAACAATTTTTGCTCTCTGTGAACACACGACAGAGAGCAAATTTGCTCTCTGTCGTGTTTTTGCTCTCTGTAAAAACACGACAGAGAGCTGATTTTGCTCTCTATCGTGACAGGGAAAATTCAACATCTACATCCTAGAAGACGTGACCTTCAAACAATATGTAACTTCGAAATGAAAGAGAAGAAGGATACAAAGAATTTATGTGAAAATCCTAGTGGGAAAATTTGTCATTCTGAGTTTTAATGAATTGATAAAAACAATTTTTGCTCTCTGTGAACACACGACAGAGAGCAAATTTGCTCTCTGTCGTGTTTTTGCTCTCTGTAAAAACACGACAGAGAGCTGATTTTGCTCTCTATCGTGTTTTTACAAAGAGCAAAAACAATTTTTGCTCTTTGTGAACAAATGACAGAGAGAAAAATCAACACAAGTTTTGCTCTTTGTCGTTTGTTCACACTTCACAGTTCAGAGAGCAAAATCATTGATTTTGAAGCCTGTCAAACACAAAATCAAGCAACGAATGAAAGAATAGAACATACCCGGTTATTCTGAAGCCTGCTCGGTGCTGTTGTCGTCGGTGCTGCTGTCGTCGGTGCTGCTGTGAGCTGTCATCATCTGCTGTGTCTGTCGTCGTCGCCTCACCGTTGCCGGATCGCCTTCTTCTGCGACTGCGTGTGCGGTGTGTCGTCTTTGGAGGAGAGATTCTGAGATGAAGAGTGAAGTGACGAGTAAAGACTGAAGACCCGATGATTTAGGGCTTCTGGCTTCACTCTTCAATTTTGATTTTTTTTTTTTGTTTTTTAGTTAAGGTCCGGTTCGGTCCAGTTTGGTTTTGATCGATTTTGGCCGATCCAAACTGAAAACCGAACCTAATTCACCGGTTCCTATAAAATGAAACCGATTAGAACCGAACCTATGCTCAAAATCGGTGAAAACTGAACCTAATTCACCGGTTCCGGTTCGGTTTGAACACCCCTAGAGTCAACCCCTGGTGACACCCTCTGCTATGAAATATAAAGAATGAAAGAAATGCATGATTTTCTAAACGACATAGCATGCATTCTCATTTACGTAGATTTACTGAGCCTTTAGCTCATAGAATGTTTCTATGGTATAGGTGATCGTCAAACAGGTGAGGAATACGTTCCCCCACCAGATGAACGCACGAATTGAAGAAGGGTGCCCGTGGGAGTGCGCTGTGCAGTCGAAGTGCTTTTGACCCGTGGGAGCAATTGGTTAAGTATGTTGTGAATTTTGGAAGGTTAGGTAGAAACGTTTTGACAAAAGTATAGGAGGGCTTATTTTGGGCTGATGGGTGATTAGCTAGGAAATATTGATGTTTTGATTTTTTCTGGATGAATTTATGGATAGATGTTTCTTTTGGATAGGTCGGAAAACAAATGCATAGGATGTCTGTTTTGATATTTGAAATGGATTAGAATTTTGAGTCATTTGAATTATGGATGTGTACGTTAGTGGGTGTTGTAACATGATGGATTGTGATTTGGTATAGTTAGTGGAAGTGACGTGTGAAGAAGGAGTAAGGAAGCAGCACTCTGGAATGAAAGTCCAGAGAGCTTGCCGATGGATCGCCAAAAAAGGCGATCAATCGGCTGATGTTTTATGGGCGATTCTGTCTAAGTTTAGTTAAGTATTTTGGAGTCAAAGTTGTTCAATTTTGTGGACGAAGACGTCGTCCAATTCTGTGGACGAAGACGTCGTCCGATCTTGGTGGACAAAGACGTCATCCGATTTTGTGGACGAAGACGTCGTTCGATGTTGTGGACAATGACGTCGTCCAATTCTGTGGATGATCACGTCAACCGATCTCCTTACAGAGGTCATGTTGACCAATTAGATGGAATAAAGTCCAGAAAGCTAGGATGTTGACCAAGGTTATAAAGAGCCATAACCCGAGAAGAATTAAACATCGATTGATTTTAGTCATAGTCAATTCCAGAGAGTTTAAGACGTCAACCGAAACCCCTATTCTACAGTTTTGACTCTTGCAATTAAGTTTAATTTTTTTATATACATGGACCCTACGCATTGTATGTCTTCCGCTGAATGAGTTAATTGTTTGTACGCGAGTAAGATTAAAGGATGAAAATAAAAGTTCAAATTTTTCGAGATTTTTAGGAATAGTGACAAGGGAATAATTTAGGGGATATTACATATTCAGTTTATAGAAGAATATTTTAAAATTTTATTTTTCATTATGAGATCTTTTTGGAGTTAGTTCTCGTGATTTTTACCCGATTTAGGTTTCCACGTATAATTTTTGTGTTTATTTTTGTTATTATTTCTCTTAGTTATTGACAATTATATTTAACAGTGTAAGAAAATATTCTTGAAATTTTTCAGATTGTATCTGCTATAATTTTTTGTACTGACTATTTAGTGTTATAATTATACATTGCAAGTAAATTTTGTCAAAGAAGACTGAATTTTAAGAATATTTTTATAAAAGTAATTTTGTTCAATAAAATTATCAAGAATGGTCTTTGCTAGAAATTTTGTTGATTAGTATTTCCACGTTATCCTATTTCCATCAGTGAAGAGATAAATGAGAGAGAGAGGATCGTATGCAGCACACGTGCAGTTTTAAGCGAGATAATATCATTATAGAATACATGTTAATTATCTATTTTTTAATAACTCAAAAAATAAAACCAATAACTAGTCCCATTTACTGTTGATATAAATATAACAAAAAATTAAATTGTAAAAATTGCGTCAAAATGATAATAAATTCCTTCTGGCCTGCCACCTGGAAATATGCTGCTGACGTGGAAACATAAACTTCTCCGAGATACCTGGTTTTCGGGGTCTCTGAAACAACAGACGTCTCTGGTTTTGCAATTGCATGCCAAAAACCAGAATTAGAATTAAAAAAAACATCAAAACCAGTCGTGGTTTGGAAAAATCTCTTCCTGTTTTTCTGTTCTGTAATAAAATATTCAAACTCATTCTCTCTTTTGAAATGCTCTCTCTTCTGAAAATACACAATATAAAATGTCTCTATCTGTCTTTTTCAGAAATGATCAAGTTTTCTTCTCTCATTTGCAAAGCGGTTTTCACTACGCAGTTGAAGCTTTGGGAGCTCAACAATGGCGAATCCTAAGTTGAGTCGAAACCTAAGCGTTAAAGAGAGGTTGGAGGACACTCTCTCTGCTTACCCGAACGAGCTCGTCGCTCTCCTCTCCAGGTTCACTTCTTTTTTTCCTGGAAAATCCTCCAACTTTATTCATATTCGTAGTTCAAATTTCTGGGCTACCAGGAGTTTTCCCATTTCCAGTTCGTTGATTGCTTTGTTTCGAATCATTTGAAGGTACGTGTGTCAGGGTAAAGGGATTTTACGGCCGCATAATTTGATTGATGACCTTGAAAATATAATCGGCGATGATCAAGGGAAGAAGCAAATTGCAGAAGGTCATTTTGGCAGGGTTCTTAAATCTGCTCAGGTATAGAAAACATTCCAATTTTTTGTCGCTAAATTCAATCAGATTCACAACATGTAAAATAACAGAATTTAAAGAATACTTTTTGGGTGTTAGGAAGCTGTAATTCTGCCTCCATTTGTGGCTATAGCAGTTCGTCTAAGACCTGGTGTTTGGGAATACGCCCGAGTCAATGTCCATGAACTCAATGTTGAACAATTGAGTGTATCTGAGTATCTTTGCTTCAAGGAAAAACTTGTGCATGAAGAGTAAATGCTTTCACTTTTTCACTAAAACTTCGATTTTTATGTCTGTTGATCTAAACATTCAAGTTTCTCTTCTGTCGGTTTGATATGCAACAGTTTGGATGATAATCTTGTTCTTGAACTCGATTTCGAGCCTTTCAATGCAAACATTCCTCGCCCCAATAGGTCTTCGTCGATTGGTAATGGGGTTCAATTTCTCAATCGCCACCTTTCTTCGAATATGTTCCACAACAAGAACTCTTTGGAGCCATTGCTTGACTTTCTTCGAGCGCATAAATATAACGGACGTGTAAGCTGAAGGGATAGTAGACGTTCTTCGTAAAGGAAATTACTAATATCTCATGATTTATGACGGATTTTTGCAGGCATTAATGGTAAATGATCGAATTTGTAGCATATCTAAACTTCGATCTGTGTTGTCAAAAGCGGAGGGTCATCTTTCCAAGCTCCCATCTGATGCACCCTATTCCGAATTCGAATACGAGTAAGTTACCATCCATAAAATTTTATGTGTTGAAAACGTGAACTTTTCGATTTCTCATTCTTTCTCTTTTACTATCTTTACTTTGATGAAGGTTACAAGAAATGGGTTTTGAAAAGGGTTGGGGTGACACAACGAACACAGTATTGGAGACCATGCATCTTCTTTCCGACATCCTTCAAGCCCCCGATCCTTCGACGTTAGAAGCATTTCTAGGAAGATTACCAATGGTGTTCAAGGTTGTTATCTTGTCTATCCATGAATACTTTGGTCAGGCGAACGTTTTGGGCCTGCCTGACACCGGAGGACAGGTAAACTGCATAATATTCGAATGAGAATTAGTTGAATTATTTTTTTCTATCGCTAAGACATTGGAAGCGAACACTTCCTTGGTTTTATTTTATTTTATTTTTGCAGGTCGTATACATTTTGGATCAAGTGCGTGCAATGGAGAATGAAATGCTTCTTCGAATAAAGAAGCAAGGGTTGGACATCAAACCGAGAATTCTGATTGTATGTCAATTTTATCTTAAATTTATTAAACGTGAAGCTATTATTTCTAACAAATTAAGGATATCTATGATAGATTACCAGATTAATACCTGATTCCAAGGGAACTACATGCAATCAACGACTGGAACGAATAAGTGGAACTTTGTATTCACATATTTTGCGAGTTCCCTTCCGATCAGATAAGAAGGGCATTCTGCAAAAATGGATCTCGAGGTTTGAGTTGTGGCCTTATTTAGAGAAATTTGCAGAGGTAAACTACATTTGCCTCATTGACAGTTCACTAGTTTCATCAGCATGGTATATGTCATGAGCAATAACTCTATCAACATTATTCACAAAATGAGGTTTTTACCATTTTTTATTTCTAATTATGGACTATCTATGGATTATCGAGCGCATAAGAACTGTTGAATCCTGCATTAAATTTCTCATATGTCAATTTTGTACTGATATAACCATCTCTTTTTCTAATCTTCACGGATTAAAGCTCTGGAAAGGCGAATTGCGATTTAGCCGTTGAGTTTTGCGCAATTTTTTGAACTTATTGTTCTGCAGGATGCGGCGAGTGAAATCATGGCCGAGTTACAGGGTATTCCAGATTTCATCATCGGGAATTACAGTGATGGAAATCTAGTTGCATCTTTGTTAGCTCATAAAATGGGTGTTACTCAGGTATACAGTTGGTGTTACTAAATCATGTTCTGTTCCTTGGACCCTAATGTTAATTCTAAAAAAATTTGGAACATGCAGTGTAACATAGCTCATGCATTAGAAAAAACAAAATATACGAATTCCGACGTATACTGGAGAAGCTTTGATGAGCAATACCACTTCTCTTGCCAGTTCACGGCCGATTTAATCGCCATGAATAATGCGGATTTCATTATAACCAGTACATATCAAGAGATTGCCGGAACGCAAGTCTTCTTACTCGAGAAATTCATATTAGAAAAATGTTCTATTAGAGAATTTCTTTCATACGTTGTTATCTCCTGCAGGAGTGATACCGTTGGTCAATATGAGAGCCACTCTAGTTTCACCTTGCCGGAGTTGTACAGGGTTGTTCACGGAATTGATGTTTTCGACCCGAAGTTCAACATCGTCTCTCCCGGGGCCGATCCGAGCATTTACTTTTCCTTCTTTGAAAAGCAAAAAAGACTCACATCTCTACACGATTCGTTAGAAAAATTGTTGTACGATCCGGAACAGAACGCCGAACACATGTTAGTGAAGGAAGGAAACAATAATTTACATTAAAATCGCGAGTCTAATGATGTTTTTATATTTTCTTTTTGCAGTGGCACATTAAGTGACAGGTCGAAACCGTTGATTTTTACGATGGCGAGGCTTGACCGTGTGAAGAATATTACGGGGTTGGTCGAAATGTACGGGAAGAGCACGAAATTGAGGGAACTCGTTAACATTGTCGTCATAGGGGGTTACATCGACGTAAACAAGTCCAAAGACAGAGAAGAAATTGGAGAAATCGAGAAGATGCATGATCTTATTAAGAAATACAGCTTAGGACGTCAATTTCGATGGATATCAGCTCAACTGAATCGAGCATGTAATGGCGAACTATATCGATGTGTTGCAGACACTAGAGGTGCTTTTGTTCAGGTCAGTAATGGTCGATTTCTTTATGTATTCTTCAGGTTGTTCATCATTCATTTCAATTTCAGCCGGCTTTCTACGAAGCATTTGGACTCACGGTCATTGAAGCCATGACTTGTGGCCTACCGACATTTGCTACCTGTCATGGCGGTCCATCCGAGATCATTGAACATGGAATATCAGGCTTTCACATCAATCCATATTATCCTGACCAAGCCTCGAATCTGATGGTGGATTTCTTCGAGAAGAGTAAGAATGATCCTAAGCACTGGAACTACATATCCGAAGCCGGGCTCCAAAGAATTCAAGAAAGGTATGGAATCCTAAAGTTCTTGCCATGTTTCACGAGTCAAGTGTTATTCCGAGGTCTGTGTTTTGCTTTTGTAGATTTACATGGAAGATTTATTCCGACCGGCTAATGACATTGGCTGGCGTCTATAGTTTCTGGAAGTACGTTTCAAAACTTCACAGGCGAGAGACGCGCCGATATTTGGAGATGTTTTACTTTCTAAAGTTTCGTAGTTTGGTGAGTGCTTCTTCTATTTAGACTTTGCTGTTTGTTAGCCAACTTAAGAGCACAAATTCAAGTGTTATTATCTTATCATCATTTCAGGCTAAATCTGTTCCCTTAGCAAGCGACGAAGACGATCAGTTGACGGACTCGTAAGGACCAAATCTGCCCGAAACTTTGTGGTAATAACTAACAAAATCAAGTTTTTTCGTGTGTAAATTCGAATCAATCCACTTTCTTCAACGCTATGTCCTATAAATTTATAAGATGAAATGCCAGTCTTGCGCACCATTCTGTTTTCGGAATATCTGTTTAATCTTTTGATGAAGCATCACCGACATAGTAATTCGGTAAGAATTCTTAAAATTTGATCAAAAATATCACCATAACCTCCCAGATCTGATGCTGGGAATTTGAGGATTTATTTCATAGGAGCACTTGTGATGTGTATGTTTCAAACAAGAAATTTGATATGAATATCTGAAGAACATATATCAGAAACGAAACCCATAACATATGATATAGAGTAGAGGTCGGAGATTTTAAGGTAGATCAAAATCACTGTCGACCCAAAAGTGCAGTGAGGGAGATTGCCATTTTGCACAACTGGACAAACACTTGATTTTTCTGGCTCATCACTGAAGGACTCGCACCAAATGACGACTCGCACAACTGGGCGTTCGTCACGGCAACGTCGACCCAAGTTTTCACGTCCCCATACGCGTTTGCGAGCAGTGCGGCGATCGAGCTATCGAGTTGCTGCGATGCATCGACGTAGAGATCAAAACAATCGTAGAGGCTCTGTTGATATTCGGACTCTGCCAGTTTCGGGTCGTTTTTTAATATCTTGAGATGTTCCGATATGTCGGAGGCGTTTGCAGAGGCTTTCTTGAGAGCCACCAAGGCCAGTCCGGTCAGGTCGGATTGGTAGCTGATAGGGTCAGATCGGAGGGTAGATATACATAATTCTTTGTTCTCCGTTTGCTCACAAGCCTTTGGAATAGCTCCGACGGCGTAGGTTAGATCTGCAACTATTTGATGTGATACGATGCAGAGGGCGAAGAGGAAGATGAAACAAGTAAAGGGCTTCATTTCTTCTTCTTCCTGTGATTCTGATGATTCTACGAGGATGAAAATAGATTAATAAAATGCAGGTGTTGGTAAAGGGCTTCATTTACAGCCACTCTTGCGATCATTTTATGCTGCTTAAATTAGTAAACTGGTTTGTGTAAATGACGTAAAAATAGAACAAATCTGTTGGGTGAATGTGGTAGGAGAAGGACAATGCTTTAACTATTAAACCTCCACACTCAGCTCATCTTTGAGCTTTGATTATATTATCGTTGTTCTTTACAGCTCAATCTCTTTGCTTTGTTCTGTACTCTAGCAGGAAATATACACTGAAAAAATAATTATAATTTTGACACATAATTCTAAGGGTAAATTCTAAAAACAACCCTGAAGTATGGGTATTTTTCGAAAAAACCCTCGAACTAAAAGTCGTCGCAGTTAAAACCTCAAAGTTTTAAAAACTAACAAAAACAACCCTGGCGGGGCCCCGCATACCCCCCGAATTCACATTCGGGGGGCCGAATTAATTTCGCGGCCCCCCGCATACAAATTCGCCTCTCACGTGCGCCACACGCGAAACGATTCGGGGGGCGGAACCAAAATGTCGGGGCACCGCACAACACGGAGGTTGAACGCGAAGGGTCTGGACCACCCAGCGCACGTGCGATGCACATGAAAAATAGCGAATTTAAGTCGGAGGGCCGCATTGTTAAATCGGGGGCCCGTTTGTTCATGTTCTACCTGCAGGGGGCCGGATGTTGAATGCGGGGCCCCAATTGTGCCCTAATTCCAAAAACGGGGCCCCGAATATTTAATTCGGGGGGCCGAAGCGTCGTTACTATTTAAAAAATCGGCCCCCGATGCACCCCCCCACTCTGAAACCGAGAGGAAAAGGGGTGAAACTTTCGATTTTTTTTCGAAAATCCTTCGAAAGTGAGTTTTCGTTGCCGGAAATCACAATAATCGGGCGCCTAATCGTCGAGAACCCCAAAAATACCAAAACCCTATCGCCGGCGAAACCCCTATCGCCAAACCCGAGCCTTGCCTCCCAAATCCGAGCGTTTTAATCTCTGGAAATCCACAACCGACCTGTCGAATAGCCGAAAATTGTCAAACTCTAGCCTGTTATTGCCGAAAATCGTGAAACCTGAGCCGTGCCTCACAAATTCGAGCAAATTTGTCCAAAAATTTGAGGCTTAAATGGGTCCAAAAATATCGTTCAAACGTCCTCGTGCCTCCTCATCAGCAGCTGGCCCATCTTCGTCACAATGGCCTCCGGCCGAATTGCCCCAACCACTGCCAAGTTGTTTCTCAATCGATTTTCGAACTGAGGAATGTAAAAGGAGGTTCGATCGAGATATATCATTCCGGCCGATGATTTATGGGAAGACTGTCAACTTCGCTGGATGGAAGTCTTTGCAGATCAAAGAAATGTTTGACAGCATTGGGTTGCAAGGGCTGTACCACATGAGTGGAGAGACTTGTGATCGCATTGTTCGCTTATTTTATGCGAACTTGATCAGTACCGGGTGGCAGAGGTGCATGAAGTCATATGTCTGCGGTAAGGAGATCGTGCTTTATGCAGACATGTGAACGAGCTGCTCGGATTTACGGCCGAGAGATTACACAGTACTATTCCGTTTCTTGAGAGTGTGATTTTCGCCAGAACACCCAAGGGATTGGAATTTCTTCGACAGATTCACCGCGATGCAAATATTGAAAAATTCACCAAACCGAGATCGAAGGAGTTGAATGCCAAAGCTCGGGTTGTTCACAACCTTATCAGTCATTCGCTGTTGCCGAGGGATGGCCATAAAGATCTAGTCAACTGGATGGAACTCTATGTTATAGAGAAAATGTACAGCAGCACTTTCTTGGACCCCAGGTTCATGATATTGGGGCACATGCACGAGATCGCCCGGACACGCAACAAAAATCTGCCGTATGGTACTTTGATTTGGCGACTCGTGCAGAGGTCACAGGTCGTGCTCCCCGCGGGAGAGCAGTTGAGAGCTCCCCGAGCCTTGGATGTATTTGACAGGCTTCATCTATCTAGGATGAGTCTAGTCGAGATCTGCGGGCTTTGGATGCTTAAGGGGGAGCTGGGGGACGCTCCAGCTGAGGACGCTCCAGCTGAGGACGCTCCAGCTGAGGATGCTCCGATGGAGGATGACACCCCCACCACTGCGACGGCGCCGCCAGTTGCCCCTGAGGTTGGCAGGATGTGGGAAACGATGCATCAGATGCTTCTGGAGGAGCGTCGGGAGCGGCAACATATGCAGCAGAGGATTGAGTTTCTCATCGGCAGTGTCGAGGAGCTGACCCGGGGCCAGAAGAAGGTGGTTGAGTCACAGGACTATCTCAGTGAGTCCATTAGAGAGGTCACTGAGAAGCTGGGGGATTTGATGGCCAGCAGAGACAACGACGACGATGACGATGATATACCATCGGAGTAGTTTATTTTATATTTTGTATTTCATTTTATGTATTTTTATTTGAGTTTGATGTACATTATTGGTTATATTTGCGTTGATGTACATTTACTGGAACTGTTTGGGTATATATGTGTTATTTAAATTTGCAGGAACTATTTGAAGATAGCGATGAGGAGTCATAAAACAAACAAAACTCTATCTAATTTTTCACTTTTTTAAATTAATTAATTAATTTTAATGAAATTGTTAATTTCAAATTATTAATACATCTAAAATATATTTTAGTAAATAAATTAATAAAGTAATGTATCTGAAATAATTTGTAATAAATGAATTCCAAATTATCTGTAATAATTTGTAGTAAATTGTAATAAATTAATTTTAAAGAAATCGTTAATTTCAAATTATTAATCAATTGTAATAATTTGTAAATAAATTAATTTTAATGAAATCGTCAATTGTAATACTTAATAAATAAATGAATTCTAAATTATCTGTAATAATTTGTAATAAATTAATTTGATTGAAATCGTTAATTTCAAATTATTAATCAATTGTTTTATTCAAATTACTTATTGTATTTAAATGATTAGTTAAGTAAATAATTTATTAATTACTTTAGTAATTCCAAGTAATTCCAATTAATTTAGTAATTAATGTATTGAAATAAAATTATAAATTTAAACTACTTTAAACAATTATAATGTGAAAAAAAAAAAATTATATTACATTAACGTAGATGAAATCCAACACAAATTACAACAGTTAATTTCTTCTGCTCATGCCTCGGCCGCGCGTCGTAGATTTCTGAAATAGCATGAAAATTATATTATATTAAAAAAAATGACAATGTATTTATGAGCAAACTGTTTAGAACGTACCTGTATCTCATCATTTATGTTGTAACCCATAAATGTAACACCCGAAAAATTTCGATAACGATTGTAGCCTTAGCTTAGACTATAGCAAGTTGTATTAGTATATGAAATTAGGAAGAGAAAGGGAGAAGAATTGTATGAAATTAGAAGTAAAATAAAGAAATGGTTGAAAAGTCAAAAATGCATGAACCAATAGGAATTTAATGAAATAAAATGTTGGAAAATTGAATGAAAGAAGTGATTAAGGAAGCAATCACGTTGGAAGAAAAGAGAAAGGAAAAGAGTGGGTTTAAATTGCAATTTGAGAAAAAATGGTGGAAAGAAACAAAAAGTAAGAAATGATGACTTTTATAAAAAGGTTAATTAAGTGTTAAAAATGGTAAAAATCCTATTCTTCCTCATTTCTTCTTCGTGAAAGACCAGCGGCCATTAGTGGCTTCCTCCCTCTCTTTTCTTCAATTTCTCAAGTTGATTTAAGGTAAAAATAAGTGGGTTTTGGTTTTTATATGTTTAGGTGTTGATTATTGGTGTTTTAAGGGTATTTAGAGTGAGTTTAGTGAGGGTTTGGAAACCCTAGAATGTGAGGTCCGAATTTTTTATTCCTTGGCTGTATTTTCTTCATATTTTGATCATTTAATTGTTGGATGGATTAGTTTAGGTGGTTTGAGTGGTTAGATTGAAGATTGGAGAAGTGTTACACAAAAACCGGTTGTGAACACTAGGGTGGCCGATTCTGTTTTGGCAATTTCGGGTTGGCCAAGTGAGTTGTTTGGATAAATTAAGTGTTTCAATGGATAGGAGACGTGTAGAAGTTCGCGGATTGGGATGGCGCGTCGAAATCCGTTGAAAAACGAGAGAGTTATGATCATTTGATGTTTAACGGTCAAATTTGGGTAAAAATTGGGTTTTGTGTTTTGTGAGTGAAATGAGTTTTAAGTGTTGTTAAGTTTTAGTTAGGAAATTCCTTAGATTTTCTTGGTAACTTATTAAGTTAAGTTTTGTTTGTAACACCCCGAGTTTTCTGAACCCGGTTTGTTACTCATAAGCCGTACATAACTAAGAAACCTTGGACTAGATTTAAAACTCTCTCGAAAGTCTAAATTTAACATTTTTTTTTTAGAAACTTCAAAACATTTAAATGCTTGCAGTGGAAATCATTTGAACCACAATGAAGTTATACAAAACTACGAAATGCTGTTGAATTGTTAAGAAACAATCGGCAATTTGAAAATTTCTAGTTTAAACAGCGAAATACTAGAGAAGTCGTAGAAGTCAAACACATCTGCCGATTGATAAAGTCAACGGAAAAAGCAGAAAACAACCAAAATAGAAGGCTCCTGCCGATGACGTCAGGCAAACGAAAAAAAAGGACATCTTTCGGTAGACTGTATCTACCGGTGACTAAACAACAAAATGCACTCTACATCTTCTGATGACGTCAGCACGCATCTGCCGATGAGTTTACTGAGACATCATCCGATGGAATTAGACCTACATCTTCCGATGACGTCAGCTCGCATCTGCCGATCACTAAACGCCAAGCGTAGTACCCACTCATACCGGTAGGGCAAATCCTACATCTTACGATGGGACAAATCTCATGTACCGGTGACTTTACTGAGACATCATCCGATGACTATTCTTAAGGCATCTTCCGATAGAATCAACCTACATCATCCGATGACTTTTCTTAAGGCATCTTCCGATAGACAACAACACAACTTTCTCCGATAGGAAACAATAAAATTCTACACACATCCACCGATAGCTTTTACCAAAACATCATCCGATAGACAAATTACTCGACTCCTGCCGATGGACCAAACAACATGGCAGTAGACTTTACTATAAATCAAGAAAGTCCCGACTATCAAGAGGACTTAAACATTTTACCAAAAAACCATTCAGAGGCAGTTTAAATCATTGTATTGCTCAAATTCAGTAAAAACAACATTATAAAATCCAACGGAACACTAATGTCAGGAAATCTCCAAAACTAATTCAAAAGGTTGCTACCACTACTGTCATGAAAACTCAATGTACTCAGATTGAATCATTATCAATTAGACCTTCACAACCGCAGACACCAGTTAACCCGCCTCATCAGTTTACCAGACCGAAGTATGAATGTACCCCTCCAACCACATCTACTGATCTGTGCACACGGAAAATTCACCTGCAGTAATCTCTTCACCTACATCATAAAACTCATCTATTAGCCTAATGCTAAGCAAGTAAAGCAAGAAATGAAATGTGTACTGAAATGTAAATCCTAAATATGCAGTTTCTACTTTCATTCCTCAGTTATGTTGCATTCGTTCACTGGTCTGATGATCCCTGATACAATGGGAGGTGGATCAGTTTTCCCAGGGTATGAATCCATATACTCAATTAAGGGGCGGATTAATTCCCTTAACATCTGATTTGATCCCTGATACAATGGGAGGTGGATCAATTTTCCCAGGGTATGAATCCATATGTTCGATTAAGGGGCGGATCAATTCCCTTAAAAGTATACTGTTACGATCTGTTCACATCTCACCATGCTACTTCATGTAAATTCATTTTCATTTTCTTTCAAAATATGATGCATGGCAACTGAAAAGAAACATTCATTCATGCACACACAAATCCTACTGTTTTGTGATGTAGGCCCGAAGGCACATACAAACTTTACTTACCTGGTCTCCTGGAAAAACTTGGTTGCAAGCTACTTCGGGTATTACTCAAACCTAAAACCATAGACAGAGCATACATTAAATTTCCTCTAATCTTCATTCTAAACCACTAGAAATCTAAAGGAAACTGTTTTAGGAACTCTAGTCATTGTGCATTCCCGATTTCAACTTAAACCGAAACCTCCACTCGCTTACCGCCTTCTCAAAAACTCATATATCATCCCTCCTATCAACGATAGATATAATGTAACAAGAAATAGAAGCAAAACTCACCGAGTTCGGAGGAAATCGCTGGAGGAAGTCGAAAGGGGGTCTCCTATCGCGCTCTGCTAAGCTGAGGAGCTGAGAATGGAGGGGAAATGAAATAAACAGTGGCGGCTACTTCATTAATAGTTTCCTTAAATACGTTAACATTTATTACTATCAGATTACCATACTGCCCTCCCTTAGTCATACATTAACCTAGTCATTAATCCTCCATAACAATATTGTCTCACGATTTGATTAAATAATTAGATTGTGATTAAACCGGGTGCTACATTGTTATTTTAGGTCCTCGATCTAGTGAAGTGGTTGGGCGAATTGAGAAATTGGAAGCCGAGCAACTAGGTAAGTAGTGGTAGCTATCCTTTCGCCTTCGGGCCTACACCATAGAACGGTAGGGTAATGGTATTTATTTCGTGTTGTGTTACATATTGCTGGCATGCATCATGGTTTTCAGTTACGAGTTTCTTGCATGGTTGGGTCGTGAGTGTGAAATGTAATCAGATAAGTAAATTGTAAAATGCATCTTGAGTAGTGTGCCTTGTCGGGATTACGTGCTGGAGTGTAGCACCCCGGAGGAAACTCTACGAGAGGTGAGGGGCTAAAATACGCAATCTGGATTAGTGTGCCTTGTCGAGATTACGTGCTGGAGTGTAGCACCCCGAGGGGATCTCTATGATGGATGATTGGCTAAAATACGTAAAGTTCGAGAGTATGAATTCCTAGACGGTTATAGGATTCTACGATCGACGAGGGAGATCATGTATGACCATCCTAGACGGTTATGGGATGAGAGCTGTCTGGTCTTGCTCTGATCGTTCTGAGTGTGGCCGTCCTAGATGGTTATAGGATATGTGCCTACTCAAATCACACGGCAGTCGAAGGGGGGTCTCCTAGCAAAACTCACCGAGTTCGGAGGAAATCGCTGGAGGAAGTCGAAGGGGGGTCTCCTATCGCGCTCTGCTAAGCTGAGGAGCTGAGAATGGAGGGGAAATGAAATAAACAGTGGCGGCTACTTCATTAATAGTTTCCTTAAATACGTTAACCTTTATTACTATCAGATTACCATACTGCCCTCCCTTAGTCATACATTAACCTAGTTATTAATCCTCCATAACAATATTGTCTCACGATTTGATTAAATAATTAGATTGTGATTAAACCGAGTGCTACAATCTACCCTCCTTAAAAGAATTTTGTCCTCAAAATTCAGTACCTGAACAACTCAAGATGTTGGTCCATCATGTCTTGCTGGCGCTCCCAAGTTGTGTCCTTTATGTTCTGGTTATGCCATAAGACTTTCACTAGTGGAACTTCCTTGTTACGCAATACCTTCACTGCATAGTCCAGGATCCTTACAGGTTTCTCCTCATATGCAAGAGTAGGAAGAACCTCAATGTCCTGCTGTTCCACAACCTGATATGGATCTCTTACGCACTTCTTTAACATAGAAACATGGAACACGTTGTGGATTCCTTCCATAGAAGCCGGTAACTGCAACATGTAGGCTGCACTCCCAACCCTTTTCAAAATTAAGAATGGTCCAATAAACCTGGGGTTCAACTTTCCTCTCTTCCCGAATCTCACAACTCCTTTGAATGGTGACACCTTAAGAAAAACTTCATCACCTACTTCAAACTCTAATTCTCTTCGTCTTTTATCAGCATAACTCTTCTGGCGGCTTTGAGCTGTCAGAATTCTCTGTCGGATGAGGGCAACCTTCTCCACAGTCTGCTGCACAATGTCAGGACCAAGCAACTGTGCTTCACCAACTTCATCCCAGTACAAAGGAGATCTGCATTTTTGTCCATATAATGCTTCGTATGGAGCCATGTCTATTGTTGCTTGAAAACTGTTATTGTATGAGAACTCAACCAATGGTAAATATTTACTCCAAGATCCTTGAAAATCCAATATGCATGCTCGGAGCATATCTTCTAAGGTCTGAATGGTTCTCTCGGATTGTCCATCTGTTTGAGGGTGGAAAGCTGTACTAAAATTAAGTTGTGTTCCCATAGCCTTGTGCAAACTTTTCCAAAACTTAGATGTAAATCTGGAGTCTCGGTCTGAAACTATGGTGTTTGGAACACCATGTAGTCTAACAACTTCGTGCACATACAATTCAGCAAGCTGATCCATCGAGAAAGTCACCTTTATTGGAAGGAAATGAGCTGATTTGGTTAAACGATCAACTATCACCCAAATTGCATCATGTCCTTTTACTGTCCTAGATAATCCTGTAACAAAATCCATAGTTATTTGTTCCCATTTCCATTCAGGAACTGGTAAAGGTTGTAATGTCCCAGCAGGCCTCTGATGTTCAGCTTTAACTTGTTGGCAGACCAGACATGACTCCACATACTCTGCCACACTTCTCTTCATACCTGGCCACCAATAATGTTGCTTGAGTCCTCTGTACATCTTCGTACTACCAGGATGAACAGAAAGTCTGGAGGAATGAGCTTCAGATAGGATTTCCTTCCTAAGCTCAGTATCAGCCGGAACAAACCATCTATTTCGAAACTTGAGAATTCCATCAGCTGAGCAGTTGAAATCCGACTTATCAGTAGAATCTATGCACAACTTATACTTATTACACTCAGTGTCATTCATTTGAACTTCCTTTATTTTCTCCAAAATAGTTGGCCTCAAAGATATGGCCGAAAGTATGGCTGACACACAAGACACAGCTTCCAAGTTAAATCTTTGGAATTCTGTCTCTAAAGCTAATGGCATACTGAAAATCATAGATGAGGTTGATGTTGTTACTCTACTCAAAGCATCAGCCACGACATTTGCTTTGCCGGGATGGTATTTAATCTCAAAATCATAGTCTTTTGCAAATTCCAACCATCGACGTTGCCTCATGTTTAGTTCCTTCTGTGTGAAGATATACTTCAGGCTTTTATGATCTGAAAATATCTCACAAGATTGTCCATACAAGTAATGCCTCCAAATCTTAAGTGCAAATACAACTGCAGCTAATTCTAAGTCATGGGTATGGTAGTTCTTCTCATGTGTTTTCAACTGTCTAGAGGCATAAGCTATTACTTTACCATTCTGCATTAACACACAACCAAGACCAATTTTGGAAGCATCACAATAAATACTAAATTTACCATCTTCAGCTGGAAGGGTTAAAATCGGAGCATTGGTTAGTTTCTGTTTCAAGGTCATGAAACTATGTTCACATTCATCAGTCCATATATACTTCACATTTTTCCTGGTTAACTTAGTAAGGGGTGTAGCGATCCTTGAAAATCCTTCGATGAACTTTCTATAATATCCTGCTAGACCAAGAAAACTCCTGATATCTGTAGCATTCTTCGATTGAGGCCATTCCTTAACCGCTCGAACTTTGGCTGGATCGACAGATATTCCATCTCCAGAGATCACGTGACCAAGAAAGTGAACTCTGTCCAACCAAAACTCACACTTGGAAAACTTAGCATAAAGCTGGTGCTGTCTAAGTACTCCTAACACCAAACTCAAATGCCTTGCATGCTCATCCTTAGTTCTAGAATATATCAGAATGTCGTCTATGAACACTATGACAAACTTGTCCAAATACTCGTGAAACACCCTATTCATGAGATCCATGAAAGCTGCTGGTACATTTGTCAAACCAAAAGACATAACCAAAAAACTCATAATGTCCATACCTTGTGCGAAAGGCAGTTTTTGGGATATCTTCAGATTTAACCTTCAGCTGGTAATAACCGGACCTAAGGTCAATCTTAGAGAAAACTCTTGCACCCCTAAGCTGGTCAAATAAGTTATCAATTCTCGGCAAAGGGTATTTGTTTTTGACAGTTAACTTATTCAATTCTCTATAATCAATGCACATACGCATTGATCCATCTTTCTTCTTGACAAAAAGGACAGGTGCACCCCACGGTGAAAAGCTTGGGCGTATGAACCCTTTCTCCAATAGATCCTCCAATTGTTTCTTTAATTCCTTAAGTTCAGTTGGAGCTAATCTATATGGATTTTTAGACACAGGCTCGGCTCCGGGGTAAATATCTACAACAAATTCAATTTCCCTATCTGGCGGTAAACCGGGAAGGTCATCTAAAAACACTTCGGGGAAGTCTTGGACGATTAAGACATTCTGAGGATTTGCTTTTTCCACAAGCTGTGTGTCTAGAACGCTAGCTAAGAAGCACAAATACTCTCCACACAGGGAAGGTCTAGTGTTAATAGAAGTCATCACAGACATTTCCTTACTCTTCTTTGAAGCTTGGAAGGTATGTTTCTGTAACGACCCCGGCCAGGAGCCGTCACGTGTTCATATCCTTTCATTAATCGTTTGCTTGACTTTTACTATTATTACGTTCACTTACTATCTCTCAACAGACTTTCACATTTTACATATATATTTTTTTTTCTAAACTGGTAATAGAGACGCAGAACCATTAAGGAAGACGAACCCTCTCATGCCCAACTTCCCACGCCTCGTCGGCTCAAACTTTCACAGAGTCGGGCGACTGGACTCGGTCATCGGTTTCTTGACAATTTCGGGAAAAGAGGAAGTGCCCTCAATTCTCTTAACAAAATACCACTCGGGTCTGCATGGGTTGCATGCGTTGACAACCCTCAGAAACTTAGTCGTCCGGTCATCACGTGTATTACGCGTGACTCGCTTATCATCACCTAAAAGGAGACATCTTCCGGTGGGCACGTGGGCCTCGCGTGCTAAATTAAAACATCATCCGGTCACTAAATGACAAAAACACATTTTACATCTTCCGGTGGCGTCATCCGGAAGACTAAACCATCATACAACTATCCTTCGGCATCTGCCGATGACGTCAGCCGGAAGACTAAACCAACAAACAACTACCCTTCGGCATCTGCCGATGACGTCAGCCGGAAGACTAAACCATCAAACAATTAACTCTCGGCATCTGCCGAGGACGTCAACCGGAAGACTAAACCATCAACAACTATTCCTTCGGCATCTGCCGATGACGTCAGCCGGAAGACTAAACCATCAACAACTATTCCTTCGGCATCTGCCGATGACGTCAGCCGGAAGACTACCTCTTCCAGCTTCCGTCTTACGGTAGAGAACTCTAAATCATCAAATGACTCCTTCCAATAGAAAGAAAACACAACTCATTCAAAATGCATATAGCGGAAGACTTAAGCAACAGACCATTTATAAATCTATATAATCATTCCCTGACTCAGTGATCCACTAGACAGTTTCAAAGCTCAACGTTTTAAAATAATCTTATCCTACTTAAACTACCATATTCTTTAATATACTGTAACATAAGAGTCTTAACCAAGGGTCATAAATCGCCTCTCCAGTCCCGCACTGTCACCTTGAGCATCCTCCAGCAACCAGCCTTAAGCATCCTCTTTGAACATAACATCCTCACCTGAACCTTCTTCACCTACACCATAAGGTTTAACTATAAGCCTAATGCTTAGTAAGGAATGCATGCTGACAGATATACATGAATACACAATTTAAAGAGACATAAGTTCATAAACCATTCTTCATTCATGTTCATCTTTATCATTTACATAACATATATTAAGGCAGGAGACGAGGGAGGAAGACAAGGGTACATAGTCATTTGCCTATCGCGGCAGTCATACATAATCATTTGCCTATCGCGGCAATCATGATACATCACTCGGCCTCCCCAGCGGGAGAATTCGCGAGCCATACATATCATTAACTCGGCCTCCACCAGTGGGAGATTTCGCGAGTCATACATATCATTAACTCGGCCTCCACCAGTGGGAGATTTCGCGAGTCATACATATCATTAACTCGGCCTCCACCAGTGGGAGAATTCGCGAGTCATACATAACATAGTCTTTCCCCGCTCTGCACTTAATCTCGGTTACATTTGCTTTTCATATTCTCAACTTAATCATAACAGGAACACAGTGCATAGACATAAAGTTCATAGAGAAAAGTCATATCATGAGGACAAGTAAAACATCCTGTAACTTTACATTTACTTACACAACTTCTCATATCGTGGAAATAACAGATCATAGTCAATAAGCTAACATCTCAGTGATTTCCTAATACCCTTGCGGTGTAGGGCCCTAGTGGCCGGAAATCTTAACACATTCACTTACCTGGATTCCTTAGCAATCCGAGCTTCTTTCCTTTAAACTTCTTCACCTAAAACATGTACATTACAGTAGTTAAAACAAAGTCCTAATAGTCCTAATCATAAACCATCCTAGGATCTAATAGCTAAAGTCATTCCGATTCCTCTGTTTGACACACTGCAGTCTGAAATCCGAAACTAGGTGGACAGGTTTTACCATTGATTAAATCCGAGTTGGTTACTTAAAATGCTCAGAATCGATTCGGGATGACATTTCTACTCTCAGATTTTAAAAAGTCTAAAGCTACTCGGCCACTGCTAAAAATATCTAAACTCAGTGCCGAGCTGAAAACAGAGCTCTATTTACTAATGAATGACTACATTGTCCATTTCATACCTCGGGTGTGGATTTGCAGAGAAGAGCAAGCTCGAAACCGGTCGTCGGCAGAGGAAAGTTCTGGTAGCCGAGAGCAAGAACTTGGGAGAGAAGAAATCGCCGAGAGGGAATGTCGGCTACAGTGGCAATAAATGAGATTTAAGGTTTCCAATTCCTTTTTATACTAAATCCATCGATTCTAATTACTAAACTGCCACCCAACCTAGTTTTACTTAACTTGTAATAATTTATCTTAACATTAAATTTTAAATCATAAAGGTTAAATAAGAGGGTGACAATGAAAATGGTCAGAAAATCACTTGGCCGAAATGTCGGGTGTTACATCCACCCCTCCTTAAACAAAATTTTCATCCTCGAAAATTGCTCAAGCAAATAACTTAGGATATTTGTCCAACATCTCCTGCTGCCTTTCCCATGTGGCCTCTTCAATGCCGTGATTTGTCCATAAAACTTTCACCAATGGGATCTCTTTGTTTCTCAGAGTCTTGACTGCATATTCCAGTATCTGTATCGGTTTCTCCTCATACTCTAGTGTCGGCTCTAAACCAATATCCGATGGCTGGATGACCTGCATCGGATCACGCATGCACTTTCTTAACATTGACACATGGAAGACATTATGAACTTTATCCAATGATGGAGGCAGTTGCAGTCTGTAAGCTGTACTCCCGATTTTTGCCAAGACAGGGAAGGGTCCAATAAATCTAGGATTAAGTTTTTCCCTTCTTGCCAAATCTTAAGACTCCTTTGAATTGTGACACCTTTAAGAATACTTCATCTCCTACCGAAAACTCGAGTTCCCTTCTCCTTTGATCTGCGTAACACTTCTGCCGGCTTTGTGCAGTCATCATTCTTTTCCGAATAGTGGTAATCTTATCTGACATTTGCTGCAGAATATCAGGTCCAAGAAGTTTTGCTTCACCAACCTCGTCCCAATAAAGAGGTGACCTACATTTCCTACCATACAGTGCTTCATAAGGTGCCATACCAATGGTGGACTGATAACTGTTATTGTAGGAGAACTCAACTAGAGGTAATTGTCTGCTCCAAGTTGTCTGAAAGTCAAGTACACATGCTCTCAACATATCTTCGAGTATTTGAATCGTCCTTTCTGACTGGCCATCGGTCTGTGGGTGAAAAGCTGTGCTGAAAGATAACCTTGTACCCAATGTACCTTGCAAACTTTTCCAGAATCGAGAGGTGAACCTTGGGTCACGGTCAGAGACAATGGATACAGGGATCCCATGCAACCTAATAATTTCCTGAACATAAAGATCAGCAAATTGGTCCATCGTATAGGTGGTCCTTACAGGTAAGAAATGGGCCGATTTCGTCAGTCTATCCACCACAACCCAAATACAATCATGCCCTTTTGTCGTCTTAGGTAGTCCTACTACGAAATCCATGGCTATGTGTTCCCATTTCCACTCGGGAATAGGCAACGGCTGAAGAGTACCTCCTGGACGTTGGTGCTCGGCTTTGACTTGTTGGCATACTAAACAGGACTCTACATACTTAGCAACATCCCTTTTTAGGTTAGGCCACCAGTACTATAACTTCAGGTCTCGGTACATCTTGGTGCAGCCAGGATGTACAGAAAAGGAAGAGGAGTGCGCCTCAGCCAAGATCAACTTACGCAATTCCACATCATTAGGAATGCACCACCGATTTCTAAACCTCAGGATCCCATCCTTGGAGAGACTGAACTCGGAGGTGGTGTCCTTCAACTTATCCATCATGCTGATATTTTCCACTGAATCCTTCTGTTGTGCATCCTTGATCTTTTCCAAAATTGTTGGCTGAATAGTTAACTCAGCGAGCAAGACTGATAACTCCGGAACTATCTCCAAGTCAAATTTCTGAACTTCTGTTCTTAAGGGTATAGACATGGTTGAAATCACGGGCTGCATTGTTGTTGACATCCTACTCAACGCATCAGCTACAGAGTTAGCCTTCCCGGGGTGATACTTGATCTCAAAATCATAGTCCTTAACAAATTCCAACCAACGTCTCTGTCTCATGTTCAATTCCTTCTGTGTGAAGAGGTACTTTAGACTTTTATGGTCAGAAAACACCTCACATTGCTGTCCATATAAATAGTGCCTCCAAATCTTCAAGGCAAAAACAACGGCAGCTAATTCTAGATCATGGGTGGGGTAATTTTGCTCGTAACTTTTTAGCTGCCTAGAAGCATACGCTATAACTTTACCCTCTTGCATCAGAACACAACCTAAACCGACCTTAGACGCATCACAGTAAACACTAAATTTTCCTTCTTCGGTTGGGAGGGTCAAAACAGGAGCTGTTGTTAACTTCAGTTTTAACGTCCGGAAGCTATCTTCACAGGCTTCAGTCCAAGAATACTTAATGTCCTTCTTTGTCAAGCTCGTCAGGGGTTTAGCTATCATAGAAAATCCCTTGATGAACTTTCTGTAATAGCCTGCCAATCCAAGGAAGCTGCGGACTTCACTGGCATTCTTAGGTTGAGGCCAATCCTTTACTGCCTGAATTTTGGTTGGGTCCACAGATATGCCATTAGCAGAAACTACATGGCCAAGGAAATTAACCTTATCTAACCAAAACTCACACTTAGACAGCTGGGCGTAAAGTTGATGCTCCTTCAATGTCGTCAAAACTACTTTCAAATGTTCTTCATGGTCAGCCACAGTTCGGGAATATATCAAGATATCATCTATGAACACAATCACAAACTTATCCAAATACTCACGAAACACACGGTTCATTAGATCCATGAAAGCTGCAGGGGCGTTTGTCAATCCAAACGACATGACTAAGAATTCATAATGTCCATAGCGGGTTCTGAAGGCTGTCTTTGGTATATCTCCTTCTTTAACCTTCAGTTGGTAATAACCCGAACGTAAATCTATCTTTGAAAATACCTTAGCTCCTTGCAATTGGTCAAACAAATCGTCAATCCTGGGTAAGGGGTACCTATTCTTGATTGTCAACTTATTTAGTTCCCTGTAGTCTATGCACATTCTAAGAGAACCATCCTTCTTCCTTACAAATAAGACTGGTGCACCCCAAGGAGAACTGCTGGGGCGAATAAATCCCTTGTCAACCAATTCCTGCAGTTGAACCTTCAATTCTTTCAACTCAACAGGTGCCATACGGTAAGGATTCTTGGATACAGGTGATGCCTCGGGGTATGTATCAATCACAAATTCTATTTCCCTATCAGGTGGTATACCCGGTAAATCATCTAAGAATGCCTCGGGAAACTCTCGGACTATAGGAATATCCTGTAGCTCAATTTTATTCTTCACCCGGTCATCTATTACACTAGCCAGGTAGCTCTCACAACCACCTCTCAGCATTCGGTATATTTCTAGTGAGGATATAATTGGTATCTTACTTATTTTAGGAATAGCTTGGAAGGAATAATGGTTATCATTTGGGGGTCTAAAATCAACTATTCCAGATCGACAACTTATCGTGGCATGATGTCTAAATAACCAATCCATCCCTAATATCACCTCATACCCTTTCATGTCAATGACAATTAACTCCGCATAGAGATCCTTATCCCCTAAGGACACGACGTCACCCTTAACAATCTGTTCTGAATGTAGGGACTTCCCTGATGGCAACACAACACTATATGACCTTTCAGCTGGTAAGGGTCCTATGTTATGTTTGCATACAAACAAGGTTGATATAAACGAGTGTGTGGCCCCTGTATCTATGAGTGTATAAGCAGCAAAACCACAGATCATGATGGTACCTGATATGACTGTATGTTGATCAGCTCCCTCATCTTCCATCAACGCATACACTCTGGGTACAACCCTTGCACGGTTCGGGTCTGGCGGCATGGGACAATCTCTGACCATGTGTCCGGTCTTATCACACCTGAAACACCGGCCAGAAAGCAGCTTGCACTCACCAGGGTGGTTCCTCTGACATGTAGGGCATAGAGGCGCCAGAGGTCTCTTTCCTTTTCCCTGGTCATCATTTTGGTTGAGGGGCCTCTTCATTCCATGCTGTTGTTGCTGTGGTCCCCTGTTTTGTCGTGGCTGCCAACCCTTGTTCTGACGTGGTGGCGGCTGAGCGTCCTTCATGAGTTTCTTTGGCTGTTCGCGTTGTGCATATGCTGTCATTTCTGCCTCTTCTAGCTCCAAGGCCTTAGCCGTCACTTCACCATAAGGTATATTATGTATCCCGGCAGTCTTCACTTTCATGTACAGACTTGGCTTCAGTCCTTGAACAAACTGGTAAATCTTATCTTCCTCATCCTCAATCATACGGGGAGCAAACCGTGATAAAGCATCAAATTCACATATATAATCCGTCACAGAGCCAGTTTGTCGTAGATTCATAAACTCCTTCTTCTTGTTGGCCCGAACAGTTCTATTGAAGTACTTGTCGAAGAAGGCAGTCTTGAACATCCCCCAGGTCATAGCTTCGGCATTAGGGGTGCTCTGGATCGAGTCCCACCAATGCCTTGCACTTAACTCCAAATGAAAGACAGCATAGGTGACATTATCCCCTTCGTCAACCTTTTCATACTTAAACATGTCTTCAATCTTTCGGATCCACTCCTCAGCATGGACAGGATCTGAAACATACCCATTAAACACCGGGGGTCGAAGTCGATGAAAATGTTCACCCCCATGGTCATGAGTTGCATTAGTACTGGAGTTGCCTTGTTCTTCTCTAGCTGTCATCAGTCGTTCTATCTGGTGAGATTGGCGCATGACTAACTCAGTCAATTGAGCAATAGCATTGCTATCCTCATTGCTTTCTCTTTGTTGACCTCTAACCATCTTGGGATTCCTAGACAAATCATTTCAGACATAATTTAACTTAATGACATGCATGAAATCATAAACACTTACAGTTGCTGAGGTGTGCTCAAGTGACAGTCAGTGCTGGGAGGCAGTCTGCAGAATCGCTTTTAGAACCTGGTTTTGCTCTGATACCACAATTGTAACGACCCCGGCCAGGAGCCGTCACGTGTTCATATCCTTTCATTAATCGTTTGCTTGACTTTTACTATTATTACGTTCACTTACTATCTCTCAACAGACTTTCACATTTTACATATATATTTTTTTTTCTAAACTGGTAATAGAGACGCAGAACCATTAAGGAAGACGAACCTTCTCATGCCCAACTTCCCACGCCTCGTCGGCTCAAACTTTCACAGAGTCAGGCGACTGGACTCGGTCATCGGTTTCTTGACAATTTCGGGAAAAGAGGAAGTGCCCTCAATTCTCTTAACAAAATACCACTCGGGTCTGCATGGGTTTCATGCGTTGACAACCCTCAGAAACTTAGTCGTCCGGTCATCACGTGTATTACGCGTGACTCGCTTATCATCACCTAAAAGGAGACATCTTCCGGTGGGCACGTGGGCCTCGCGTGCTAAATTAAAACATCATCCGGTCACTAAATGACAAAAACACATTTTACATCTTCCGGTGGCGTCATCCGGAAGACTAACCATCATACAACTATCCTTCGGCATCTGCCGATGACGTCAGCCGGAAGACTAAACCAACAAACAACTACCCTTCGGCATCTGCCGATGACGTCAGCCGGAAGACTAAACCATCAAACAATTAACTCTCGGCATCTGCCGATGACGTCAACCGGAAGACTAAACCATCAACAACTATTCCTTCGGCATCTGCCGATGACGTCAGCCGGAAGACTAAACCATCAACAACTATTCCTTCGGCATCTGCCGATGACGTCAGCCGGAAGACTACCTCTTCCAGCTTCCGTCTTACAGTAGAGAACTCTAAATCATCAAATGACTCCTTCCAACAGAAAGAAAACACAACTCAGTCAAATGCATAGCGGAAATGCATATAGCGAAGACTTAAGCAACAGACCATTTATAAATCTATATAATCATTCCCTGACTCAGTGATCCACTAGACAGTTTTCAAAGCTCAACGTTTTAAAATAATCTCATCCTACTTAAACTACCATATTCTTTAATATACTGTAACATAAGAGTCTTAACCAGGGGTCATAAATCGCCTCTCCAGTCCCGCACTGTCACCTTGAGCATCCTCCAGCAACCAGCCTTAAACATCCTCTTTGAACATAACATCCTCACCTGAACCTTCTTCACCTACACCATAAGGTTTAACTATAAGCCTAATGCTTAGTAAGGAATGCATGCTGACAGATATACATGAATACACAATTTAAAGAGACATAAGTTCATAAACCATTCTTCATTCATGTTCATCTTTATCAAGTCATACATATCATTAACTCGGCCTCCACCAGTGGGAGATTTCGCGAGTCATACATATCATTAACTCGGCCTCCACCAGTGGGAGATTTCGCGAGTCATACATATCATTAACTCGGCCTCCACCAGTGGGAGATTTCGCGAGTCATACATATCATTAACTCGGCCTCCACCAGTGGGAGATTTCGCGAGTCATACATATCATTAACTCGGCCTCCACCAGTGGGAGATTTCGCGAGTCATACATATCATTAACTCGGCCTCCACCAGTGGGAGATTTCGCGAGTCATACATATCATTAACTCGGCCTCCACCAGTGGGAGATTTCGCGAGTCATACATATCATTAACTCGGCCTCCACCAGTGGGAGATTTCGCGAGTCATACATATCATTAACTCGGCCTCCACCAGTGGGAGATTTCGCGAGTCATACATATCATTAACTCGGCCTCCACCAGTGGGAGATTTCGCGAGTCATACATATCATTAACTCGGCCTCCACCAGTGGGAGATTTCGCGAGTCATACATATCATTAACTCGGCCTCCACCAGTGGGAGATTTCGCGAGTCATACATATCATTAACTCGGCCTCCACCAGTGGGAGATTTCGCGAGTCATACATATCATTAACTCGGCCTCCACCAGTGGGAGATTTCGCGAGTCATACATATCATTAACTCGGCCTCCACCAGTGGGAGATTTCGCGAGTCATACATATCATTAACTCGGCCTCCACCAGTGGGAGATTTCGCGAGTCATACATATCATTAACTCGGCCTCCACCAGTGGGAGATTTCGCGAGTCATACATATCATTAACTCGGCCTCCACCAGTGGGAGATTTCGCGAGTCATACATATCATTAACTCGGCCTCCACCAGTGGGAGATTTCGCGAGTCATACATATCATTAACTCGGCCTCCACCAGTGGGAGATTTCGCGAGTCATACATATCATTAACTCGGCCTCCACCAGTGGGAGATTTCGCGAGTCATACATATCATTAACTCGGCCTCCACCAGTGGGAGATTTCGCGAGTCATACATATCATTAACTCGGCCTCCACCAGTGGGAGATTTCGCGAGTCATACATATCATTAACTCGGCCTCCACCAGTGGGAGATTTCGCGAGTCATACATATCATTAACTCGGCCTCCACCAGTGGGAGATTTCGCGAGTCATACATATCATTAACTCGGCCTCCACCAGTGGGAGATTTCGCGAGTCATACATATCATTAACTCGGCCTCCACCAGTGGGAGATTTCGCGAGTCATACATATCATTAACTCGGCCTCCACCAGTGGGAGATTTCGCGAGTCATACATATCATTAACTCGGCCTCCACCAGTGGGAGATTTCGCGAGTCATACATATCATTAACTCGGCCTCCACCAGTGGGAGATTTCGCGAGTCATACATATCATTAACTCGGCCTCCACCAGTGGGAGATTTCGCGAGTCATACATATCATTAACTCGGCCTCCACCAGTGGGAGATTTCATTAACTCGGCTCCACCAGTGGGAGATTTCGCGAGTCATACATATCATTAACTCGGCCTCCACCAGTGGGAGATTTCGCGAGTCATACATATCATTAACTCGGCCTCCACCAGTGGGAGAATTCGCGAGTCATACATAACATAGTCTTTCCCCGCTCTGCACTTAATCTCGGTTACATTTGCTTTTCATATTCTCAACTTAATCATAACAGGAACACAGTGCATAGACATAAAGTTCATAGAGAAAAGTCATATCATGAGGACAAGTAAACATCCTGTAACTTTACATTTACTTACACAACTTCTCATATCGTGGAAATAACAGATCATAGTCATAAGCTAACATCTCAGTGATTTCCTAATACCCTTGCGGTGTAGGGCCCTAGTGGCCGGAAATCTTAACACATTCACTTACCTGGATTCCTTAGCAATCCGAGCTTCTTTCCTTTAAACTTCTTCACCTAAAACATGTACATTACAGTAGTTAAAACAAAGTCCTAATAGTCCTAATCATAAACCATCCTAGGATCTAATAGCTAAAGTCATTCCGATTCCTCTGTTTGACACACTGCAGTCTGAAATCCGAAACTAGGTGGACAGGTTTTACCATTGATTAAATCCGAGTTGGTTACTTAAAATGCTCAGAATCGATTCGGGATGACATTTCTACTCTCAGATTTTAAAAAGTCTAAAGCTACTCGGCCACTGCTAAAAATATCCGAACTCAGTGTCGAGCTGAAAACAGAGCTCTATTTACTAATGAATGACTACATTGTCCATTTCATACCTCGGGTGTGGATTTGCAGAGAAGAGCAAGCTCGAAACCGGTCGTCGGCAGAGGAAAGTTCTGGTAGCCGAGAGCAAGAACTTGGGAGAGAAGAAATCGCCGAGAGGGAATGTCGGCTACAGTGGCAATAAATGAGATTTAAGGTTTCCAATTCCTTTTTATACTAAATCCATCGATTCTAATTACTAAACTGCCACCCAACCTAGTTTTACTTAACTTGTAATAATTTATCTTAACATTAAATTTTAAATCATAAAGGTTAAATAAGAGGGTGACAATGAAAATGGTCAGAAAATCACCTGGTCGAAATGTCGGGTGTTACAGTTTCAACCTACCAGGGGGGTGAAAGCTAACTACTTCAGTTCTACAATCAATTGTGGTGTGGTGTTTAAACAACCAGTCCATTCCTAGGATTACATCAAATCCTATTATATCCATGATTATAAGATCAGCAGGTAGACTTACGTTCCCTACTAACACCTTACTGTCAAGCATCACCTGGTTAGAGTGCATGCGCTCACCAGAAGGTAATGCTACGCTAAACATATGTTCAGAAGGAGCAAACCGTACATCTAGCTTATCAGCAAAAGCAGAGGCTATAAAAGAATGTGTTGCACCCGAATCTATCAAAGTAAAAGCAGGTACAGAGTTGATCAATATAGTACCTGACACCACAGCAGGCTGGTCCTCTTCTCCTGACTCTACCATGGAAAATATTCTCGGCTTTATCCTAGCAGGGCCACTCTTCGACGTTGGGCAATCTCTAACAGTGTGTCCCGGCTCGTTACAGTTAAAGCATCGAAGGACTCTGAGCTTAGTGCAGTCTTTGAATGAGTGTCCAACCTCCTCACAGTTGAAACACCTTCTAGAAGTCCACCTACATTCCCCCGGGTGATTCTTCAAATGTCACGACCCAGACACTGTACCCGATTTCCCGTAAATATTTTTTTTTTGTTTTATATACTTTAATTAAACTCTAAGTGGAACCTAAACCGAAATCGAAACCAGAATCGAAATCGGAATTGAAATCAAATTTTTAAACCATTTAAAACAAAACACATCCACCGATGAACAGTAACATCATCCGGTGAACAGTAACGTCATCCGGTGAACAGTAACGTCATCCACCACTCAACTCACAAAACACATCCACCTGTGAACAGTACGTCATCCGGTGAACAGTAACGTCATCCGGTGAACAGTAACGTCATCCACCACTCAACTCACAAAACACATCTACCTGTGAACAGTACGTCATCCGGTGAACAGTAACGTCATCCACCACTCAATCTTACAAAACACTTCTACCTATGAACACTAACGTCATCCGGTGAACAGTAACGTCATCCGGTGAACAGTAACGTCATCCACCACTCAATCTTACAAAACACTTCTACCTATGAACACTAACGTCATCCGGTGAACAGTAACGTCATTCGGTGAACAGTAACGTCATCCACCACTCAATCTTACAAAACACTTCTACCTATGAACACTAACGTCATCCGGTGAACAGTAACAAAACACATCCACCGGTTGATTTTGACCAAAAGCTTAACCAAAGCCCATACCATTTACTAAGAACTTCCAAAACATTAAACATACCAATTTCCATTTCCAGAAACATCAAATGAACATTATATATGTTCACAAACTATCCAAAATATCAAAACACTACAAAATATTTCCAAAAACACTATACAATTCGTCCTGATAAATTACCAAGCAGTTCCATAAAAACTTCACAAAAAGAGTTTATAAAATAGATTTCTGAAAACGTTTAAAACCTATCAACTAACAAATCAAAACATCCTATAATGTTCTAACTATACAACCAACAGCCCAAAAAAAATCCCAAAACCCTCAAAATCTATACATACTATCCCCACGGGTCAGATGAGCCTCGACTGCGCCAGCACACTACCGCAGCCATCCTCTATCAACTGGACTCAAGCCTCAAGAGGAGGAATCCCATCCTCACCTGGTTCCTCGATATCTAGATCACCTACACCATACAATACACTATGAGATAAAATCCCAGTAAGACTCGTAAATACAATGCATGCTGTGCGTATGAGTTCGATAAACCATGCTTTATTTTATCTTACTATGCAATGCTCAATAGGTGTCACCGAGATCCTATCCCTCTAACCAGAGAGAGCTCATCCAGCGGGCGGACTACTCTTTCCGGCTAGAGGCGGGGGGTGCACGCTTACAACACGTACAGCCGTGCCTGAGCCCCACCTCGCGTGACCGATAAACAATACGCCTTTCGGCCAATACGCCTTTCGGCCAATACGCCTTTCGGCCAATAAGCCTTTCGGCCAATGCTATGCTTTACGTTATCTTTAAAACTCTGTGCGGAAGTTCATTTTCATGCTTTTCTTTAAAACCAGTGATGCGTGAACAGTTCAATATCTTAAAGTAAACAAACAATAATGGGTACCATCAAGACTGTAAAGCGTAAACTATAAACCCCTAGAACATAGCTACCCAAACCAAGTAAAGTTAAACCAAAAGCATCTCTAAAACTCCTCGAGACGACTTCGATGTACGGTGTAGGCCAATCGGCCAAAGAAGATCACGAGAACTTACCTCGTGTCCAAAGCAGCTCAAGCTCCGTCCACGAGCGTTGTTTGTCTGAAGCAAAACACAATATCGACGTTAAAACTAATTTAAGCCATCGATCGTCCAAATTTACAAAACCTTACCTAAAGAATTTCTTAAAACTCCTAACTTAATTATTCGAAGCATATCGATGAACAATCTACGATAGATAGCTCGAAACTACAATTTACGAGTTTTTCCCTAAAACCCGAAATTTCTCAATTCTTAACATTTTCACAAATTGATTTAACTTCGTCCAATAACGTCAAATAAGTGCAATATATACTTAATCACGGCTAACCTATTAATTACGAACCCTAAACCGACATTTTTTTATCGAAACCCTAAACGAAACCCTAATTGATTAAACTCCGAAAACTCAAAATAAAAGCTCTAAGATTGTAGGTTCATACCTAGAACGTCGATTGGAGGAGAAAACGTGAAGAAAACGGAACGATCGGAGATCGGAACGGAGGAAAATGTCGACGGCTCGCGTGAGGGAGAAAGGGAGAAGCTCTCTGTTATCGTGAGCTCCAGGGAAGAAGAAAGAAATGAGAAGGAAAAGGATTTTGTGATATTTTATAAAAATTGATTTGGTAAATTACTAAAATGTCCTTCCATAGGTTTTTATATATGTTTCGTCATTCGTTTCGTGAATCGGCCAACTGTTCGGTCTCTCCAAATTTTCTTAATTCACCAATAGGTTCAACTTATTATTTGGGATTTAACAAAACTGTCCGTTCGCAATTAGGACCTCGTTTACTATTTTTTTACTAAAACTTCCTTTGTATTACGAGAAATGTAATTACTCGGAATATAGCGTTTAATCTCCGAAAATTCCCATAATTTCCTTAAAATTCTTATTAATCGTTAGGATCGTAATGACGCTTTCTTTTTGTAAAATGGACCTGATTTGACATAATTACAAAAATGTCATCAAACAATATTATAATAACATAATATCATTATTCCGTACAGCCGGGTATTACATCAAACATGTTGGACATTGGGAAAAATTCTTGACATTCTGCACTTTCCTTCCTGCTCCCTGGCTATTTTGGCCTTCACTTGGCCTCTTCGTTCCCCTGGGGTGGCTGGTTAAACCTTTGCGGGGCCTCCTTTGGTCCAGCACACTTCCCTTCAGCCTCTTCCACTTCCAGAGCAGTGGACACCACCTCACTTAATGTCAAACCTTTAATACCACAAAATTTAACTCCTCGGTAAATTTCTGGCTTCAGCCCATGCACAAATTTGAACACCTTATCCTCATCCTTGTGAGCAAAGTGTCCAGCAAATCTGGACAGGGACTCAAACTGCCTACTATACTCGGCCACGGACCCTATCTGCCTCAAGTTCAGGAACTCCAATTTCTTCGCGGTCTGGACAGTACTGTTAAAATACTTCCCATAGAAAATGTCCTTGAATTGCGACCAAGGCATCGTCAAAACATCTGTGGTGGTCTCTATTGTTTCCCACCAGAGTTGAGCTTCACCAGCTAAATGAAAGGTTGCCAACGTGACTTTTTCTCCTTCTCCAATGTTGGCACACCTAAACATGCTTTCAATATTTCTAAGCCATCCTTCAGCAATAACTGGATCAGTTGACTGTCCATCAAACGTGGGTGGTCTTAGCTTCCTGAACCTATCTCCAGAATGTTCACCACTAGAACCCGAGTTGGCACTTCCTTGTGCTTCTCGGTTCAACAACACACCTAACTGGTCAGACTGTTGACGCACTATATCAGTCTGTTGACGCATCAATTCTGTCAGCTGTCTGATTACACTAGAGTCCTCCTCACGTCTTGGACTTGGTATCTCTCTTGGTATCCTTGGCCTTCCTGGTCGTCTAGCCATTTTGTTAAATTCCTGAATAAGGTTAAATATGTTCATAAATACCTAATAGCTAAGGTTAATGTAAACACTTACAGTTGTTGGAGCACTTC
This sequence comes from Begonia masoniana, assembly GCA_022432975.1. Classification (NCBI taxonomy): domain Eukaryota; kingdom Viridiplantae; phylum Streptophyta; class Magnoliopsida; order Cucurbitales; family Begoniaceae; genus Begonia; species Begonia masoniana. The sequence goes on from CM039511.1 coordinate 22,616,288, forward strand.
CATGCAACGATTGGCATTGATGAGTAATCTTTTGAACGGTTTAACTGAATGTCTCTGATACCATACTGTAACGCCCCGAGTTTTCTGAACCCGGTTTGTTACTCATAAGCCGTACATAATTAAGAAACCTTGGACTAGATTTAAAACTCTCTTGAAAGTCTAAATTTAACATTTTTTTTTTTTAGAAACTTCAAAACATTTAAATGCTTGCAGCGGAAATCATTCGAACCACAATGAAGTTATACAAAACTACGAAATGCTGTTGAATTGTTAAGAAACAATCGGCAATTTGAAAATTTCTAGTTTAAACAGCGAAATACTAGAGAAGTCGTAGAAGTCAAACACATCTGCCGATTGAAAAAGTCAACGGAAGAAGCAGAAAACAACCAAAATAGAAGGCTCCTGCCGATGACGTCAGGCGAATGAAAAACAAAGGACATCTCTCGGTAGACTGTATCTACCGGTGACTAAACGACAAAATGCACTCTACATCTTCCGATGACATCAGCACGCATCTGCCGATGAGTTTACTGAGACATCATCCGATGGACTTAGACCTACATCTTCCGATGACGTCAGCTCGCATCTGCCGATCACTAAACGCCAAACGTAGTACCCACTCATACTGGTAGGGCAAATCCTACATCTTCCGATGGGACAAACCTCATGTACCGGTGACTTTAGTGAGATATCATCCGATGACTATGCTTAAGGCATCTTCCGATAGAATCAACCTACATCATCCGATGACTTTTCTTAAGGCATCTTCCGATAGACAACAACACAACTTTCTCCGATAGGAAACAATAAACTTCTACACACATCCACCGATAGCTTTTACCAAAACATCATCTGATAGACAAATTACTCGACTCCTGCCGATGGACCAAACAATATGGCAGTAGACTTTACTATAAATCAAGAAAGTCCCGACTATCAAGAGGACTTAAACATTTTACCAAAAACCATTTAGAGGCAGTTTAAATCATTGTATTGCTCAAATTCAGTAAAAACAACATTATAAAATCCAACGGAACACTAATGTCAGGAAATCTCCAAAACTAATTCAAAAGGTTGCTACCACTACTGTCATGAAAACTCAATGTACTCAGATTGAATCATTATCAATTAGACCTTCACAACCGCAGACACCAGTTAACCCGCCTCATCAGTTTACCAGACCGAAGTATGAATGTACCCCTCCAACCACATCTACTGTGATGACCCGAATGTGCACGTATGAGTACGACTGCGGGGCAAATCTCGGGTTGCGGGGCAAACCTCGGGACCTAAGCCGAGTGTAGGCGAATCCCGGACTCGAGTATAGGCGAATCTCGGGTCGTAAAGAGGGGGTCGTCACAATCCCACATCGCTTGGGGAAGTATGTGGAAATGAAACATATGTAAAGAGACCCTCCCAACATAGCAAGACGCATTTTGGAGCACGATTGGCAACGGATCCCATAAGAACTCCGAAGTTAAAAGTGCTTCGGCGAGAGCAATTCCAGGTTGGGTGACCTTCTGGGAAGTGCTCTCGCCAAACAAAGCCGTGAGGGGAAGATATTGGGCTGCGGCCCAATCCCCAGAGCGGACAATATCTTGCTGGGAACAGGGGTCGTTACAAATGGTATCAGAGCCTGTACCCAACCGGAAATGTGGCCAACGAGGACGTTGGGCCCCCGAGGGGGGGTGATTGTGATGACCCGAATGTGCACGTATGAGTACGACTGCGGGGCAAATCTCGGGTTGCGGGGCAAACCTCGGGACCTAAGCCGAGTGTAGGCGAATCCCGGACTCGAGTATAGGCGAATCTCGGGTCGTAAAGAGGGGGTCGTCACAATCCCACATCGCTTGGGGAAGTATGTGGAAATGAAACATATGTAAAGAGACCCTCCCAACATAGCAAGACGCGTTTTGGAGCACGATTGGCAACGGATCCCATAAGAACTCCGAAGTTAAAAGTGCTTCGGCGAGAGCAATTCCAGGTTGGGTGACCTTCTGGGAAGTGCTCTCGCCAAACAAAGCCGTGAGGGGAAGATATTGGGCTGCGGCCCAATCCCCAGAGCGGACAATATCTTGCTGGGAACAGGGGTCGTTACATCTACTGATCTGTGCACACGGAAAATTCACCTGCAGTAATCTCTTCACCTATATCACAAAACTCATCTATTAGCCTAATGCTAAGCAAGTAAAGCAAGAAATGAAATGTGTACTGAAATGTAAATCCTAAATATGCAGTTTCTACTTTCATTCCTCAGTTATGTTGCATTCGTTCACTGGTCTGATGATTCCTGATACAATGGGAGGTGGATCAGTTTTCCCAAGGTATGAATCCATATACTCAATTAAGAGGCGGATTAATTCCCTTAACATCTGATTTGATCCCTGATACAATGGGAGGTGGATCAATTTTCCCAGGGTATGAATCTGTATGTTCGATTAAGGGGCGGATCAATTCCCTTAAAAGTATACTGTTACGATCTGTTCACATCTCACCATGCTACTTCATGTAAATTCATTTTCGTTTTCTTTCAAAATATGATGCATGGCAACTGAAAAGAAACATTCATTCATGCACACACAAATCCTACTGTTTTGTGATGTAGGCCCGAAGGCACATACAAACTTTACTTACCTGGTCTCCTGGAAAAACTTGGTTGCAAGCTACTTCGGGTATTACTCAAACCTAAAACCATAGACAGAGCATACATTAAATTTCCTCTAATCTTCATTCTAAACCACTAGAAATCTAAGGGAAACTGTTTTAGGAACTCTAGTCATTGTGCATTCCCGATTTCAACTTAAACCGAAACCTCCACTCGCTTACCGCCTTCTCAAAAACTCATATATCATCCCTCCTATCAACGATAGATACAATGTAACAAAAAATAGAAGCAAAACTCACCGACTTCGGAGGAAATCGCTGGAGGAAGTCGAAGGGGGGTCTCCTATCGCGCTCTGCTAAGCTGAGGAGCTGAGAATGGAGGGGAAATGAAATAAACAGTGGCGGCTACTTCATTAATAGTTTCCTTAAATACGTTAACATTTATTACTATCAGATTATCATACTGCCCTCCCTTAGTCATACATTAACCTAGTCATTAATCCTCCATAACAATATTGTCTCACGATTTGATTAAATAATTAGATTGTGATTAAACCGGGTGCTACATTGTTATTTTAGGTCCTCGATCTAGTGAAGTGGTTGGGCGAATTGAGAAATTGGAAGCCGAGCAACTAGGTAAGTAGTGGTAGCTATCCTTTCGCCTTCGGGCCTACACCATAGAACGGTAGGGTAATGGTATTTATTTCGTGTTGTGTTACATATTGCTGGCATGCATCATGGTTTTCAGTTACGAGTTTCTTGCATGGTTGGGTTGTGAGTGTGAAATGTAATCAGATAAGTAAATTGTAAAATGCATCTTGAGTAGTGTGCCTTGTCGGGATTACGTGCTGGAGTGTAGCACCCCGGAGGAAACTCTACGAGAGGTGACGGGCTAAAATACGCAATCTGGATTAGTGTGCCTTGTCGAGATTACGTGCTGGAGTGTAGCACCCCGAGGGGATCTCTATGATGGATGATTGGCTAAAATACGTAAAGTTCGAGAGTATGAATTCCTAGACGGTTATAGGATTCTACGATCGACGAGGGAGATCATGTATGGCCATCCTAGACGGTTATGGGATGAGAGCTGTCTGGTCTTGCTCTGGTGGTTCTGAGTGTGGCCGTCCTAGATGGTTATAGGATGTGTGCCTACTCAAATCACACGGCTTATGAAACGATTAAAGCAACGAACAGTAAATAAACACAACTGAGTGGTAGAAACTGCATGTGTTAGGTTGATTGCATTATGTTGTCGCATTTGTTATTCCCTGCTTGCTAAACATTAGGCTTACGTTTTGTGTTCTATTGTGTAGGTGACGAATTCTTTACAGGTGAGGTAGATAAGACGGTCGAGGACTAGGCCGCAGTCGGAGGAGTACGAGGTGCGCCGGTGCAGACTGTTGTCGGGGCGTCTTGGCCACTGTCTTCCTCGGGTAGTGTGGGAGGTGAATGTCTTGTTGTAGATGGTTTTTATAAGTGTTTTGTAAATACTTTGTTTGAGAAAAGTTAGAAAAACTGGAAGATTTTGATACGTTGTATTTGTCACTGTTTTCGTAAATATTTTGAAAGGTTGTGAGTCTGTTGTGTTGATGGATAAAGGTCGTACGTATTTGTGGTTTGAAATTATATGTTTTTTGTTTTGATTTCAGGTTTGGGTTTTTTAAGTTTTAGGCGTTATGCCGTCCGTTTTGATTTTTAAAGTAATTAACGTCGGGTTTACTTTCTCTATTTTTTTATTAACCGTTTTAAGTCGGTTTTTTCAAGATTTTCATGGGACACGGAGTTTAGGGTGTCGGGATTGTATGGTTAAAATTTTAAGATTTTTGGAAGTGTTTTGCTCGTAGAAAAATGAAGAAAAGTCGAAAAAGTTCGAAAAATTGAAATTTAGGCATTTTTGGGCTGAAAAACAGAGCGTGTGGTGATCGATCGCCACTGGGTGCCGATCGATCTCCCACTGGCGCGTTTTTGGGCAGAAAAACAGAGGGTGTGGCGATCGGTCGCCGCTGGGCGCCGATCGATGGCCCATGGGGCGAGCGCTGGGCGTGCGCGCGGCGCCCAGCGACACCCCAACATGTTTTTTTTTTAAATTTTATTTTTTTACTATTTCTAAATTGTTTTGACCCGACATTTTTAGACGTATTTTAAACGTATTTTGGGCACATTTCCCAACAACTTTCGAGGGTTCAAAAAACCCGAAAAACCGAGTCGAAAAATTTACAAAAATCAATTTAAACGTCGTTTTAAAAACGAGATTGGTTATCCAAGTAGCGCACCGAGACAAGGCAGGTTTGGGGACGTTACAATAAATGTGTCTTGGGAAGCAGCAGTGCCTAAAGTAGATCCTCGGTTAGGACAAGTGCGACTATTGTGCCCGTACTGCCGACAGATACCACACGCCATCCTTGAGTTCCGCCTACTAGCTCTCGAACTTGACGGCTCATCGGCATCTCGCACTCTGGTCTTCTTGGGTCTACCAGGTTGGCGATATCTTCTTGGCGGGACTAGTTCCACCATACTTGGCACATCCGGCCACATTAATTGGTCGTTCATGGGTTGAATAAAATTAGCGTACATCTGCAGCAATGTCATCCGGTGATAGCATGGATGCACGTAACTTTCTGGCTCCATTCTCATGAAAAATATGCATGAAATGGCATGGGCACACGGGATCCCAGTAAGCGTCCATCGGGTGCAGGAGCACTCCCATGTATTCAAGTCGACAACGAATTGTTCGTTGCCGTTGCTCACTTGAAATCGTGAACCTGCCCCGAGCGTAGGGGACCAATTTGCAGCTGCATCTGCAAGCTTCTTAATCTTTTTATATATTTGGGGACACAGGAGAGTCGTCAATCCCGCCATCTTCTCAAATTTTTTAACGATCCGAGTTATCATGTACGTTCGGATATTCTCAAACATGGTGATGATTGGTTTGTCTCTGGTAGTCAATATAAGTGCATTAAATGACTCACACAAATTGTTTAAGCCAATATCGCACTTGGGAATCGGAGAGAAGGCATGACTAACCCAATATCTAGGCTCTTCTCCTTGAAGCCATTCGTGGGCAGCGGTGCTGAGCCTTTGTAATTTCCTCATTTCTTAATTGAAATGAGCTCTTGTGGGTGCCCTAGCTGCCTTCCACATCGCTTCTCTATATACTTTGCCCCGAAACAGCCCTTTAAAGTTATTGTACATATGCCGCAGGCAGAAGCGGTGTTCAGCTTCACTAAATTTATCATCCACGGCATTCCTCAAGCCCTGATATTAAAACAAAGTTAGTTAGTTACACACCTTAATTACACCACAACTAATTTAATTAAACAACATACCTTTTGTCGATCCAAAACGATCGTCCAGCCGGCTCCATCTCCAGTGTACAGGTCTGCCTTCAAAAGTCTCAAAAACCACGTCCATGTTTCATCAGTCTCTTTTTCGACGTTGGCAACAGTGACGGGATATATTCCATCATTGGCATCAATACTAACGGCTGTCAGTAATTGTCCAGGACAGGAGCCCTTCAAGTGACAGCCATCCAAACAGATCACTCGGCGACCAAACTGTAACAAACCCGCCTTGCAAGCGGCCAAACACATATACACTCTTTGGCACACAAATGTGTCCCTCGCATCGTAAATATGCACTTCGAAAGTGCTCCCCGGATTTGTTCTATGTATTTCGACTTTGTACGACCATATTCATTTGTACTGTTCATCAGCCTTGCCTTCGTTAAGTGTCAGAGCAATGCTCCTCGCTCTTCTAGCAAGACTAGGTGTGATATGACATCTGTGGTCCACCCTCACTGTCTCTACAATGGAAGAAGATATGTCCCACCTAGGGTGACTTTTGAACCTCGCCAGGTAATTGTTTGCCACCCATTTTGCACTAACGTTTCTATTCTCAACTATTCTGGCACAACTGTGAGTACCGACCAAAGTTTTTATTTGAAAGGTTTGCTCAACTTGCTTTTGCGAGGCATGCAAAAGCCACTCACACCCTTCTGAACACTTAGCCCTCAATCGGCTACTATCACTTTTAACGAATCTTATCCCTAATCCGTGTTTTATAGAATAATCTTTTATTTCATCTTTCAGCTCTTTTAAATTTGCATATTCTCTAGTAACAAAAAATTCCATATGAATTTCTTCTCTTACCTGAACGCTTTCTACCTCATCATCGTCCGACATAACCGGTGTTCGCAGTTGATCGTCTAGAGTTCTGGATGTCGAAAACACTGGTATTTGTTCATTTTCATCAAAGCCATCATCACCATGTGGAGGATCATCGTCCGGATACAAATTCATTTAGGCTTCACTATCTACTTCCTCATTTAATTCGAACCATCTATCAGGATCAGAATCCATCGTCCTTACTAAAACAGAGAAAATTAGACTACGTAAAGAAAATTTTTTAGAGAAATTTCAGTGCTTTCTTCGAAGGAGGCCGAGCTCCTTAAATAATATAGGAATTTGGCCCCCCAATATTTCGACGCGGCCCCCCACGTCGTGTCAAATAATTCATGCGGGGGGCCGCGCATCTTATGCGGCCCCCCGCGTCGTTTCAAATTAGACATGCGGGGGGCCGAACATCTTATGCGGCCCTCCGATTGTCCATCCACAGATCAATAATTGATCTGTGGATGGACATTCGGAGGGCCGCGAATCCGAGACGGCCCCCCATATGTCCATCACAGATCAATTATTGATCTGTGGATGGACAATCGGAGGGCCGCGAATCTGATACGGCCCCCGAATGTCTATCACAGATCAATTATTGATCTTTGATGGACATACGGGGGGCCGTATCGAATGCATGACCCTCCGATTGTCCATCGACAGGGGGGGCTGTGCCAGATGTAAGGCCCCCGGAAATGTTTTCACGTGCAGCACACGTGAGCGAGGGCCAGAGGCCCCCGCATCTCCCCCCCGTGATGTGCGGGGGGCTAGGATTCGGGTTCGGCCCTCCGAATAGATTGACGTGCAGCGCACGTGAGAGGCGACTTTTCATGCGGGGGTCCGCGAAATTGATTCGGCCCCTGGAAAGTGAATTCGGGGGGCATGCGGGGCCCTGCTAGGGTTGTTTTTGTTAGTTTTTAAAACTTTGAGGTTTTGACTGCGACGACTTTTAGTTCAAAATTTTTTTCAAAAAATACTCATATTTCAAGGTGTTTTTTGAAATTTACCCAAATTTTAATAATGCAACAAAAAATAGAGATAAAACACGAACTAACCGAAAGAAGTTGAGTTTGAAAAAATTTAGCTCACTGGCACTACAGAGTCAAATGAGCAAAATCAAACGAGTTTAATGAGTATAACAAACTGTGTCTAATGTGTCCTTAAAAAAAAAAAAAAAGAGCTAAAATTAAACTAGTCGAGCTGTCGATGGCCTACAATCAATCTGGATTGATAGATCTATTCCCTGCACAGATGCCCTACGTAAAATCAATCTGGATTTGATAGATCGATGCCTTGTCAAAGATCTTGCAGAGCAGAGAAAAAATCAACCAAATAGGGTAAAAATTACAACATTTTATTCGATCAAGTGTTTTTGATCTGGACTTACACCCAATGATTAATGAACAAATCATATAGATTCTGCTTAGTCTTCGTGAAGAAGGAGACTATCACGCCTAATAATTCATGAAAAATGATTATTTGCTTATGCAGTACAATGCATTTGGCTTACATTACATTCGGTATTATCTGAATTCTAATTATATCAATTCGATTCACGTTAAAAATTTTATTTTGACTATGATTAAATTTTTTATTTAATACGTAAATATATGTTTGAGTCGCAAAATTCATTATATCTTAATTTTTGATAAGTAATTTCTCTCCTTTACCCATAATTTTTTTTCGTTTAAGATCCTTCACCTAAATATCGATATTTATTATTTTTTCATTTTATATTTTGATTTTTCGTTCGGTTTTCAACCGTTTGTACATTCATATATTTAAATTATTGAACTAATGATGAGCAAGCAGAGAGATTAAAGCATAAAATTAAGAAGTAAATCTGAGATTTGCCAAAAAAAATATTTATATTACATGAATATCTGAATTTGTCGGAATGTGTCCGCTGCTGCTTCATCTACCCACTCCATATCCTCTTCAAAGATAAAACTCCCTTAGGAGGAGACTTGTACTCTTCATTTCTGACTGAACCGCTACCTCTACCCATTTCCTCTAGACCTGTCAAATTCTTTTCTCTCAACGGATTCTCCACCGTTATACCCACCAGCTCCTCCGGCTTCCTCCCGCACCACACCGGAACCAATTCCTCCCGCTGAGAAACCTCCGAGCGACCCGTTTGACCATCGGCCGGTTCGCTCACTACGACCACCGTTTCAAAAGAATTCCGGGGTTGTCTGATTTGAATGTCCGATTTCTCCACTGGCGTTCTACAAAGCGGGCAGTTTGAATGAGATTTAAACCACATATCGATGCACTCAACGTGAAAAGCGTGGTTGCACTTCGGCAAAAGACGGCCTCGCTCGCCGGATTCGAACTCCGACAAGCAAACGGCGCAATCCAGCAGAGGTAGATGTGTGGCTGGGTAGACGAAGGTGGGGAGGCTTTTGAGGAGAGAAAGGCCGAGTCCTTGGTTTCCGGAGATGGAACCGTTGGTGGTGGCAGGTGGGATCGTTTGATTGGGTGGAGAAAAAAACCGGTGAACTCTGTTCCGGCGGCGGAACCACCAGCGGGCGTAGCTGTGGAAGCAAGCGATGAGGACAACAACGAGGAAGAGAATGATGACTGAACACAACATTATCTTCCCGTTGAGAGCATAGTTGTTGGGCTTTCCATGGCTGAGACAGAGACCGACCGTCGAGTTATAAGCCATATCAGATGGAGAGAGAGAGAGAGAGAGAGATTGATGAAACTGGGGGTAGGAGGAGGCGGACAAGACATGCAGCCGACTTCAATGGGGCTTCGTCCTTTATATAATATAATAATATTATGTTATTTGCTACCTATGATTAAATTAATTGTACCCACAATATTTGTAAAACAACAATAATGAAAAAGTTTAATCTCAGATAGGTGTTACATTTACATTATGATTTTATGCAACCCTATCAAATGACCAAACTTAAAATGCCTGAAATGTGAAAAACATTAAGAGCATAGAGAATATCATTGTTTTTTAATGTTAAAATAGTAAGACTTGGGAAGGAGGGAAGGAGAGAGAGAGAGAGGAGATAGGGCTGAATCTTAAAACATTCCTTTGCTCAACTTGTTGGAGGAACAATGACAGGAACAAGTTCTTGTGTCGTGTTTGGGAAGCTGTGTGCAGTAGTGGTGTTAAACGGGCGAGCTAGCGAGGACGCCCCCCATAAGAGCCTATTTGCCCCCTTCTTCGAGGTTTGATCCGCTCACTCCTTTAATTTCTAGTGATCAAATAACATATAAAATTGATAGTTTATATTATTCTTATGAATCTAAATATTTTAATATTAGTTGTTCATGTTATTCTTCACATGCTAGTTCTAGCAGTGGTTATGAAGCTATTGTAGCTCCATAATTTAATATTCATGATATTTGGAATTAATTAGATACAAATATTTATTTTAGTTATATGCGAAATGAACTAATATTTTTTTTGACACTTGATATCAATTTTCTAGCGATGAGAACTTTGATATTTTAGATTGTTGGAAAATATTTTTCACTATATATCTTATTCTTTCTAAAATTACACGTGATCTACTAACACCTCTAGTCTCTACCGTAACATCAAAGTATTCTTTTAGTGCAGATGAACGTGTGTACGATGAACGCCGATGAAGACTTCCACCCGCCCTCGTGGATACACTTTTTGTATGAAGGATTGAAGCGACATCATTATAAGAAATCAACAACGAGAGAATGAAATACTAGAATACTTTAAAAATTTGGACGTTGAAGACTAGTTTTTCACTTAAATTTAGATGCATTGCAATTTGAATTTTGAAGTATTTTTTTAACTTGTAATTTTTTTTGACATTTTACACATGATTGACAATTAGATGAGTGCCGATCTAGTTGAGATGTATCTAATTTGTAGTGATACAAATGTCAAATTTATAATGATTATTATATATATATTTTTAAATATTTGTATCAAATAATTTTTTTTATAATTACATGTCATTTTTATATTAATTAAATAATTTTATTATTTAGACGACTAACTAAGTAACTACTATATTTTAATATTACAATAATAAATATTTATTATAGTTTTAATAATTAAAATTTTTAAAAAAATATAATATATTTATATAAAATAATTTTATTTATATATGCAGGACTTATTAAGCTCTGCTCGGCTCGGCTCGTTAGGTTCGTGGCTTGCGAGCCAACAACTTATTAGGCTAGACTAGTTAGACTCGTTAGACTCGTTAGGCTCGCTAGACTCGGTGAGACGGATCTTCCTAGATTCGGCTTGGCTCGATCCGACCGGCTCGTTTAACATATTTAGTGGGAAGCCCCCAAGTATGATACAAACACATCCTTACCTATAAAGTACAAAAATCAACTTCAACTTGCTTTTGTCAGTCAAATTATACATATAATAATATTTCATACCTTTAAATTATAATGATATATGTGTAATCCTTTCTTGTGAAAAGAAAGATACAACTAATTTCGGCTAATTGGGAGGGTGACCAATGCACACTAGGGAAGTTGTACAATTTTACTATGACTAACAGAGATATAAATGAATGATTTTTAAGTAGAATTCTCATTTCAATTTATTACTTATGGTCGGCAACCGAGCCACGATCTGCAAGTTGACTTTTAATTTTTTTTCTTCTTGCTGCCTTGTTGGGGTTTGGTCAAGACCTATTATTCAACTAACAAACCGGCCTAGAGGTCAGCCCAGAGGTTCATGTCTTACGGGTTCAAACCTGTACCACCCTATAAGGTTGGGTCTTGATTCAACAAGTCGAGCCGGTCCAGTCTGACCAGCTGAGGAGACTAACCTAATATAATGTACTTTGGGTGAAAGTTGAAAACAAAATTGTACCACTTTCGATTCAAAATAAATAATATTATATTAACAAGACCTTTGCTATGCACGACAACCCACTTAAGATTACCATTCTCTAGTCTCTATGAGTCAAAAATGAACACCAAACAAGGCAAAACAGCCAACATTATCCCATCCCAACTTAAAAGGAAATTGAACAAATAAACCCATTCTAGACGACGCCCCCTAGTTGATACGTAAAATTTGTTGTATTATTTCTCATGGTGGGGTCAAGGGAAGTGCGGGAAGGGAGAATATGAGAACAAAGTGGAAGAAGAAAACGGTCCATCCTGGCAATATCTGATAGCAAAAACAGTAGTGGTGGACCAGTTATCCAAGTTGGATGTTATATATTATTATATTCCATCCAATCCAATCCAAATTCAATAGACGACTCAAAAAGGGACAGCAAATGAGCTGTCTGACTTACTTCAAAGTTGATCTAATTGTCAGCTTCAAGATCCAACAATTATTCAATTCATATCCTTGGGTGGTTATTGGTACTGAAAAAGAAAACACATGATTAACAGTTAAAATTAAGACACCCAACTCAAAGCTCTGCATGTGCATTCATTACCAGAGTTTCTTTTCAGTTCATTGTTTATTTTTCAAAAGTTGTGTTCTAAGTGATAGTAACTGACATTTGCATCAAACAATTTGAACCATCTTTGCAAGTACACAACACTAAAGTCCACATTCAGACCAAAAGGCCAATTGATCGAGCCATTAAGATTCTTTCCTAGAGATTACTTACATCAAGAGTCACATTCTCATAGCTAATCATCACAATAAATTATAACCAATTTTCAAAAATCATTACTCTTGTACTGTGATTTTGTACACATCGCAAGCATATGTATCGCACAAATAATATAGGAATAAAAACAGACAACGTAAATATATGTATCGCACGAATAATATAGTGATAAAAGCAGTCGTCGAACGTGGAATTTATATTATTAAATCTCTGATTACCAATTTATTTTTATTTCATTTTTATTTATACAATGAAAAAGTAATTTCTTTTATTAATTTAGTAATGAGACCAAATTATTTTGAGTTAAATAGAATCAAATTACTTATCTTTCCTGATTAATTAATTTTCATGAATTAGTTAACTAAGAAACCCTAATTATCTAAAATATTCTCTCAAATATCATTAGATATTAAATTCACCATATTGCTACATAAACAGTAACGACTCATTAAGTTTAAATTCTCAATTAGCTTACACACATTATGCAGGTATATCCATATCCTACGTAAACTTATAGTTTTCACTCGTTAATCGTATGTTATAATGTTCTAATCTATCATGCAATTTTTTTTTTTCAAATTCATTACACGTGTTAAATTAACCTAGTTATTGACCAGTTAATTAGATTAACAATAAACACCAAACAAAATAAACAAACTCAAATGAATCGATATAATTAAAAATGTAAAATTTAATTAGGTTTCATGCAAGTTCAAATAGTAATCCTAGAAAAAAGAAATTGGTTGTGCTTGAGGAAAAACAATAGAGAAACTATAATATATGGTCACGGAAATGACAAGGGAAAGAGACAGTAGAGTAAGAGAGATAAAACCTAGTTGTAGCCCTTCGTCATGATAATCCACTGTGCTTCGCGGTAATCTCCACGAGTATCCTCAGTGATTGAACATAAAAAATCTTCGACTCTATCAAATTCTCAAGTCTTTAGTCTCCTCTCATCATTTATTTAATGTGTGTAGCATTTAGAGATCATTATTAAACGACCCGTTAACCCTAACGAGCCCGTGACGACACAGCTGCTTTCGATATCGAGTACACCTGCACCAAGTAAAATATTGACGAGCACGGTAGCGCTTCGATTTCCGAAAAATGCTGTATAACTGGAGCAGCGCCCATTAGGAGCGCAATAACACTGAGCCACTGTCTTCAATGCTTCGTTTGAGAGCACAACTGCCTTCAATATGAGCGCAGTAGCGCTCAACTTCTGTTTTTGAATATCTTTCTCGTCTTCTTGAGCGCTAGCACACTCCTATGATCGTAGAAGCTCTGAATTTTTATCAATTTTACGATTTTGCATGTTAATTTCATCTTTAAAATTTGATCTATGTATAATACCTGTTGATCTAAAAACACAAAGAAAATTTGAAAAGGAATTAGAAACTCTCAAACTCGCAAAAAAAACTCGTAGTTTAAATTATTCAATTCGTCAGTATAAAACCAACTCATTAACTCTGCATCCTAAAAGCGCAATATTTGGAACAAGTTCCAATAAGTGGATAACAAAGAGATAAAAAGATGTCCCCACGAATTTCCGCATATAATCCAAAACCCGCCTTTAAAGTCTCAATATTTAAATCTTATACCCTCTGCGGTTTGTCGTACTACTTGCCATCATAATCTTCCTTCCAGTTGATCAAATGTGTGGTTTGTGTGGATGTGAGAAACACTGAACCAAAATATTTAACAGCCTTACAGACGCTTTGGATTCTTTAGGATAACCTGTGGCATTGGCTTATATATTTTTCCTCAAAAAAATAACTTTTTTCCTGGATCATAATCCAAAAAAATATTCAAGGTGAGAAAAAACAGAAAAACTCACTATGTTTTAAGCTCTGAGAACAAGCTGATCAAATGAGAAGAACTATCGCCCAGCTTACTCAATCACACCACTGGCAGTCTTAAAATAACCTCAGAGATGAGACTTATTAGAACCAAGTATCATAACTAAGTTCCAACTATCACAAAGATCTTGTCCTCCTAGTCGCTCCAAAAAGAAAAGAAATCAAAGTAAGAAACCCTACATTGCAATTCTTGAAGACATAAAAAAGATTAAAAATATGACTTTGAAAATTCCAAACACAAGGGACTTTAGATTTTGAATGAAACAAATGTTAAAAGGAAATCATAGAAACTGAAAGCAAAATCTAAAAGCTCGAATTGGATGAAAGGGACATCAACAAAAATACTCAATGATCACCTTGCCTGCTTAATCAGTCGGAAGATAATTAACGACCTTAATCACCACTAGCCTCTTCAATAGTATTCTCAGATTATGCTCTCTAATATTAAATGCTATCGAAACTCCGCAGCAAAAACTCATACAACTGTAATATTATTGATCAAGTTAAATCCAACTATTAGGTGCATTCCTTCCTTACAATAGATCCATACCACTGAATGATATACTTTATCAAAAAAGTGCTATTTTTTAAAAAGGAAATCACATTAGAGTGATTTCATGCGACCTGTTGTCAGACCGCCATTATTTTGATATTTGTCATTTTTTGTGTGAAATTTCTTATAAAAGGAGGATGGTGCACAACTGTCGTGACCTGAAGGAGGGCCTAATAGAACTCCAGGTCAGGAAACCCGATCCTTCGGGTGGACCCGATCACCCAGTCTAAGGCTTAGTTCGTTGCGAAAGACTTGAACATTAAATCAAAAGCCAAAATCTACACAGTGACTACATATACAATAGTACAATAAAGTAAATCAGTTCAATGAGTTCGAACATCCAAATTCAATCCAGATATCATATACATGCCAAATAAATATAAGTCCTCATCAAGAGAAAATTAAACACTCAAATGCAGAAAGTAAAAAAAAAAAAACAACTCCTTAGCTTTAACTATTTCATTGCTCTTGTTCTTTCTTGGAAAGGGGAGGGAGTCGTTGGGGGTGAGTGACTAACTCAGTAAAAATATTATATTAAATACATGTAAAACTTTTTTTACTCTTTCTTTCAAAACATGATACGATGTTAAAATAGTTTTCAAATCGTCATCTCATGAAAATTCATTTTCATCATTTTACGAAAACAGGCTCCACGAGCCCACCGATGGGGCATTAAATAAATCATTGTCATATACATAGACGACTATACAAAAATAGATCATCATCGTACATTTAACTTAAAAATCATATAAGTGAAAAAGGATGGTCACTCAAGGACTCCTCCGACACACTAACACAAAAAAGGTAGCGACCAGGTCTAGTAGTACCTCATGAGTAGAATGAAGAATCAAGCAACGTGCGATCCGAAGATCCAACCTCATTACCAGAGTTTTTGGTGAATAATAGTCATCTACGAAGTAACCCGTATGATCGATAATAAACAAATAATAATACACTGATCAGGTTTAGGGATTCAAAATCCAAGGAGCGCGTAATCACCGCTCATGTTACCCATTTCGTGACGTGCATACATGACAACCATCATGTAGCATAAGATGTATTAGGAGGTCCTCCTGATACTTTGACATCAAGACCGTCCAAAGTGTCACGAGGATCTATATTGTATTACATCAATAATAAAACCATGTATTAATGGTAAACATATAAATCATACATATATACACGTAAAATACTGATGTGTTTGCGACTAGGTCTTGTCAAGTTTTCATGGGTGATAACTCACCAAAATAAGATTTTAATAGAAAATATGCAATGCAATGCAAATAATATAAAATCCATACCTTTATGACGAGAGCTCTTTCCTTCAACTGGAGGCACAACTTCAGCAATCGACTCGGAATCCTCAAATTCGTTTGAGCTTAAAAAAAACCAAGGTTATGATTATCTCACTAATATCTAAAGGAAGACACTAGGATTAGTCTTAAACCAGGACTAGGAAGTTATTCCATAATATTATAGATGACCATAAACTTCTTTAGACTTTATTTTTCAAAAAATAAAGTTGTGTGATCAACACTTTAAGCAATAGGTCGACACTTGGGATCCTCTGTCAGGTCTAGCAGTCGACTCTTCCTTCCAGAGGTCAACACTTTATACCTCTATGATTTAAGCAAAAATGCACTAGCGGTCGACTCTTTCTTCTGAAGTGTCAACACGTATCACAAAATAAAATTGAAGTGTTAACACCTTTTACAACTGAAGTGACGACACTTCTTTTGAGTGGTCGACACTATCAACCCACTGTTTCCAGAAAGGGTTTGAAGTGTCGATCGACCATTCACAATCGTTGACACTTGCGCAATTTCCAGCGACGAGAAGTCGTGAAAAATGCCCTCCCTCGCTATTTCTCACTTTCAAACGAAAAATAAACTTTTCTAAACTCTAAACCTACCCACATAAACCAAAAATAACTCATGGATTTGAGTTTCCAAGCTCGAATCCGTTTTCCATAAAACCCAAGTCTTTAAACATGGAAAACAAAGAGAGAATGACTTACCCTCAAAGTTCTCCTTCACAAACGTTGCTCCTTGAAGTCTTGCGAATGTTTCCTTAGCCTTAGTTTTGGCGAGTCACACATAACGGAAACCAGCCTCCTCCTTCTCGCCCTCTCTTGCGGCGACCACAATTCTCAAATGAGAGAATAGGGTTTCCCAAACCTTATTTTAATATTGCTTTTATTGTTTGCACTTTAGCCCCTCCACTTCATAAGTTTATTAATTATACCCATACTTTTAATTTAGACAAAAACTTTTAAAATACCAATTTTTACATCATCCCCTCCTTAAAAGAATTTCGCCCACAAACTTCAAAACAATCTTAAGAATATACATAAAAAAAATGAGGATACTTAGTAACCATTTTAGACTCAAGCTCCAAAATAGCTTCTTGCTCAGTGTGATTCTTCCACAGCACACGAACCAAGGGAATCTGCCTACGACAAAGAGCTCGAAACTCTCTATCTAGAATCTGCTTAGGCTCCTTCTCGTAGAAAACATCCTTTTGGATATGAACATTAGTCCAAGTGATCACATGTGATGGGTTTGACGTGTACTTCCTTAGTAAGGATATATGGAAGACATTATGAACATACCCAAGCTAGGGAGGAAAATCAAGCTTGCACACCACGTTACGAATCCTCTAAACAATCTGGAACGAGCCAATGTACCTCGGAGCTAACTTCCCTTTCACCTCGAATCGATTGATACCATGCCTTGGACGAACCTTAAAGAAGACGAACTCACCAACGTCAAATTCAACATCTCATATCTTGAGATTGGCATAACTATTATTTCTACTCTGCACTGTCTTTAGCCTCTCCCTAATCAGTTGAATCTTCTCAGTAATCTCTTGGATAAACCCCGGCCTAAGAGAAATTCTTTCTTCATCCTCAGCCAAACAAAGGCAAACGACAAGGTCTCCCATACAACGCTTCATATGGAGAATCACCAATGTTGGTCTGACTGCCGTTGTTGTAAACAAACTCCACCAACGGTTGGTGATTAATCCAACTATCACTAAAATCCAAGATACAAACTCGTAACATATCTTGCAAGATCTGGATAGTCCTCTCAGACTGCTCATCCATTTGAGGATGATGTGTTGTACTCAGATGTAACTCCGTACCAAGGGATTTCTGCAAAGCTCTCCAAAACTTGGGCGTAAACCTTGGATCATGGTTAGAAACAATACTCAAAGGAACACTGTGAAGACGAACAATGTTCTTGATATACAATTGGCTCAACCTAGACAAGTGAAAATCCATCTGAATCGAAATAAAATGAGCGAACTTAGTCAAACGGTTCACGACGACTCAAACCGCATCAAGCTTCTGAGAAGTCCTAGGAAGACCAGTAACAAAATCCATAGTAATCATATCCAATTTCCACTATGGAACTGGTAGAGGCTGCAACAAACCTGTAGGTCTTTGATGTTCAGCCTTCACTTACTGACACGTTAGACACCGAGCCACAAAATCTATCACCTCGCGCTTCATACCTACCCACAAATATTGTCGCTTCAAGTCTTGGTACATCTTTGTACTTCCAGGGTGGATAGCAAATCTAGACTTGTGAGCCTCTGCAAGAATAGACAGTCTTAACTCTCGACTACTTGGAACTGCCACTCGGCCTTTGAAAAGCACAGTTCCTACAACCTCGACTTTCCAACCATTAAGTTGCTTTTGTGAGTAAGAAAAAAATGGCGTGTGTAACGACCGCCCAGCTGTACATCGTTGGCACGTCACCCCGTTCTAGATCTCACCATACACGGTGTCAAGTTGTGCAGTCCGGCCCACAGGCCCACCGACACTGCCACATGGCAGCCACACAGGCCCACCACGTGTACTCACGGTCTTCTCCCCCCTTGAAGGGAGTTTTTGCCTCCCTCCCACTTGAACCCAATACCTCAGGAACTAGTAAGCTCAAGTGGTACTCCTCACCTAGCTCAAGTGGTACTCCTCACTTGTAGCCCAAGTATTAGTCTCTGAGGTCTTGGGTTCGAGTGGGGAGGGAGGCAAAAACTCCCTTCAGGGGGGAGAAGACCGTGAGTACACGTGGTAGGCCTGTGTGGCTGCCACGTGGCAGTGTCGGTGGGTCTATGGGTCGTACTGTACGACTTGACCCCGCGTATGGTGAGATCTAGAACGGGGTGACGTGCCAGCGATGTACGGCTGGGCGATCGTTACATCGTGAGTGAAAAATAGGTGAGTTGCTTTTGTTGCACATTTTGAGTTCTAGATGAAGATACCATCACCAATTACATGTTGTCATAGCATATGAAATATTATCAAGTATATCAGAGATCACAATTGCCAACATCTACTAACAAAATTTGTATGAGACGAAGTCCTTGCACAATAAGTTTTTCTTGAAAAGAAAATCATACACTCTTCGAATGTAAGAGTTGATAACGATAACTGACCACATCAATATTCTCAATACTTTATTTTCACTCTTGTAGTATTGGCCATCGGTATTGAAAGGACAACATTGATGTTAAAAGAGTACCCTTCTATGGAGGCCTTATCGGTTACTAAAAGGTGATCAAAAGAATGTGGGTCATAAAGAGGCAACACACTGGGTAGATACAAAATCGAAAAGTAGAAATGACATCAATTACTATCACCATGACAAGATATATCATATGAAAAAGGAAATTTGGAAGTTAAAGATGTAACGACCCTCATACTATTCATAATTTCCCGTACGAAATTCTTCTTTTTCTTTTATACTTAGCGTTTAAGTGGAAAACAATTTAATAAAACGTTTAAAACAATTACAAAACAATTATTTAAACCAACACGTACACAAACACCTACAAAATACAACCTCACCATTTCACTAACACGATTCTATCTATACCACAAATTCTATCCACATCACAATCATACGCTTCACAATACAACTTAATTTCAAACCACATATACTCCTACCTCTCCATAATCTCGCTCAAAACAACTCGTGACATATTTAAACAAAACACATTTCCATGAAAACGAACTGCGTGGTTCCGTTTAAAAGTTTAACATTTCCTCCTGTTTCAAAGAAAATACCAAGCAGTTCCATATCATTCAAATAACTGATTTAACAAAACGCTTTATAAAATAGTTTGCCAAAACATCTGTATATAAATCTATCAGCTAACCAGAACCAAACATCCTAATATGTTCAACTATACAGTTTCATCTAACTAACCCATCATTTACCCAAAACATCTCTATACCTTTAATTACATCCCCACGGGTCATAATGCGCACCGACTGCTCAGCACACTCCCACGGGCCATCTTTCTTCAACTGATCATTTCTCGGGTGGAGGGATCTCGTAGTCACCTATATCGGGATTACCTACACCATACAGACACCTATGAGATAAAATTTCAGTAAATCCTACGTAAATGCAGATGCGTGCAGTGCATATGGAGTTCAGAAATCATGCATAACATACAAAGCGTCGCAGACAGAATATCACCGAGATCTCATCCCCCTAACACGTACAATCGTTGTTTAAATACTTCGATTAGTTAGGTTGAGATTTTAAGAAATTTCTTAGGTAAGGTTTTGGTTAAATATGGACGTTTAGAAGTTTAACTTCGTTTTAACGATAAACGTTGTGTTTTTGCTTCAGACAAACAACTGCTCGTGGACGGAGCTTGAGCTGCTTTGGACACGAGGTAAGTTCTCGTGATCTTTTCTGGCCGATTGGCCTACACTGTACGTCGTGGTCGTCTCGAGGAGTTTCAGAGATATATAGGCTTAAATATGTTTTAATTGGGTAGTTAGGATTAGTTCTGTATAGGTTATGTTTTTAATTGCTTTATTGTCTCGATGATATAAATCATGTATGTTTACTTTATGTCATATTGAACTGCTCACGCATCACGGGTTTTATAAAGCATGAAAACGAATTTTCGCACGATGTTTTAAAGAAAATGGCGATGTGGCCTGGAAAGGGGCTATTGATCTATTGTGTAGATCGACTTACGAGTCTGTCACAATACCACATCTAACACGTACTCATATAGTTACAGGTCACGCGAGATGGGGCTCAGGCACGGCTGTACGTGTTGTAAGCGTGTACCCCCCTCTAGCTGGAAAGAGTAGTCCGACCACTGGATGTGCTCTCTCCGGTTAGGGGGAAGAGATCTCGGTGACACCCACAGAGTAAAGTAAAGTAATGAAAATAACGCATGATTAAGAACTCATACGCACAGCATGCATTGCATTTATGAGAGCTTGCTGAGATTTTTATCTCATAGGTATCTGTATGGTGTAGGTGATTACGAGGAAACAGGTGAGGACGAGATCCCTCCACCTGAAGAGTGATCCAGTTGACGAAGGATGACTGCGGTGGTGTGCTGGCGTAGTCGAGGCGCTTTTGACCCTTGGGACTCATGGTTAGGTGTTTTGATGTTGTTTTGGGAATTGTCAGGCTGAAATGAATAATTGTATGGACATTTTAGGATGTTTGAGAACTGGTAGTTGATAGGTTTATGTATCGATGTTTTGAAATGTATTGGAAATGGATTTTATAATCTTTTGTTGATTTCAAAATAGGAGGATTTGTTTAGGTTTTAAACATATCCATGCGGTTTGTTTTCATGAAAATAGGTTATGTTTTAAATGGGTTTCGAGTCGTTATTTTAGGGCGGTTGGTAAATGAGAAATTGATGGGGTTATGAGTGAGTTAAGGTTGAAGAGTATGGTTGAGAGTTATGTTGAATATGTATTGTTGAATGGTGAGGATTGGTAACAGGAGTGAAGTGAGAAAGCAGGGAAAGAAGGCCATGAAGAAAGAGGAGGGGGGGGGGGGGGGGGGGGGGGGGGGGAGGCCTCTGGGAAGTGATTCCAGGGGGGTTGCCGAATGCTCGCCAAGGAGGGCGATCGTTCGCCCCCTGTTGTCAACTTCTCTGGATTTTCCAGAGAAGTTGCCGAGCGATCTCCCAGCGATCGCTCGATATTGAAGGAGATCGCCAGGGGCGATCAACCAGGCGAATGATCGCCTGGTTGCAATCGCCGTGGGCGATCAATCGCCTGTTTTGGGCGATCGATCGCCCCTGCATAAATGGGACGACTTCCCCATTTTTCCCCGCTTTCAATTTTCAATTGTTTTAAATGTTTTTATTATTTTTATTTAATTGTTTTAAATTGTTTAAGTTTTATTTAATTGATTTAGGATATGTTTTAAACGATTTTAAAAGTTAGATTTCAATTCCGATTTTGGTTTAATTCCGCCTAGAGTCATTTAAAGTTATATAGGGATAAAAAAAAAACATAAATATATACGGAAAATTGGGTACAGTATTAGGTTTGTGACACTGAGCACCATCCTGCAACCAGCCTTAGACATCATCACTGAATTTGGAATCCTCACCTGCTAAATCCTCACCTACATCATAAGGTTTAAACTATAAGCCTAATGCTTAGTAAGGAATGTAATACTAACAAGTATGCATGAATGCTCATTTTAAGAAACAAATGCTCATGAATCTTTTCTTGTTCATATTCATACTCAAAGTCTTCATTCTTGTTCATCGTTCGTATTCATCGTTCATAATCATCATTCATGCTCATCATTCATATTCATCATTCATATTCATCAATCATATTCTTCGTTAATGTTGTATGGATTAAGAGAGGATTTGTGCGGGTAAAGGGGGTTGACAGTGAGAGTGTACATAGTCCATTGCGGGTCGTAATCATGGTCCTTCCTTTTGGACAGTGACATACGCCAAACCGCCCCCAACCCTCGCTTAATTCACGTTGTATAAGTTTTATATTCTTATCTTGTTCATGAGGAAAACATGCTCTTAAAACCTTTTCACATGCATAAAACATTCATGATGCATGAACATGAGAACCCTTAACTCATCAAGCCACAGAATAGTGCATTCATCCGACGTGAAATCATACCATTAAATCAAACATCAACATAAGAAACAGACAGTAGCTTAAATAACTTCTAATCATCGTATCAGTTTCTACCTAGCATCCTTGTGATGTAGGGCCTTAATGGCCGAGAATCCTACACATTCACTTACCTGGTTTCCTTAGCAACTTGAACTCCTTTTCTTCAGACTTCTTCACCTAAAACATTTACATTGCAGTAGTTAAAATGAAAATCCTAATAGTCCTAATCACAAGTCATCCTAGAATCTAATAATTAAAGTCATTCCCGAATCCCTCAGTCTAGTTCTCTGTGTGCAGTCTGAAATCCAAAACTAAAACAGCTAGGTTCAACTAACGATTAATCAGGGTCGGTTATATTAAATGTCCAGAATCGATTCGGAAATACTATTACCAAACACCGATTATAAATGTTCCTATTATTCGGCCATTGAAGAATCTTGAAACATTGGGTTCTAGTTGAAAACAGAGTTCCAAATAACTACACGACAACTACAATGACTAAATCTTACCTCGAACGTAGGTTATCCGAGTGGAGGTTGGAGGAATCGATCGTCAAAGAGAGAGTCACTGGCGGAGAGGGAGACAGCTTGGGGAAATGAGGGAATGCAGAAGGGAATGTCGGCTACGGTGAGGTTTAAAAGTTTCCATTTCCTATTTATACTTAACCCAACCATTCTTAATTACAAATCCTGCCACCCAACCTAATTTATGACACATGCACAATAATTAAGCATTGGCATAAAATTCCAAATCGAGAAGATCAAAATAAACATGGCCGTTAAAACAGTTAAGAAAGTCACCTGGTCAAACTCGTCGGGTGTTACATCCACCCCTCCTTAAACAAAATTTTCGTCCTCGAAAATTGCTCAAACAAAGAGCTCAGGATATTTGTCCAGCATGTCTTGTTGCCCTTCCCATGTAGCTTCTTCAATACCATGATTCATCCATAAGACTTTCACCAGTGGAATTTCTTTATTTTGAAGAGTCTTTACTGCAGATTCCATAATCCTTACTGGTTTCTCTTCATACCCTAGGGTCGGCTCGATATCGATTCCAGTTGGTTCAACAACATGTGCCAGATCACGTATGCATTTCCTTAACATTGACACATGGAAGACATTATGTACTTTTTCCAGTGATGGAGGCAATTGCAGTTTGTAAGCTGTACTGCCAATCCTTGCTAAGACGGGGAATGGTCCAATAAATCGCGGATTAAGCTTTCCCTTCTTACCAAATCTTAAAACTCCCTTAAAGGGTGAAATCTTTAAGAAAACTTCGTCTCCAACAGCAAACTCAAGGTCTCTCATTCTTTGGTCTGCATAACACTTCTGTCGACTTTGTGCAGTCATCATTCTCCTCCTAATAATGGCAATCTTATCTGACATCTGCTGCAAAATCTCGAGTCCAAGGAGTTTTGCTTCGCCAACTTCATCCCAATATAAAGTTGATCTACATTTCCTACCATACAGTGCTTCATATGGTGCCATACCGATGGTAGACTGGTAACTGTTATTGTAGGAGAACTCAACTAAGGGCAAATGTCGACTCCAAGAGGTCTGGAAATTTAGCACACATGCTCTCAACATATCCTCGAGTATCTGAATTGTCCTTTCTGATTGGCCATCTGTCTGAGGGTGAAATGCGGTGCTTAAGGTTAACTTGGTACCAAGTGTACCTTGAAGACTTCGCCAAAACCTTGAGGTGAACCTAGGGTCACGATCAGAGACTATAGATATCGGAACCCCATGCAATCTGATAATTTCTTGAACATATAGATCAACAAGCTGGTCCATCGTGTATGTTGTCTTCACGGGTAGGAAGTGAGCTGACTTCATCAATCTGTCAACCACAACCCAGATGCTGTCATGACCTTTAGTTGTCTTAGGTAATCCTACAACAAAATCCATGGCTATGTTTTCTCATTTCCATTCGGGGATCGGTAAGGGTTGAAGGGAACCTCCTTGGCGTTGGTGCTCTGCCTTAACTTGTTGGCATACAAGACATGACTCCACATACTTGGCAACATCCCACTTCATATTTGGCCACCAATAATGTAACCTTAAATCCCGATACATCTTGGTGTTACCAGGGTGTACAGAGAAAGAAGATGAGTGAGCCTCAGCCAAGATCAACTCACGCAACTCTTTGTCACTTGGAATGTACCATCGATTCCTAAATTTCAAAATAGCATAATTGGAGAGACTGAATTCAGAGGAGGCATCATGTAACTTACTCATCATACTATTATTCTCCTTTGAATCATTCCGTTGTGCCTCTTTGATCTTATCCAAAATAGTTGGTCGAATAGTTAAATCAGCAAGTAAAGTTGATAACTCAGGAACTATTTCCAACCCGAACTTCTAAACTTCCTTCCATAATGGTAAAGACATGGTTGATACAGCGGGCTGCATTGTCTTAGACATCCTGCTTAAAGCATCGGCTACAACATTAGCCTTGCCCGGGTGGTATTTAATCTCAAAGTCATAACCCTTAACAAATTCCAACCAACGTCTTTGTCTCATGTTTAATTCTTTTTGGATGAATAGATACTTCAGGCTCTTATGGTCAGAAAACACCTCACACTGTTGACCATATAAATAGTGTCTCCAAATCTTTAATGCAAAAACAACTACGGCAAGCTCTAAATCGTGAGTGGGGTAATTCTGTTCGTAACTCTTTAGCTGCCTAGAGGCATACGCCACAACCTTACCTTCTTGCATCAAAACACACCCCAGACCAACTTTGGATGCATCACAGTAAATACTAAACTTTCCTTCTTCGGTTGGGAGAGTCAATAGTGAGGCTGTTGTCAACTTCAGCTTAAGTGTCTGGAAGCCATCTTCACAAGCTTCAGTCCAAGAGTACTTGGTGTCCTTCTTTGTTAAATTAGTTAAACGTTTAGCTATCATAGAAAATCCCTTAATAAACTTCCTATAATAACCTGCCAGACCAAGGAAACTGCGGACTTCACTGACATTCCTTGGCTGTGGCCAATCCTTAACGGCCTGAATTTTGGTTGGATCTACTGATATACCCTCAGCAGAGATGACATGGCCTAAGAAGTTGACCTTATCCAACCAGAACTCACACTTAGACAGCTTGGCATAGAGCTGCTGTTGATTTAATGTCGTCAAAACCACTCTTAAATGCTCTGCATGGTCAGCCTCAGTACGTGAGTATATTAGTATATCATCTATAAACACAATCACAAACTTGTCCAAATACTCACGAAACACACGGTTCATCAAGTCCATAAAGGCTGCAGGCGCATTAGTCAGTCCAAACGACATCACAAGAAATTCATAGTGTCCGTAGCGGGTCCTGAAGGCTGTCTTTGGTATATCACTTTCCTTAACCTTCAGTTGGTAGTAACCTGAGCGTAAGTCAATCTTTGAAAACACTTTAGCTCCTTGTAATTGGTCAAACAGGTCATCAATTCGGGGTAAATGATATTTATTCTTAATTGTCAACTTGTTTAGCTCCCTATAGTCAATGCACATTCTAAGAGAATCATCCTTCTTCTTAACGAATAAAACAGGTGCAGCCTAGGGAGAACTGCTAGGGCGTATAAACCCCTTATCTACTAATTCTTGCAGTTGGACTTTTAATTCTTTCAACTCAATAGGTGCCATGCGGTAAGGGTTCTTGGACACAGGTAAAGCCTCAGGATAAGTATCTATTACAAACTCAATTTCTCTGTCGGGTGGTATTCCGGGCAAGTCATCCAAAAATGCATCTGGAAACTCTCTGACTATGAGAATATCTTGTAGCTTTACCTTATTCTCCACCCGAGCATTAATTACACAAGCTAGAAAACTCTCACAACCACTCTTCAGTAATCGTTGAGTCTCTAGTGAGGAAATAATTGACATTTTACTTAGTTTTGGGATAGCTTGGAAGGAATACCGATCACCGTTCGGGGGTCGGAACTCAACTAATCCAGACCTACAACTTATCGTGGCATAATGCCTGAATAACCAATCCATCCCTAGTATGACCTCATATCCTCTCATATCGATTACGATCAGTTCTACATATAACTTCTTATCTCCTAAGGACATAACATAACCTTTCAATATCTGCTCAGAATGTAGGAACTTCCCCGACGGTAACATGACACTAAATGACCTCTCAGCTGGCATGAGTTCTAGTTTATGCTCAAGTACGAACAGGGTTGATACAAACGAGTGTGTGGCCCCTGTATCTATAAGTGTGTAAGCAGAAATACAACAAACCATAATGGTACCTGTTATGACTATGTGCTGCTCGGCATCTTCATCCTCCATTAAAGCATAAACCCTTGGCGCTACCCTGACTCGATTCGGGTCTGGTGGCAAAGGGTAGTCTCTGACCACGTGTCCAACCTTGTCACATCTATAACAACGGCCAGAGTGCAACTTGCATTCGCCAGGGTGGTTCTTTTGACAAGTGGGGCATAGAGGAGCCAGGGGTCGCTTTCCTTTTCCTTGGTCATCATTTGGATTGAAGGGTCTCTTTATACCTTTCTGCTGTTGCTGTGGCCCTCTGTTCAGTTGTGGTTGCCAACCTCTGCCCTGGCGCGGTGGTGGCTGAGTATCCTTGAAAAACTTCCTTGGCGGTTCACATTGTCCTCGTACTGCCAACTCTACCTCTTCCAATTCCAAAGCCTTAGCAGCCACTTCGGAATAAGGTATGTTATGGATCCCTGCAGTTTTCACTCCCTGGAAAAGGCTCGGCTTTAGCCCGTGGACAAACTGGTGAATCTTGTCCTCCTCATCATCCACCAGGCGGGGAGCTAATCGAGACAGTGCCTCAAACTTACAGATGTAATCAGCCACAGAACCGGTTTGACGCAGTTGCATGAATTCTATTTTCTTGCTGGTCCGAACAGCTCGGCTGATGTACTTGTCAAAGAAGGCAGTCTTAAACATTTCTCAGGTCATAGCTTATGTATTAGCGGTGCTCTGGATTGAGTTCCACCAATGCCTTGCATCAAGTTCCAGGTGAAAGACAGCACACGTAACCTTATCTCCGTCCTCAACTTTTGCATACCTGAACATGTCCTCCATCTTCTGAATCCATTCCTCAGCATAAACAGGGTCTGAAACTCGACCATTAAACGTCGGGGGTCGAAGCCGGTGAAAACGCTCACTACCATGATCTTGAGCTGCATTTGAACTAGAATTCGCTTGCTCTTCTCTGGCAGTCATCAGCTGTTCGATCTGGCGAGATTGGCGCATGACCAACTCTGTCAATTGAGCAATGACATTGCTGTCCTCATTGGTCTCTCTTTGCTGACCTCTTACCATTTTGAGATTCCTAGACCAAATATTCATAAATACATCTTAACTTAATGACATTTACTAAAATCATAAACACTTACAGTTGCTGGAGTGTACTCAGGTGGCAATCTGTGCTGGGAGGTAGTCTGCAGAATCGATTTTAGAACCCGGTTTCTCTTTGATATCATAATTGAAACGACCCCAGTAGGGCCGAGACATAATTCATGACTTTCTTAATCATTTAATTCTTACTTTCAGCACCTTGTTCATTATCAGTATTATTTTTTTTTTTATTTCTCGAAACTCAGAACTTAAAACTTGACTCGCGGGCAATATATCATCTGGCTAAAAACTAAACCATCAAAAACCCGACTCTTTCATAAATCTAATAACTCATTAGTTCACAGAATCGAGCGACTATGCTCGGTTATCAGTTCCATGACATAATCGGGCAGAGAAGAAATGCCCTCAGATCACTCGACGTCATCCTGTTCGGGCTGCATGGGTTTGCATGCATCGGCTGATAGGATACACATCATCCGATCTGTCACGTGCACTTCGCGTGACTCAATGGACATCGCCCGGTAGAGGTCATCTACCGATGGGCGCGTGCAGTGCACGTAATCCATTGTACATCACCCGGTATTTGTAATACACTACATCGCCCGGTCACTAGACGACAAAACTTCACTTACATCATCCGATATTTGAAATACACTACATCACCCGGTCACTAGACGACAAAACTACATTTATATCATCCGATAGACATGTACATCTCACGTGACTACTTAACATCGCCAGTAAGAGGCATCATCCGGTGGGCAACAATTGTCCCCATCCACCGATGACATCAGCCGGATGATGTCCTCACTCAACAGAGACATCATCCGGTAAGTATGTGCAATACACGTGACTCACTTACCTCAACCGATAAGAGACATCATCCGGTGAACAACAAACGTTCGCCATCCACCGGTGACGTCAGCTTCTATCATTCAGCTCACACTGGTGACGTCAGCCGGATGATGTATTCATCCAACTTCTATCACAGCAGTAAAATACAGAAAACTTTAAACAACTCATATCGACAGAAAGATAATCTGACCTTCACAGATCTCATACTCGTAGACAAACATAGGCAGACATGAAACATGGACTCATCTAGGATACATGTAGCGGAAGACTTAATTAAAACAGATCATTCTATACCCTTATAATCATCCCCAAATTTTTGGTAACAAAACTAGACAATCACAGAATCCAATATTCTAAAGAAAATCTCATTCTACTTAAACATCAGTTCATCATAAATCTTACTGACACATTATGAGCATAACTACGGGTCATATTTGCCTGCCAGCCACAGACTTCCACCCTGAGCACCATCCTGCAACCAGCCTTAGATATCATCACTGAATTTGGAATCCTCACCTGCTAAATCTTCACCTGCATCATAAGGTTTAAACTATAAGCCTAATGCTTAGTAAGAAATGTAATACTAACAAGTATGCATGAATGCTCATTTTAAGAAACAAATGCTCATGAATCTTTTCTTGTTCATATTCATACTCAAAGTTTTCATTCTTGTTCATCGTTCGTATTCATCGTTCATAATCATCATTCATGCTCATAATTCATGTTCATCAATCATATTCTTCGTTCATGTTGTGTGGATTAAGAGAGAATTTGTGCGGGTAAAGGGGATTGACAGTGAGAGTGTACATAATCCCTTGTGGGTCGTAATCATGGTCCTTCCTTTTGGACAGTGACATACGCCAATTTGCCCCCAACCCTCGCTTAATTCACGTTGCATAAGTTTTATATTCTTATCTTGTTCATGAGGAAAACATGCTCTTAAAACCTTTTCATATGCATAAAACATTCATGATGCATGAACATGAGAACCCTTAACTCATCAAGCCACAGAATAGTGCATTCATTCGACGTGAAATCATACCATTAAATCAAACATCAACATAAGAAACAGACAGTAGCTTAAATAATTTCTAATCATCGTATCAGTTTCTACTTAGCATCCTTGTGATGTAGGGCCCTAATGGCCGGGAATCCTACACATTCACTTACCTGGTTTCCTTAGCAACTTGAACTCCTTTTCTTTAGACTTCTTCACCTAAAACATTTACATTGCAGTAGTTAAAATGAAAATCTTAATAGTCCTAATTACAAGTCATTCTAGAATCTAATAATTAAAGTCATTCCTGAATCCCTTTGTCTAGTTCTCTGTGTGCAGTTTGAAATCCAAAACCAAAACAGCTAGGTTCAACTAACGATTAATCAGGGTCGGTTATATTAAATGTCCAGAATCGATTAGGAAATGCTATTACCAAATACCGATTATAAATGTTCATATTATTCGGCCATTGAAGAATCTTGCAACATTGGGTTCTAGTTGAAAACAAAGTTCCAAATAACTACACGGCAACTACATTGACTAAATCTTACCTCGAACGTAGGTTATCCGAGTGGAGGTTGGAGGAATCGATCGTTAAAGAGAGAGTCGCTGGTGGAGAGAGAGACAGCTCGGGGAAATGAGGGAATGCAGAAGGGAATGTCGGCTACGGTGAGGTTTAAAAGTTTCCATTTCCTATTTATACTTAACCCAACCATTCTTAATTACAAATCCTGCCACCAAATCTAATTTATGACACATGCACAATAATTAAGCCTTGACATAAAATTCCAAATCGAGAAGATCAAAATAAACATGGCCGTTAAAACAGTTAAGAAAGTCACCTGGTCAAACTTGTACGGTGTTACATCCTATCTATGGAATAATTCTTCATCAGTCTTGCATTGAACTTTCAAGTCAAATAGAACCCCCTCTCCATGATTGTCACGTGTTAATCTTACAACTTTTAAGACTAACTGTTGTTATGTCTGCTACAACTCATAGAATGGCCTTTTTTGCATATATTGAATATTGCTTCTTTATTGGGATTGAATGTGAATTTGGGCTTGGTCCAAGTGTAGCATACTGGTACCATGATCACCTTTTGGGTTTGGTTGAAAAAATGTAGTGTAATGTTAGATGTAACGTCGAAGACTCATTTTGTCAAATCTCAAAATCCTCTTTGCTTAATTGCAAGCATACTGAATCATACTTTCTCCTCTGCATGGATTTTAATAACAATCTTCATCTTTTATGTAGTCCTTTTCCTTGGACCATCAAACTCAAGAGTCATGTTCATGCTCCAAAATTCACAATAACCTCGCCTAACAATTAAACCACCACACTCACATAAAATTCACCAAAAATTCTTACGGACAAAGTTTGAATTTTTATCCCAAAAGTTTTTCAATCAAGAAGCTAATACTTCCACCCAAATATACTCTCCCAAAAACTCAATCAAATAATCAAACTATTGAGTACTTGCAAAAATTGCAAAACCTTTTATTCCCACGGTAACAGAACTGATCAACGCACGTAAACAGGACTGAATGGTGGTTCCGAGCAATACAGATCGGCGACAGGCTAGAACTGCGGGAGACTGGTGGTCTGACGTTGATCGGAGATGGGTCGTGGCAACGAAAACCCACTCTTCTTCACTGGTCGAAATTATTCAGCTTGTTTCTGCGTCGAAGACTAGCTAGGGAAGTCTACTTCTGATCGGAGATGGGCGGCCGACTCTGGTCTGTGCAACTTCACGGCGTTTTGGAGCCACTATGCGCGCGCAGAGAGAAGCAACTCCAATTTCTGATAGGAGAAAACTGACCGGTGCGACGGCGGCGAGACGATCGGACGACGGCGACAGAGGCTTGCGATTCTTCTCTGCGGATGGCCTTCAATCTCCTCTCTCCCCCCGATAACGGCGACGACAAGTTTTCTTCTCTCTTCTTCGCAAAGAAGAGTAGCGACGCGGAAGGGGAAAAATTTTCCTCTCCTTTTTTTTTTAATTTCTTTTTCCACAAATTGTAACTTTTCACAAAAAAATCACAAACCCCAAAATTGTTTGTTACCTCCTATAAATAGAATCATGATATTCAGAAACCTTCGAAGCAACTTTTATACTAATTGTTGAGATCGAAAGCTAATAATCACGCAAAAAAAGAAAATAAAGACACCAACATGTATGTTAGAAAATCTAAAATAGAAAAACTACGTACAATGGAGAAATTCACTATATTAAAATTAATGTACAATTGAATTTTTCGACTCAAGTATCAATTATATATATATATATATATATATATATATATATATATATATAATAAAAATAAAATCTTACTATTGATATACGAGCTCAATTCGGTTAAATTAGAATTCAAGTTATACCGAAATCTAACAAATTGTTATGCTCATTTCTTGTTTGATCTATATAGCAGTTGTTTATAGGTGTTTTTCATGTGTTTGATCTTTAGTTGGACGCGAGATTTCCTTATAATCTCTATTTATTTATGATAAGTATAAAACTCCGATACAGCAAAATAAATCGAAATATCAATCGAGCATAAACTCTAAATCAAATTACAAGCCTAAGCAAGAATTTTGACTCAAAAAGGCTAGCGAACTAACACTCATAATTCATTTACAAATAAGCATCATCATCCCAGACTCCACTTCTTTTCTATTTATAATCATCTCCTAATATTAATTATTGAAATACCCTTTAATTATTTCCCAAGTATTTTAAATTCAAAAAGTTTTGAATGAAATTAATTTTTTGGTAAAATTTTTTTTTTTTTTTTTCATTCAAAGCTTTTGGTTCAGTCGACGACTTATTGGACAACCAGACTCAGGTGGCGGTTTGAAGGATAAAGAGAAGTGAAGAGAGTTTCTGTCCAATTCATTATGGGAAGATCATTAGTTTATCAAATAAAAATTAAAATTGGATATCTATTTTCTTTTTAATTATGGATTTTGATTTCGTCGTACATAGGATATTGAGAAGAGTGATAAACTAACATTTGCTAGTTCATATTATTTTCTATTTTTTGTTTTTAATTTTTACTTTAAATGTTGAAATATTCACAAAAATAATCAAAATTATACTCCAAATGCTTTTTCTTTATCTCGTCTTTTATTCAGCAATTCCAAAGTTTTTTTCTTAATATTTTTATTATTTATTTTTTATATTTTTTTTTGTAGTAAGCTATTGCCTCACTAACTAACTAATCAGACACGAGCCCCTCATCGGGCAGATTCCTTCTTTTGCTCCTTAGCCTACGGGGTATTAGCAGCCGTTTCTAGCTGTTGTTCCCCTCCCAAGGGCAGGTTCTTACGTGTTACTCATCCGTCTGCCACTGAAAACACTACTTCTCGTCCGACTTGCATGTGTTCAGTATGCCGCCAGCGTTTATCCTGAGCCAGGATCGAACTCTTCATGAGATTCATAGTTGCATTACTTATAGCTTGTTCGTAGAAAAAGCTGATTCAGAATTGTCTTTCTAAGGCATAACTTGTATCCATGCGCTTCATATTCGCCTGGAGTTCGCTCCCAAAAATATAGTCATCCCTACCCCCTCACGTCAATCCCACGAGTCTCTTATCCATTATATCATAGCGGGGGAGCAAGTAACGATAGAAAAACTCACATTGGGTTTAGGGATAATCAGGCTCGAACTGATGACTTCCACCACGTCAAGGTGACACTCTACCGCTGAGTAAATCTCTTCCCTTGCTCCATTGAGAAATAGAACTGTCTAATCCTAAGACAAAGAATCGAGAAACTCAACGCTACTATTCCACTATTATTGAACAACTTGGAATTGGGCCTTCTTTCTTTTCGCACTATTACGAATATGAAAATGAAAATAATGAGAAAAATGGGATTCAATTGTCAACTGCTCCTATCGTAAATAGGATTGGCTACGGATTCGAGCCATAACACATGGTTTCATAAAACCATACGATTTTCCCGATCTAACTAAAGCAGATTTTACATGAAGAAGATTTGGCTCAACATGTTCTATTCGATACGGGTAGGAAAAGAACCAACTCGGTATTCTTAATAAAATATAGAAATCAGAACCAAGTTAAGATCATACGGATCAACCCCTTCTTCTTGTCCCAATGATCTTACCATTTCTCAAGGAATTGGAGTTACATCTCTTTTCCATTTTCATTCAAGAGTTTTTATGTGTTTCTACGCCCCTTCGAGACCCCGAAAAATGAGCAACCTTTCTTAGGAACACATACAAGATTTGTCACTGGAAAAAGGATAATGGTAACCTCACACCATTAACTACTTCATTTATGAATTTTATAGTAATAGAAATACATGTCCTACCGAGACAAAATTTGTAACTTGCTATCCTCTTGCCTAGCAGGCAAAGATTGACTTTCATGGAAAGGATGATTCATTCGGATCGACATGAGAGTCCAACTACATTGCATTGCCAGAATCCGTGTTGTATACAGAAATGGCTATAATAGAGTTTCTGTTATTGTAGCAACCCTAACACTGTACCCTTATTTTTCCGTATTATTATTATTATTTTTTTTATCCTTACAAACTGTAAACCTAAAGTTTAAGCGGAATTTAAATTGAAATCGAAATCGTTAACTTTATTAAGAAAATCGTTTAAACAAATCATAAAACCAATTAAATAAACAATTAAAACATATAAAATAAACCACCAGTGAAATAGACAAAAACAGGGGCAAAAGGGACAATTGTCCCAAAACTATAGGGGTGATCGATCGGCTGCATGGTAGCCGATCGATCGGCTACCCGAAAATTAAGGGGGCGATCGATCGCCCCCACATTAGGCGATCGATCGCCCACGATCGATCACCAGGCGATCGATCGCCCACCCTTGGGCGATTGATCGCCACACTCTCTAGAATTTCCAAAGAGTGGCGATCACCCCTGCCGATCGATGGCGATCGATCGGCATGTTCTCTGCCTCCTCTTCTTCTTTTTCCTCTTTCCCTGCACAATCTCCTTACTACACACACTCTAAAACTTAAATACTTAACCAATTTTCTTTCATCAATCCTCTATACATTTCATAACAACCTTCAATTTAACAACCTTTTTCACTCTTTTAC
This sequence comes from Begonia masoniana, assembly GCA_022432975.1. Classification (NCBI taxonomy): domain Eukaryota; kingdom Viridiplantae; phylum Streptophyta; class Magnoliopsida; order Cucurbitales; family Begoniaceae; genus Begonia; species Begonia masoniana. The sequence continues at coordinate 22,651,276 of CM039511.1, forward strand.
CGACTCAAAACATATTTAAAACACAACCCGATTTCATAAAAACAAACCGTGTGGATCCGTTTAAAAATTTAACATTTCCTCCTGATCAAAATCACCAAGCGGTTGTAAAATAAATTTCCAAGACGTTTAAAAACATCAAAACATAAACCTATCTACTATCCAGATTCCCAAACATCCTAATATGTTCAACTACACAATTATCAAACTATCGTGTTCCCAAAACATACTTTTTTACTTCCCCACGGGTCAAAACGCCTCGACTGCGCCAGCACACTCCGCAACCATTCTTCTTCAACCGCACTCATGCTTCAGGAGGAGGAACGTCGTCCTCACCTGTCTCGAAATCACTTACACCATACAGACAACTATGAGCTGAAGGCTCAGCAAGTTTCGTAAATGCAATGCATGCTGTGCGTATGAGTTTTGTAAACAATGCAACATTTTCTTATCATTACGTCGCAGACAGAATATGTAACGACCCCGTTTCCCAGCAAGATATTGTCCGCTCTGGGGATTGGGGCGTAGCCCAATATCCTCCCTTCACGGCTTTGTTTGGCGAGAACTTCCCGGAAGGTCACCCAACCTGGAATTGTTCTCGCCGAAGCACTCTTAACTTCGGAGTTCTTATGGGATCCGTTGCCAATTGTGCTCCAAAACGCGTCTTATTATCTTGGGAGGGGATCTCTTACATATGTTTCATTTCCATGTACTTCCCCAAGCGATGTGGGATTGTGACAACCCCCGCTTTACGACCCGGGATCGCTATACTCGGTCCGGGATTCCGCCTACACTCGCTTAGGTCCCGAGGTTTGCCCCACAGTCGGTCACCCAACCTGGGATTGCTCTCGCCGAAGCACTCTTAACTTCGGAGTTCTTATGGGATCCGTTGCCAATTGTGCTCCAAAACGCGTCTTATTATCTTGGGAGGGGATCTCTTACATATGTTTCATTTCCATGTACTTCCCCAAGCGATGTGGGATTGTGACAACCCCCTCTTTACGACCCGGGATTCGCCTATACTCGAGTCCGGGATTCGCCTATACTCGAGTCCGGGATTCGCCTACACTCGGCTTAGGTCCCGAGGTTTGCCCCACAGTCGTACACATACGTTCACATTCGGGTCATCACAATCACCCCCCCTCGGGGGCCCAACGTCCTCGTTGGCCACATTTCTGGTTGGGTATAGGCTCTGATACCATTTGTAACGACCCCTTTTCCAAGCAAGATATTGTCCGCTCTGGGGATTGGGCCGCAGCCCAATAATCTCCCCCCACGGCTTTGTTTGGCGAGAACTTCCCGGAAGGTCACCCAACCTGGGATTGCACATGTCGTACACATACGTTCAACTTCGGTGTTCATCACAATCACCCCCCCTCGGGGGCCCAACGTCCCTCGTTGGCCCCACTTTCTGGTTGGGTACTACGGCTTGATACCATTGTAACGACCCCTTTTCCAAGCAAGATATTGTCCGCTCTGGGGATTGGGCCGCAGCCCAATAATCTCCCCCCACGGCTTTGTTTGGCGAGAACTTCCCGGAAGGTCACCCAACCTGGGATTGCTCTCGCCGAAGCACTTTTAACTTCGGAGTTCTTATGGGATCCGTTGCCAATTGTGCTCCAAAACGCGTCTTGCTATCTTAGGAGGGGATCTCTTACATATGTTTCATTTCCATGTACTTCCCAAAGCGAAGTGGGATTGTGACAACCCCCTCTTTACGACCTAGGATTCACCTATACTCGAGTCCGGGATTCGCCTACACTCGGCTTAGGTCCCGAGGTTTGCCCCGCAACCCGAGGTTTGCCCCGCAGTCGTACACATACGTTCACATTCGGGTCATCACAGAATATCACCGAGGTCTCAGCCTATTAGATGGAGAGGACACGTCCTGCGATTGGACAACCCTCTCCACCTAACGGGGGGTACACGCTTACATCTGTATATAGCCGTGCCTGAGCCCCACCTCGCGTGACCAGATAACAGATTATGTAGGTTCATTTCGTTATGGCGATGTGGTATTGTGACAGACCCTTTTTTGGCCTACACAATAGATCAACAGCCCCCTTTCAGGCCACATCTCTTTTCATGAAAACATAGTGCGTAAATTCATTTTCTAAGCATAATTGTAAACCATGATGCATGAACAATTAAGTGCTTAAAGTAAACATACATCATACGTACCATCGAGACAATAAAAGCAAATAAAAGCATATCCTATAAAAGAACTAATCCTAACTACCCGACCAAAATATTTAAACAACCAAGACTCTAATGATCCTCGACGCGACTTCGACGTACGGTGTAGGCCAATCGGCCAGAGTAAGTCACAAGAACTTACCTCATGAGCGTTGAACTTCTAGCTCCATCCACGAGCATTGTTCACCTAGAATTCATAACAGTTATCGTTAAAATGCGTTCGAACCATTAACGTCCAATTAACGAAATCCTTAACTAAGGAAATTTCTAAAATTCTAACTTAACTAATCGAGGCATTTAACAAACAATTAACGCTCGATACTTCGAAACCACCATTAACGAGTTTTTCCAAAAACCCGAAAATTCATAAATCCCTAACATTCGTCCTAAATCGGTTAACTTCGTCCAAAAACGCTCAATACGTCCTTTATATCCACAAAAACGGTAAACCTATAAATTTCAAACCATAAATCACGTTTTTAACGAAACCCTAAACGGAACCCTAACCGTTAAACTTTGCGAAAACCAAAATATAACGCTTTACTACCATAGATTCTTACCTAGGGCGTTAATCGGAGGACAAATCGTGAAGAACGAACGTCAACCGGAGGAAGAATCGACGTCGGAAGTGGAGAACGCCGTGAGGGAGAAAAGGATCGCCGAGAGAGAGGGAGAAAATCACAGAGAAGGAAATTGTGAATGAGGGAGAAGAAGGGAAAAACTTATGATTTTAGTTAAAATTTGACTTGACAATTTACCATTTTGCCTTTCCTTTGATTTTCTATTTGTTTCGTTAATTAGCAAACGATTCATTTTCTCCAAATTTCCTTAATTCATCAATAAATCTAACTTATTACTAGGGTTCTATTAAAACTGTCCGTTCACAATTCGGACCCCGTTTACTATTTTTACCAAAATATTCTTTATATTACGAGAAACGTAATTCTCGTAAAATTTGCGTTACGACTCCTAAAATTTCTGAAATTTTCTTAAAATCCATATTAATTATTAGGATCGTAATAACGCTTTCTTTTCATGAAACTGACTTAATTTGACATAATTACAAAAATGCCATTATATGTAAAATTACAAAATCCCGTAAAGAATCGGGTGTTACAGTTATTCGTATTAATAGCTACTCTAGGAAGAATGTTTTTATGCGGTGCGAATAATTTAATAACTATCTTTGTAGCTCCACAATGTTTCAGTTTATGCTCCTACCTATTATTTGGATATACCAAGAAAGATGTACAGTCTAATGAGGATACTACGAAATATTTACTCATGGGTGGGGCAAGTTCTTCTATTATGGTTCATGGTTTCTCTTTGGTATATGGTTTATCTGGGGGAGAGATCGAGATTCAAGAAATAGTAAATGGTCTTCTCAATACACAAATGTATAACTCCCTTGAAATTTCAACTGCGCTTATATTCATCACTATAGGAATTAGGTTCAAGCTTTCCCCAACCCCTTCTCATCAATGGACTCCTGACGTATATGAAGGAGTGCAGTTCATTCGATAAATTCCTACCCCTCTATCTATCTCTAAGATGTTTGGATTTTTCAAAACTTCATGGACATGCAGAAGAGAAATACTATGCCCACTCGGACGAAGACATAACTTTTACTTGTTCAAATAACAATTAAGGTGAAGCAGGGTCAGGAACAACGAATCTCTTTATCATAAAGAGATTCATTTCGCAAGTTCGTTATTACGGGTAGTTCACACAAAGGATCGGACTAAGGATGTATACAATACTTGAATTCTTAATGTAGATGCTACATAGTTGGTTCTCATCCTTTAGAGACTATGAATGTAATAGGAGCATATGTCGACAAGAGGATCACCCTAAAATGATCATCACATGGCTATTGAGAACGAATCAAATAAGATGGTTCTATTTCTCAATCTTTCTGACTTGCTCCGACGGAACCAAGGTCGAAAAGATTGAGAAAAATCAGTCATTCACAATCATTAATGAAGGATTCCTCGAAAAGTTAAGGATTTGTAATCCTTTTTAGAAATCAAATGGATTTTGTCTTATACATACGCGAGGAAGGTAATCAAAAAAGGAAAGAAGATGAGTTCTTCTTTCTTTTATCACTTAGCTTAGGAGTCGTGCGAGACGAAAGTCTCATGCATGGTTTTGAATGAGAGAAAGAAGTGAGGAATCCTTTTTTTGACTTTGACTCTCCTACTCCAGTCATTGCTTTTTTTTTTTTTTTTTTTTTTTTTTCTGTTACTTCAAAAGTAGCTGCTACAGCTTCAGCCACTCGAATTTTCGATATTCCTTTTTATTTCTCATCACATGAATGACATCTTCTTCTGGAAATCCTAGCTATTCTTAGCATGTTATTGGGGAATCTCATTGCTATTACTCAAACAAGCATGAAACGTATGCTTGCATATTCGTCCATAGGTCAAATCAGGTATGTAATTATTGAAAGAATTGTTGGAGACTCAAATGGTGGATATGCAAGCATGATAACTTATATGCTATTCTATATCTCCATGAATCTAGGAACTTTTGCTCGCATTGTATCATTTGGTCTACGTACCGGGACTGATAACATTCGAGATTATGCAGGATTATACACAGAAGATTCTTTTTTGGCTTTCTCTTTAGCCCTATGTCCCTTATCCTTAGGAGATCTTCCTCCACTAGAAGGGTTTTTCAGAAAACTTTATTTATTCTGGTGTGGATGGCAGGTAGGCCTACATTTCTTGATTTCAATAGGACTCCTTACGAGCGTTGTTTCTATCTACTATTATATAAAAATAATCAAGTTATTAATGACTGGATGAAACCAATAAATAACCCCTCACGTGCGAAATTATAGAAGATCCCCTTTAAGATCAAACAATTTTATTGAATTGAGTATGATTGTATGCGTGATAGCTTCTACTATACCAGGAATATCAATGAACCCGATTATGGAAATTGCTCAGGATACCCTTTTTTAGTTTAGCTTCTTGAATCTTTTTCTTAGTTCAAGATCTCTCTTACTAGCTGGAATCAAAGAATTAGTAGATCTGTTCGGCCCAAAATGTGAATGGGCTAGGATGATGAACTTATAATCTATAATCTGATGATCGAGTCGATTCCATGATTATAAGTTAATTCTATACCGGGCCAGACCGGAATAGGGCTAGATATATTCTATACATTCTAATTATGAGAATGGGTCATCCGAGCATATTTAAATAGATACTATGTTTACATACAGATCCCTACATCCTTACATTCCATTTAGGAATAGGAATAAGTATAATCAGACCTATTTTTTTTTACATATCTCTCGTTATTTGGGACCCTATTCATCTCTTTGGGCTTCTATTGAATCGAGAAATAGGTTTGATTGTTCATCTTTTTGATATAATATAAGACATCCTCAAGATAATGCAAATCGAAGTAATTGGATGTCCGACTCGGTCCTATATAACAGGACTAATCAATATAATGCTCTAACACTCCATCTTTGTCTTTATCATATATTCCATACATCACACTAGATAGATATCATATTCATAGAATATGATTCACTTTCTAGATGCCTTGGTGGTGAAATGGTAGACACGTGAACTCAAAATCTCGTGCTAAAGAGCGTAGAGGTTCGAGTCCTCTTCAAGGCATAATGTTGACAAGGCGTTATCTTGAGAATGCCCGCTGAATTGGAAGGAATAAGTTTGGCAGTAGATCACGAATTCTTGATGATCTTCTCTATCTAATGAATGAGGAGTCCAGTTTGAAATCGTTCTCTCTACAACCACCCCCCGAATATATGCTTTAACAGGAATTAAACAAGGGTAGATTGATACAATAGAAACCTCTTAAAAAATGCCCACCCGTAACTTAGCAGATAAAGTACATTCCATAGTCCGGTTTAGGGATTGGCGACTTACCCATTCAGTGACTGGACGTTCTAAAAAAGGGTACTATCAGGTCGGGTGAATTCAATAATGATACACCCCGAAGACCCATAACACGTTCACAAGGTATGTCTCACAATCTTACTGGTCTTTTTATTAATTATTGCTCTTTTTTTGCAGGTGATGGACTAATGGAGCACTTGAAAGCACTAATAGATCATTTGGAATGAGAGCCGACCCATAAGACATCAATAAACCCACTAACATGCTGACATGGAGCATATGAAAAGAAACTTCCCAAACATCATTGAGCATAGGAGTAGCAGAAGAAAGAATTTATCTTCCCTTTGACAACTTTATGTAATCCATTAACTCCATTGGGCTTAGGCAAACTTCGAGTCTATTTAACTTGTATTTTTATTATCTCATCATGCATTAGAGGGGTACTAAGGGGTTGTTGTCCTCAAAGGCAAAACAACCTTAATTATTAGACTTTCCAAAAACGGCCATCAATATGACCTTCGAGGTATAATTGGCATATTCGACAGCCGTCACAACCTTATTACAGAAAGTGTTCTTCTTGAAGATTGTAGCCAACATTTGGACGTCATTTGCTCGGTTATCCAAATTCATTATCAAGAGCTCGTTACAGACTTTTCTTGAGCACGCGCCCTAAACATAAAGCCCGTTCCTTGAGCCTGTCCTTTCAAAAGGAAGTGCGCCCTCTTCCATTTGAAATCATGCCTGAAGACCCACACTCCTCCCCATAAGGTTCAACATAACTTACCATACAAGGAGCCATTTCCATGATCAAGATGAAGAAGCACACCTACACGGAAGGATGGATCAATACCAACAGATCCTTTCCTTTTTTTTTTTTTTATGTCCAACCTAACCCTTAGTTGCCCTAGCATGTTTAAGCATATTTTTCAGACATTGTATTCAGTTTTTTGATGATCAATATTGAAGGTTATTCAGGAAACTCTCGAGCCTTAGCATTGCAAGGTAATTGCCTCGGTTGTGATTTACTTCCGAGAGGAGTTGCGCCTCCATTGTCTTTTAAGTCCGAGATTGCTTAGAAGCTCTTATACTCATCTTTCTGCATCTTGTCTAAGACCTTAGACAAGAGAGAAAGTGAGCTAAACTGATCTTGTGCCATTGTAATCTTTCTTGGAAGGTTACATCACCCGGAGGTGACCCAAGTTGACTATTGGACCGGTTACTGATCATCTTTGCATAACTTTTGTGTTTCTATCTTTTTTTTTTTCTCACAAAATTTACAGGGTTTAATTTTAACTCATCATACTATGTCTCCTCTAAATTTCATTGCCTCTGGACCCCATTTGTTAAGTTTTCTCCCTCGATAATTTTAAGTGTTCTCGGATTGAGCAAAGAGCACCACTTTCTCAACAATCCGTGCATCAACCTTTTCTTTGCGGGGTCCAAATCGTATCATCTGGTATTAAAGCCATTGGTTGCTTCCCTTGTGTTTATTTGATTTAGTTTGAATGTTATTTTTATATAATCTAAAGTGAAAATTTAATCGGATCTTGTTTGAGCCAAGGAAGGTTATCTACACCTTAGACTAATTGTTTGATATTCGATTGTAACGACCCCTTTTTCCCAGCAAGATATTGTCCACTCTGGGGATTGGGCAATAGCCCAATATCCTCCCCTTACAACTTTGTTTAGCGAGGACTTCCCAGTTGGTCACCCAACCTGGTACTACTCTCGCCAAAGCACTTTTAACTTCGGAGTTCTTATGGGATCTGTTGTCAATTGTGCTCCAAAACGCGTCTTGCTATCTTGGGAGAGTCTCCTTACATATGTTTCATTTCCACATACTTCCCCAAGCGATGTGGGATTGTGACGACCCCCTTTTTACGACCCGTCACCTTTCGGTTCGCCCGCGCGAACGTACCGCCATCTGGGTTCCGGTTCGTGCAACCATCATACACATACTTACACATTCGGGTCATCACAATCACCTCCCTCGGGGGCCCAGCGTCCTCATTGGCCATATTTTCGGTTGGGTACAGGCACTGATACCATTTGTAACGACCCATTTTTCCCAGCAAGATATTGTTCGCTCTAGGGATTGGGTCGTAGCCCAATATCCTCCTCTCACGGCTTTGTTTGGCGAGGACTTCCCAGTCGGTCACCCAACCTGGTACTACTCTCGCCAAAGCACTTTTAACTTCGGAGTTCTTATGTAACGACCTCTTTTTCCAGCAAGATATTGTCTGCTCTGGGGATTAGGCCGTAGCCCAATATCCTCCCCTCACGACTTTGTTTGGCGAGGACTTCCCAGTTAGTCACCCAACCTGGTACTACTCTCGCCGAAGCACTTTTAACTTTGGAGTTCTTATGGGATCCGTTGCCAATTGTACTCCAAAACGCATCTTGCTATCTTGGGAGGGTCTCTTTACATATGTTTCATTTCCACATACTTCCCCAAGCGATGTGGGATTGTGACGACCTTTTTTACGACCCGGGATTCGCCTATACTCCAGTCCGGGATTGCCTACACTCGCTTAGGTCCCGAGGTTTGCCCCGCAACCCGAGGTTTGCCCCGTAGTCGTACCCATACGTGCCAAAACGCGTCTTGCTATCTTGGGAGGGTCTCCTTACATATGTTTCATTTCCACATACTTCCCCAAGCGATGTGGGATTGTGACGACCCCCTTTTTACGACCCGTCACCTTTCGGTTCGCCCGCGCGAACGTACCGCCATCTGGGTTCCGGTTCGTGCAACCATCATACACATACTTACACATTCGGGTCATCACAATCACCCCCCTCGGGGGCCCAACGTCCTCGTTGACCACATTTCCAGTTGGGTACAGGCACTGATACCATTTGTAACGACCCCTTTTCCCAGCAAGATATTGTTCGCTCTAGGGATTGGGTCGTAGCCCAATATCCTCCTCTCACGGCTTTGTTTGGCGAGGACTTCCCAGTCGGTCACCCAACCTGGTACTACTCTCGCCAAAGCACTTTTAACTTCGGAGTTCTTATGTAACGACCTCTTTTTCCAGCAAGATATTGTCTGCTCTGGGGATTAGGCCGTAGCCCAATATCCTCCCCTCACGACTTTGTTTGGCGAGGACTTCCCAGTCAGTCACCCAACCTGGTACTACTCTCGCCGAAGCACTTTTAACTTTGGAGTTCTTATGGGATCCGTTGCCAATTGTACTCCAAAACGCATCTTGCTATCTTGGGAGGGTCTCTTTACATATGTTTCATTTCCACATACTTCCCCAAGCGATGTGGGATTGTGACGACCTTTTTTACGACCCGGGATTCGCCTATACTCCAGTCCGGGATTTGCCTACACTCGGCTTAGGTCCCGAGGTTTGCCCCGCAACCCGAGGTTTGCCCCGTAGTCGTACCCATACGTGCACATTCGGGTCATCACAATCACCCCCCTCGGGGGCCCAACGTCCTCGTTGACCACATTTCCAGTTGGGTACAGGCTCTGATACCATTTGTAACGACCCCTTTTCCCAGCAAGATATTGTCTGCTCTGGGGATTGAGCCGTAGCCCTATATCCTCCCCTCACGGCTTTGTTTGGCGAGGACTTCCTAGTCGGTCACCCAACCTGGTACTACTCTCGCCGAATCACTTTTAACTTCGTAGTTCTTATGGGATCCGTTGCCAATTGTGCTCCAAAACGCGTCTTGCTATCTTGGGAGGGTCTCCTTACATATGTTTCATTTCTACATACTTCCCCAAGCGATGTGGGATTGTGACGACCCCCTTTTTACGACCCGTCACCTTTCGATTCGCCCGCACGGACGTACTGCCATCCAGGTTCTGGTTCGTGCAACCATCGTACACATACTTACACATCCGGGTCATCATATCGATTCTATTATTATCTAGCGTGAAATTGGAGTTATCATGCATGTCATTACTTTGGGTTGCTAAAGATTTTTTACAAATCATTCCTAATTGGTTATATTTTAAAATTTTGACTATTAATCTAAAAGCATGCATTAGATAGCACGTTCCATTTATGGAAAATATCTTATACTTGCAATTTACTTTCATTTACCTATTGATTAAACTACTTAGAGATTTAAATTACCAATCAATCGGTTTAATCCTAATACATTAGGAAGTTAAGTAGATCCATAAATATCGTCACTTAAACAAAGAATTATATAGTTTCAACCGAGAAGATATTAATAGACCTAAGTTCATAACATACTTAAACATACTTCTCCTAAGATTTTTCCATAAACAATTCCTAAACTTAGGGTTTAGGTGGTACTTTAATAATGACAACTAGGAGTGGATTAAACTACAACTCTAATATAGATCATGATCAAGGTAATGAACCTTATAGGGTCGAAATTCCTAATGTTGGAGAATCAAGTATGCAAGGTCGAATGGATGGCGTTGAACAAATGATGAAACAATTCATGGAAAAGATGGAGGAATGATTGAGTTTGAACGAGCGTCATAACTCATTCCAAGAGACCCTACCAAGAAAACGAAACGAACCAGCATCTATAGATCTCATACAAGAAAGGAGAACCGATCAGGGTTTTCCAGAAACCAGGCACGAAAGGCGAACCAAACCAGATTTCACAAGTACCACTTTTAGGAGAAACAATGACTCTCATCGGGAAAGGTTCTATAACCAAACCCGTTTTGATGATGAATTGAGGGATTAAGAAGAGGAATTCACACCGAACAGACGCCAAGACAATGATGACTTTAGGCATACCAAGGTATCCATACCACCATTCAATGGATCTAGCAACGGTGACATATTCTATGATTGGAAAGGCAAGGTCGAGAAGATATTCGCATACTACAGATATTCCGAACAAGCTAAGATTCAACTCTTTGCCATGAAGTTGACCGGCTATGCTACATTATGGTGGGAAAACCTTAAGAACCAAAGGTGGGTGGACCGTATTGAGTAAGTCAGCACCTGGGAAGAAATAAAGGATCTCATGCAAAAGAAGTTCGTACCTAGCTACTATCGTCAAGAGCTGTTCCTTCAAATGCAGAACTTATGACAAAATGGTCGATCAGTTAAAGAGTACCTCACCGAATTTGAAACGTTAAGAATGAGAGGAGAATTTACAGAACTCAAGGAACAAGAGATAACGAGGTTCATTCGTGGGCTAAATGTTGAGATAGGCAATGCAGTCGAGCTAAATCATCATGAAACCTTTGATTCAGTTGTCGAGATGGCTTTAAAAGTCGAGCGACAAATCAAGAGAGGGTTAAGACCAACAACAAGTTGTTTTCTATTAAGGCCCTAGAAAACTATAGAAAAAGTTTCAAGGTAGAAGAAAAGAAGCCTTTCACTAGAAGCTGGCCCTCAAAAGAGGCTAATGCAAAACCAACCATATCATCGACGTCAAACCCTGAGAAGAAGAGCACTAATTAATTGAGTGATGCAGATGGCTACCTCTTCAAGGGAAACAAGCTATGTATCCCTAACATGGGCTTGAGGAAGTGCCTAGTAAATGAGGCACATAATGGAGGACTAGCATGCCATCTAGGAGAAGGAAAGACTTTAGAATTGGTCAAAGAGCATTTTTTTCTGGCCTTATATCATGCAAGATGTGCACTAATTAATTGAGTGATGCATCACATGCAAAAGAGCCAAGAACAAAGTCCTTCCTCAAGGATTGTACTTACCCCTTTCAGTACCGACTCATCCATGGACTGACGTCAGCTTAGATTTTGTCATGAGTCTTCTGCGAACTGCAAGATCAAAAGACTCAATCATGGTAGTTGTGGATAGATTTTCAAAAATGGCACACTTCGTCCCTTGTAACAAGACCCACAATGCCAAGGATATCACAGACCTCGTTTTCAAGGAGATAGTAATACTGCATGGGATACCTCACACCTTAGTATCCGACCGAGACACTAAGTTCCTTAGCACATTTTGGAAAATATTGTGGAGGAAAATATGAACTAAACTACTGTTCAGTACGTCTTTTCACCCACAGACGGATGGCAGACCGAAGTGGTCAACCGAACTTTGGGAACCCTATTAAGGAGTGTGGTAGGGAAGAGAATAAGTGAATGAGATATCCACCTTCCCCATTTGGAGTTCGCTTACAATCGAAGTGTCCATTCCTTAACCCGACAGACACTCTTCGAATTTGTGTATGGCTTTGACCCAGCCCCCAGAGACCTATTACCACTTCCCATGACGGACTTACTTAACCAAGAAGGAGCCGATAAGGCAACTCAAATAAAGAAAATCCACGAGCAAGTGAGTATTGCTATCCAGAAGAAAAACGAATCAACTGCAAAAAGGGCAAATAAAGGGCGCAAGGAAAAGATTTTCAATAATGGTGACCTTGTATGGATACACTTAAGAAAAGAACGATTCCCTCAAAAGAAAAAATCCAAACTTTCCCCAAGAGCAGAGGGGCCATTCAAAGTGTTAGAACACATTAACAACAATGCGTACAAATTGGACCTCCCAGGAGATTACAGAGCAATTTCAGCAACGTTCAACGTTCAAGGCCTCTCTCCTTACACTGAACCTGAAGGAGATGAACCCTTATATTTGAGGGCAAATCCTCTCCCACCCAGAGATGATGATACACCCCGAAGACCTATAACACGTTCACAAGATATATCTCACAATCTTATTAGCATTTTTACTAATTATTGTTCTCTTTTTGAAGGTGGTGAACTAATGGAGCACTTGGAAGCACTTGGAAGCACTAATGGATCATTTGGAATGAAAGCGACCTCACAAGACATTAATAAACCCACCAACATGCCAACATGGAGCATAGGAGAATAAGCTTTCCAAACATCCTTGAGCATAGGAGTAGCAGAAGAGGAAATTTATTTTCCCTTGGACAATTCTATGTAATCCATTACCACCATTGGGCTTAGGCAAACTTTGGGTCTGTTTAACTTGTATTTTTATTATCTCATCATGCATTAGAGGGTACTAAAGGATTGTTGTCCTCAAAGGGAAAGCAACCTTAATTATTGGACTTTCCAAAAACGACCATCAATCTGACCTCCTAGGCATAATTGACATATTTGACAGCCTTCCCTTCCTTATTACAGAACGTGCCCTTCTTAAAGATTGTAGCCAACACGTTGAGCATTTCAAAATAGGATGGATCGTGAAATTTGGACGTCATTTTCTTTGTCAACCAAATCCATTACCGAGAGCTCGTTACAGACTTTCTTGAGCATGCGCCCCAAACATAAAGCCCGTTCCTTGAGCCCGTCCTTTGAAAAGGAAGCATGCCCTCTTCCATTTGAAATCATGCTTGAAGACCCATGCTCCTCCCCATAAGGTTCAACACAACTTACCATACAAGGAGCCATCTCCACGGTCAAGATGAAGGAGCACACCTACATAGATGGATGGATCAAGACCAACAGATCCTTTCCTTTTTTTTATGTCCAACTTAGCCTTTAGTTGCCCTAGCATATTTAAGCATATTTTTCAGACATTGTATTCAGTTTTTTGATGATCAATATTGAGGTTATTGATACGATCTGGACCTATAAGTGCATGTTAAAAACAAAATGCTCGATACTCATTATGTGAAACCGACGAGCACCTCAAAACAACAGTAGTATCTTAATGAAAACATATATAAAATACGTATAATTATGCGCGGAAGAAATGAAACGTAAAATAAAACAAACCTTGGATATGGCTTGTGGATGGATGATGTTCAGAAATGGGCAAAAATAACAAAAACAAAAGGGCGTAATGAAGTGAAGATGGATGTGAAGCGTGTTACCTAGGGATGGGTAACCCACCTGTGGATCGTCCTCAGAAGATGACGGTGAATAGTAGAGGAATGATCGCCTGGTGCTGGATTGAGAGGAGGCTACAACGCCTTCGGTTCCTCTTGGTAAAGTCACCTTCGATGAAGGCAAGCACGTAACAACCAGTGAACGGTAACCAACCTCCGTGAGTGAATGAAGGATGTTCAGACGACACCGAACATGATGGTGAAGCAATGCCCAGTGCAGGCCCTATAGGTCACGATTGATGCCTTTGGGAAAATACACCTTCGTCACAGAAGATGCACGCCAACAGAAAAGCTTGGTACCCAACCTCCTCTGTGTTCCACCAAACTGGAACAGCATCGAGGGAAGGCGGGCAGGATCCACCAAGTGACCTAATACTTGGTGGAAGAATCGAACGAATCCATTTTCCCGAGAGGCGGCCGCGAAGAACCAAACACCACAATGAAGATAACTTCACTCAACCAAATATTATCAAGGTTACATTTACAGAGCTACGGTTCAAACTTAAATAGAAGCTACAAGGTATCGAGTAAGGATGGTTTTCAAAAAAGGGAAATAAAACTGGTATGGAAAAATATGACCGTTGAACTAGCCTTTGGAGCGTCTTGCGCCTTGGCCATGTATGCGCACTAATGGTGGGAAACTTCTTGCGTTTGCCTAGTGCCTTCCTGAATGCACGCCTGATGCCGAGCTGGGAGTCTTCATTGTGCGCTTGATGAAGATCAGCAACTGCTCGCTAGGTCCATCCCGCGAAGCTTCTGCTTGGGCCTTCTAGGGCTTGTATGTGAAGCTGCTGCTTGGGCCTTCTAGGGCTTGTATTATAATGTCCACTTATTTGATCAAAAATAAAATAAAGAAAAAGGCTAAAATGTTTTGCCTTAAAATACCTAGAAAATCAAAAGACTATATTAGTTACAATTAATTTGTCTTAGGGAAGACAAATTCCCCCTTCAAACTATCCAAAAATGTCCTTATCTGCAAAACTAACAAACGAGTTAGAAAATAAAAGTGAATTGATTTGCGTACCTCGTTTCGAGACGTGTCAATGGCTTCTGAGGCGTATCATCCTCTCCAGGTTAGTGAGGATTTGTCCTCAAATCCAGTGGCTCGCCATTATTGGTGTTGTCTTTGATATAAGTTTCTCTTTCAAAACATAAACTTGAAAATATTTTAGAAAGCATCCATTCAATAAACGGGTAGTAGTAGACCCGTGGCGTATCAGTTATTCAGGAAACTCTCGAGCCTTAGCAATGTAAGATAATTGCCTCGGTTGTGATTTACTTCCGAGAAGAGTTGCGCCTCCATTGTCTTTGAAGTCCGAGGTTGATTAGAAGCTCTTATATTCATCTTTCTGCATCTTGTCTAAGACCTTAGACAAGAGAGAAAGTGAGCCAAACCGATCTCGTGCCGTTGTAATTTTCCTTGGAAGGTTACATCACCCGGAGGTGCACCAAGTTGCCTATCGGACTGGTTACGGATCACCTTTGCATATCTTTTGTGTTTCTCATCTTTTTTTTTTCTCACAAAATTTGCAGGGTTTAATTTTAACTCATCATACTACGTCTCCTATTGCCTCTAAACCCCATTTGTTAAGTTTTCTTCCTTGGTAATTTTGAGTGTTCTCGGATTTAGCCAAGAGCACCACTTTCTCAATAATCCATGCATCAACCTTTTCTTTGCGGGGTCCAAACCGCATCAAATAATTGACGCCTGTTGGCATTCCAGTCTTCCTTCTCCTTTCAGGGCCTACTCAAAAGAGAATCCAATACTTTTTGATCGTGAATATCTGAATAGGACGACCCGCCCCTTCGGAACAAAATAATTAGAATTAGGCTCGGTCAACTGGAATGCGTATTATCCATATAAGGGATCTTTCAATGAAGAAGATCCGTCGACCTAAGACGAAGAGAAAGATCTATCTATTTTATTTAGTTATTTAGTTAAACCATTGATTCGTTGTTGTAACAGATATCAACACCCATTTCATCCGGCATGTGTATTTTTGATTTTCCAATAAATTTACAACTTTCATTAATATTTACATATTTCATTTATGGAAATTTTTGATGTACTGAGTAATAACTCTGGTTGTTCGCTATTCAAGAATTATTGTTTAGGTAGTTCATACCATCCATACATAATGTTTTGATCTAAGACTTCCATTCTTCCATGTTTCAATAGTAGTATATTGTTCCATGGAGCTAAGGTCCAAAATATGGAAGAAACAAGTGTTTTTACGACTCTACCACCCTGTCAATTCTGTTCCACTTAATTTTTATTTCATGGCCACATATTTTTCTGGCTAAAGAATGAGAAACCTTTCTCTTGTTTCATGAATCAAATTATCATTTCATCGGGGAAAAGCCATTGATCAAGTACAGTTGGGGCATGGCATTTCCAAGCTGTAGGAATCCAAGTAGTTGAAAGGGTTTATGGGATTTCATCATTCTTCTTCTTTTTCTTCTTCTTCTTCTCTTCTTTCCATCATTCACTGCAGTTGCATTTCCTTGCTAAGATTCCTCAGTGAAACTTTGATTCATCTGTAGCATTGACAAAAAAAGATGAAGTTGATGTGCCGATTTGATTTTCATGATCTCTTTCTGAGCAACCACACAAATTATCAAAATCGATGCTCTTTTTGTCAAAAAATATTGGAGGGTGGTCCTTTCTATTTTTGCGAGTTATGTTCGTATCGTATTCGCAAATCATGTGTTGAGCTTCCATTAGAGATCAACCACCATTCTCACCAACCACATTCTCTCAACAACTTTGTTTGTGACTCTTGCCATAACATTTTCCAAGACGAGCTATGCTTTCGTTGCTTTGGATGCGACTTCTACCTCGATGTAAAATGTGCATTGATGTCGGAGATAGACATGGAAGGTCAAGAATTCATCCGACATTTCTCGGCATTGATAATGCACAGAAAACATGGGCAGACTCTTGAAGACGACTCTGCCTTCATGAAACAATTCCCTGATTTGATGTGTGGTCTTACTCGTCGTTTGTCTTTTCTTCACAAACCCTCTTGGAACATGTTAAACCCTTGGCGTGCTATGCATCCAATACTCGGTACTAATCTTGAATGTAACTATTGTTTTTGCAATGCTCACACTCAACAAGTTCAAATTTTGGTGCAATATTTGTCAATTTGTCGTGCATGAATTATGTCTTTTTGAATCCACTTCCAAAAAAAAAGAATCGATATCAAGAAAGGTTACGTTTGTTTTTGTAACAAACAAGACTTGCAATCGCAATCATGTGTCGATTCCAAGTATGTCATCAACCAATCATGTGTGCAATTTCCCAAAGAGATTAAACACCAGTTCCATTCTCATAAGCCTCTTCAATTTTTAGCCCCTAAATCTTTTTGGTGTGATTCATGTCACAAGTGGTTTTATAAACAATTATTCTATGGTTGTGAGGAGTGCAACTTCCAAATGGATGTTAGATGTACTCTAATGCCAAGTATTCAATGTGATGAGAGCTTACGATCAAAGTCAATCATCCGTACCCCATTATTTAGACCATCAACATCCTCTGCAACTAATTAGAGAGGTATATCACATAGTTGCTCTGTTTGCCAAAAAACTCACCCATCCCCTATTTATGGCTGCACTCAATGTAAATATGTTCTTCATGAGTCTTGCATTAAACTCCCAACTAAGATAAAACAACCTCTCCATGATGCCCACATGTTATTCCTACAGCCTTTAGCAGTAATAGTTGTGATGTCTTCTTAAGGTCATACATAGGCCTTTTTTTCGAATGCAATGAGTCTAAATTTTCTATTGGGATTGAATGTGCATTTGGACTCAGACCAAGTGTAATGTATAAATATCATGATCACCTTTTGTGTGTGGTTGAGAAAATGAAAGATTATTGTAGATGTGATGATGAAGACACATTTTGTCAAGTCTCCTAGTCTTGAATCCGAGCATATTAAATCATATTTTCTCCGATGTGTGGAATGCAACTATAATCTTCATCTTTTATGTGGACTTTTGCCTTGTACCATCAAACATAAGGGTTCATGCTATGACACTAGTGGATTCCATAGTTGAAGATGCTTCTGGTGAATATTACTGTGATATTTGCCAGGAAGCAAGAGATCCACGATTATGTGTGTATTATTGCGAAGAATGTAACTTCATTTCTCATGTTTACTGCGTCATCCTTGAGATAACAACTTTTATATTATATTCTTCTTTGTTTATTTGGGTGAATCATCATCACATAAAATTAGATCCTTTGATTAATCGTAATAATAATTTAGTTTTTTTTTTGTGTTTCTGGTTTATTAGGTGATAAAAGCATTAAAAGGAGACCTGGGAGAAGTGGGATGACATATGTGGGTGAATGGACAATTGAAGACAAGTATAGTCACAAGAATCATACATTAGGCTTTAGACAATGTATTTGATTCATTATCTCCTTAGGATGTCAATTACATAGAGCAGTGTTTCAATAATGTAAGGTTAGTTGAGGATAATTGGCAAGATTACAAAAAGCAATCAACAATGGTGTTTATCACTTCTTCCCAAAAAAAAAACCTTTGACGATGGAAATGTGATCTTCAACATTGGATTAGACTCTAGAGACTACGGAATCAAGGAATTGAAAGGTGATGCTTCTGACCTCATTCAGCAAATCTTGTTCTATGATGATAATGTGATGGGCATGCTAATAGATAAGATGTCTTCATCTAGAATAAAAACAAAACATTTGATACAACTCGATGAACAAAGGGAAGAAGTTGTTCGAGTAGGAGGTTACATGATTACTTCAAATTATTCTGATGTCCTCTTGAATTTGTTCAAGAAATATAGAGACTTGAGCGTCGAATCATCATTGTCACAAGATGCAAAGTCAGTCATATTTTATCTTATGTGTCGTGTTTTGAGCCACATGATTAGAATCCAAATCACCGATACTACTGAACAACTACTCCTGGAATGGAACTATTACTTGGTAGGGGTTAAAGGAGCAGGATTCAAAATGGACTTTGTTGCAGACGCTATGCATAGAATTATGACTATCTATGTTGGAGTTGAAGTAAAGGAATTTGAAAGAATGTTGCATGACATGTTGGAAAAAGAGATGGCTGAGGCTAATGAAAGAATTGCCAAGCTAACACAAAAATTGAAAGAATCAACCAAGTATCGAGATGATAATTGTATGATATTACAAAATTCAAAAGTCGTGGTTGAGTGCATTTGTGAAGCCAAGTACTACAATGGAAAACTTGTAAAGATTTTTTTTTTTTTTTTTTAGGAAAGCACTTAGTGAGTGGAGAATTGTTTTCTTGTCTGTAAATTGAATACTTATTCTTATATATCGAATTTTGTTTCACACATTGGCAATTAAAATATTTAAATAGTGTTGGCCTTATGCTATTTGATATTTTTCAGAAACCGAAGAAAAAAGAAGATTGAAGAAACTACTTTGTATTCAAGTTCCTTTTTACAGTTAGTTGTTGTAATGATGAAAGATTTAGTAGAAAGAAAAATATAGTATAGAGGAGAGAACCTAGAAATTTTTTTTCTTCAAATTGATTTTGGCTATTAATTGATTCAAAATGTCTTCACTCACCTCTTATGCATAAGATTATTTGGTGCATGTATAAAATAATACATGAATCACCTAATTATTCTAATACATGTACTAACACACAATTGTATGAACTACTCATCAATAACTCATATAAGTACATGTACCAATATACATAGTCATACATGAATATCAAATTCTGGTGACTCTTCATAAGTACATGGACTTTGTCCAAAACCAGATTAAAAGTACCAGATTAAAAGTATATATTAACCAACACAAATTACGTGAATTAAATTTAAGTTTTCAACATCCTCCTTTAAACTTAATGCTTTGTAACTCTAAGCGTCATCCTTAATTTGCTGAAAGTGTCATACTTGAGAGCCTTCGTAAAAATATCAACAACTTTTTTATAAGTCTTGACATACTACAGCTACGAAGAAAATAATAACTTGTATCTATATATGCTTGATTCTATCATGAAACACGTGATTTTTTTGCTAATGTAATAGTTTATTCATTGTTAACTAAAATTTCCATAGCTTCTTGTAGCATTTGCAACTCATTCAATAGTTTTCTCAACCATATAGCATGACATATACAATATGTAGCTGTAATATATTAAGCTTCACAGGTGGATATAGTCACAATTTGTTGTTTCTTCGAACTCCATGTAAAAGTTGTACTACCCATGTAGAAAAAAAACCTATTGTTCTCTTTTGGTCATCATATCTCCTCCCCAATCGTTATTACTAGATTCCACAACTTAAATTCAACAAGAAATTAATAAATCAAGCCAAAATTTGTTGTAGCTTTGATATATTGAAGAATCTGCTTTGACGCCTTTCAATGTGTCATGGTTTGTGATTCCATGAATTGATTGATTAATCTGATTTCAAAAAAGAATATATAGTCTTGCGCAAGTTAAATATCTTAAACTTCCAACAATGCTCTTGAAAGTTGTAGAATCAATTTTCTCTCATTTCTCATTTTTCGATAATGTTATAAGCATATGCCACTGGAGTATTCATGGGCTGAAAATTCTCCATCATGATATTTTTTAAAGTCTCTTTAAAATTTTTTTCTTGAGATACGAAAGTATCATCATCTCTTTGATCTCTAGGCCAAGATAGTACGACATTACACTAATATCTGTCATCTCAAACTCTTTGGTCATTGCTTCCTTGAATTCTTCGTACATACTTGGATTATTTTTCGTAAAAATAAAATAATCAACATATGAGTAAACAAATAAGACATCTCTATTTTTATTCATGTTAGCATAGAGAGAGTGCTCATCTAAGCATTTGATAAAACCATTTTCAAGAAAAGTACTAATCAAGTCAACTATTCCAAACTCTTGGAGCTTGCTTCAGATCGTATAATGTTTTTTCAATTTTAATACTTTTTCTTTAGAACCCTTGATAACATACCTTTGAGGTTGTTAGATGTACACTTCTTCTTCGAGAACTCCATTTAAGAAAGCGAATTCGACATCCACTTGATAAATATTCTACATCTTTTGAGATGCAAGTGAAGTAATTAGTCAAATAGTCTCCAAACGAGCACCATTAGCAAATACTTCACCATAGTCAATTCCTGGTCGTTGACTATATATCCTTTCCCACTAACCTCGCTTTATATTTCTTCACTTCTCCTTTAACATTCTTCTTTTCTTTGAAGACTCACTTCACACGAATGAGTTTTTTGTCTTTCAGAATGGTTGCTACCTCTAATGTCTCGTTCTTCTCAAATTGATGCAATCTCCTCGTCCATTCAATCCTTCACTTTTCATCTTTCACGTCTGCTTCAAATACTTAGGTCCCACAATCGACAAAGTGACAAAAGAGGGTTAGATCTTCACTTAGATTTTGTGTTACCTCATAGATATTTTGAAAACTTTTCATACGAGGCTCTCTTTCACTTGAGCTTCCACTAGAAGAAGATGAAGAATGTGTCTAATATTGTTTGTGATCTTGGAGGTGTCACAGGCTCTTGAATTTCTCTACTTTGCTTCTTCTTATAAAAAAAAAAAGAAAGAATTCATACCTCTTTTTGTCTTTATCACTCAAATCCCAAGAATCTTCTTTATCAAATTCTACGTTTCTGCTAGTAATTTTCTTCCAAGACTTCGGTCATAGAGCTTGTAGCCTTTGGAGCGTTGATCATAACCGATGAAGATGTATTTCTTACATTTACAATCAAGTTTTGACCTCTCTTGATCGGAGACATGCACATATCTAGTGCTTCCAAAAACTCTCAAATGAGGAGCACTTGGTTTTTCTCCAATCCATGTTTCTTGAGGTTTTTTTTCCACAAAATTCTCATCAGACACTTATTTGATAGGTATATGACACAATCAACTCCTTCTATCCATAACTTTTTCAGGATCTTCTTGGTTTTCATCATACTTTTTGCCATATTGAGAATGGTCCGATATTTTCTTTCAACTATGCTATTTTGTTGAAGAGATATTGGAACTATCAAGAATCATCAGATTTTGTTTGCTTCCTATAACTCATTAAACTCGTTAGATTTAAACTCACTTCCTTTATCTGATTTCAAAACTTTAATGGAATATCAACTTTGTCTTTCTACATATGCTTTAAATTTTATAAAAGAGTTAAAAGCTTGAGATTTTTTCTTCAAAAAATAAATCTAAGTTTTTCTGCTAAAATCATCAATGTAAAAGAGAAGGTACCAATTTTTACCGAATGAGAGAAGCTTAATCAGTACCCATACAATGAAATAGTTGAAGTTGTTTAATTGCTCTTGATGTCATCTCTTTAGAAAAAATCTTTCGAAATTGTTTGCCAACAAAACAGCATTCGCAAAACTAGTTTGGTTAGTTTATGAATGACAAACCCTTCAACATTCTTTTCTTGCCCACTAGCTTCAAGCAACCAAAATTCAGATGGTCAATGTAACGCCCTCGAACCCGCCCCGGCTCGGTGCGGTACTATTCACACACTTCCCGCGTTTAAAACGACGTTTAAAATAATTTTTGTAAATTTTTCGACTCGGTTTTCGGGTTTTTCGAACCCTCAGAAAATGTTGGAAAACGTGCGTAAAATACGTTTAAAATATGTCAGAAAATGTCGGGTCAAAACATTTTGGAAATAGAAAAAAAAAATACAAAAAAATTTTATTATTTTCTTTTGGGTGCCGCACATGCAACGCGCACAGCGCCGAACGCTCGGCACCCTCTCGGGTGCCAGCGCGCCAACATGCCCATTTTTTCCATTTTTTCGACCTTTTCTTACTTTTCTTCATTTTCCGTCGAGCAAAACACCTCCAAAAATTCTAAAATTTTTACCACACAATCCTGACACCCTAAACTCCGTGTCCCGTAAAAATATTGAAAAATCGACATAAAACGGTTAATAAAAAAATAGAGAAAATAAACCTGACGTTATTTATTTTAAAACTAAACGGACGGCATAACGCCCAAAATTATCAAAACCCCAAAACCTGTAATTCTAACGATTTTAAAAACTATTTAAACCATTTCCCAAAACAATTCTATACCATATTCATAAAATTGTAAAATCATCGTTATTCACATAATCCAAACAATTCAAAACACTAACCCAACTTAAAACAACCACAACTATTTACATCAAAATATTAACCTCCCACAACTACCCAAGGAAGACGGTGGCCAAGACGCCCCGACAACTGCCCGCACTGGCACTCCCCGTGCGTCTCCGACTGCTCTCAAATTCTGGCTCACTCGCTTGGCTCACCTGTAACCGCGTTGTTACCTACACCATAGAACATGCACACACACACGTAAGCTTACGCTTAGCAAGTAGGGGATAACAAATATAAACATGCACACACGACTCTCACACAACCCTAACACACATCTGAGTCTAGTTCCCAAAATGGCACTACCCTATTCCCTAACACACATCCGAGTCTCGCTCCCAAGATGTATGTCCATCTGAGTCTCGCTCCCAAGATGGCACTACCCAATTACCTAGTACACGTCTGAGTCTCGCTCCCGAGATGCGTATCAATCCGAGTCTCGCTCCCAAGATGGCTCTACCCCAATTACACATCTGAGTCTCGCTCCCAAGATGTGTCTCCCTCCAAGTCTCGCTCCTAAGAGGGCACTACCCAATCATATCTGAATCTCGCTCCCAAGATGCGTCTCCATCCGAGTCTCGCTCCCAGGATGACACTACACTATTCCCCTTACCTTTCAAGCTCACACTAACCCTTTTTCATTTCAAACTCACCGTTTAAACCATACTCAAAAGTAGTATTTTTCGCAGTTCGAAACCAATAATGCATGCTACACAAATGCTTAGCCAAAACAAGACAAAGCAACCACCAAACAAATAAACAACCAAACAAATAAACAATTCCCTACCGTTCCATGGTGTAGGCCTGAAGGCAAAACACAAGTAATCCACTACTTACCTGATCGCTCGGCACGTGATTGTTCCCTTCGACTAAGCTAAAAGCTTGCTCGATAACCTAGCACATTAAAGGAATAACTTAGTGATATTCTAAAAATCCCAACTAAGTCCAACTCAACACATTTAACCAACATTAAACAAACTTAAAACCCTAAACCCGAAATTCCACCAATTTTCACCGTCCGACTTCAATCAGCCATAATTCATTCGTTTTTCAACATATTTCGACGTGCCACCCCAATCTGTAAACCTTTACACGTCAACTATCCATTGAAACACTCAAATTAACCAACCAAACAACTTAACCAACTCGAATTGCACTAAACAGAACTGGTCCTCTTACTCCACAAAATTGGTTTTTCCATAAATCCTTTCCAATCTCCAATCTATCCCTAAAATCAACCTAAACCAACATCATTAAGGGTTTAAACTAAAAATTAAGAAGAAAACTAACCAAAGAAATGAAATTTTCGGAATCCTCAATCTACGGTTTTCAAACCCTCACTAAACTCCTCCAAAACACTTCAAAACTACCAAAAATCAACACCTAAGTGCAATAAACTAAAAACCCATTCAATTTTTACCTCAAAGCTTGAGAGAACTTGAAGAACATAGGTGGAGAGTGCTCAGCAATGGAGGAAGGGCAAAACGTGAAGAATGGGTGGAGAAGAAAGCTAAAATCACCTTTTAACCTATAACAATTTTTCCTTTTTTATTTTTGCCACAAATTTCTAATTTTTACACTTTAACCACACTTTTCACTCTTCCTTTTCCTTTCTCAACGTGAAGCCTTCTTTCCTTTCCCACTTTATACATTTTTCATTCTTTAAATTCCTATTGGTTCATATTTCTTTGACTTTTCAATTTCTCCTTAATATTTTGACTTGTCAACCCATAAAACCTTCATTTTGCTCAACACTTACAACCCTTATCACATATCTCATAGATCTTGAATAATTAACTCCAATAACACTTCTAACTTACACGCTAGGAAAATTTCGGGTGTTACAGTCAATTCTCAAGTGCCAAAGCAATGAAGTGTCATTCACGCAAGCCTTCAGACATTTAGCAACGTCAACTTCAATATCTAGCAAAAAATTTTATTTTTTGGTCGCCAGTACTTTTGCGATCACGTTTCTTTTATCATCTTAAATTAATGGACTACGATACTTCATGTGAACTTTGTAATTTTTCTCCAGGAGTTGTTTCAAGCTCAAATGTTTCTCTTCATACTTTGAACAAGTAAAAATTGCTAATAAGTTGATAACAATCATTTTTCATATGAATTAAAATTGTACCTTTGTCTTTGATTTGAACTTTGGAGTTATCTTCAAATGTTGCTAATCTGGTCACCAAGTTATTGATCTCCATACATGACTCTTGCTTTCTTCTCCTTTGTAAGCAAGAAATCAGGAGCATAGTGTCCATGCTTTTGGCAATTAAAGCATTAAACACTTGATCGATCATTTTGTCTTGAGTGACTTCCTTTATCGCGCACTCTTATAAAATGACTCTTCTCTTTATGGTCGAAATTTTTCCATCTTAAACCTCTTCATCTAACTTGTCAAGGTCTCACCCACATCCTTTTCCTCGTTGTCTTTTCCCATATTCTGATGTGCCCCGTAGGCCCATTACACGATCTGAAGCCCAAGCCCATAATTTAACTAATTTATGCACTCACACACTTGTCTCTTTTGCAGGTAATGGATCGTGCGAAGGCTTGGAGGACACCTTGAGAGACTTGAAGTGGGAGATCAAAACTATGGACATGGACCAACCAAATCACCTAATCGCGTGGAAAATCAAGAGAGACGACCATGATGCTCATATGGGAATTTGTCTTCCCGAGCCATGAATTTTGTAACTCCTTATTTTTTCAAACTTATTTAGGCAAACGTTGACCTTCTTGTTAAACTTTATTATATGCATGCATGTTAGGCATTTAGGACTAGATGTATGGTAGGTTAGAGGTGGCTTGGTTAAAGTTTAGCCCACTTGAAGACTTGAAGACCCAAATGATGACCTAAGGTGAAGCCCACTTTTTGATCCTTGTCTTCCCTTCCACTTTGGGACAAAACATGGATCCATGACTTGGCTCGTGGCTGACCATTGATCATCAAATTTAGGAGCTCATCTCGGCCACACGTTTCTTCTCATCTCGGCTGCACACTTCATCATCCATTTGGCCGATCCAATGGCCCTCATGAACCCTAAACCCTAACCAACCACTCTTAGGTCTATATAAGCATGGTATTAGTGTTTGTAAATATTTTCGCTGATTTTTAAGGAGCATACACAGTTTCTCTCAAGGAGAAGAACACTTGGAGCAAGAGAAGCTACCAAGGTAAGTTCAGTTGTCTTCAACCGAGGAGTTGCGCCTCTACTTCCTTCAAGCACTGTTGATTGCAAGGATTTTACTTAACCATCTTCCTCTCCACTCTTTTGAGAGTTGGAAAAGAGTAGGGAGTGGCCAAACCAGTTCTTCCAAGTTGAGTTTCCTCCTTCAAAAGAAACTTTAGCCGAAAGCATCAAAACCTTGCTTATCGGACAACTTGAGGATTATTTACATAATTTCTTCTTTTTAACGAATATGGACCACGCCTTCCACTATCACACACTTCACTCACTGCACTAATCTCACATAAATTTTTAGCTTATTCTAAGCACATTTGATTGGTCATTTAATCCTTTCATTCTTGGTTATATCAGTTTGTTCAAACCAAGGGAACTAATGATCTGTTTCAGGTCCTTAAGCTTATTTTGCAGGTGAGGACTCTATCATATTCATTCTCTTTTTCCTTAACTAAGAGCTTGGTGGCTAGAACTTGCTTGATCAGCTCCTCCTTCTTCTTGTTGATGCTCTCTTCATGAGTTTGTAAAAAACCCATGAGTTGGTCAGCCATCATGGTAGTTAAATCTTTAGACTCCTCGATAGCTACAATCACATAATCTAACTTTGAATGTAGCGAGCAAAGAACCTTTTCATTGACACAAACATCTTTCATTCTTTCTCAATATATCTTCTATTTAGTTTACGATGGCCAAAACATTTAAAAAGTAATCCCCTGTGGACTTTGATTCTTGCATTCACAACGCTTAAAATTCTCATTGTAGGATTTGAACAAGTACCTTCTTTACTTTATCAACTTCTTAATAAGAATTTTGTAGAATCTTTGTTGTGAAAAATAGTTACACTACGCAACTACACGTGCCGCAATCAAGTAATAAAGTTGATCACACAAGGACAAAATTAATCAAGAGCTAAATTTAAGTAGAATGAGATAAAAGTAAATCAGAGTAAAAATCAAACCAGCAGAAAAGTCGGTTGAAATAGAATTTCAAGAAGTCAATTAATAAAACGTGGATCATAATTGATTTTCCTAACTATGTTCTTTTACTACAGAAGCTGTAGGAAATGCTGCAGCAATTGAATCAGAAGATTCAGAATATCATTTATGAATCGAGCCTTGTCACAGCTACTCGATTAGTTCTTACAATATTTTCCTTATTACTTATGAAAGACAAATATCTTAGTGAACTCATTTAATAGCAATTCTATTTAATCATACAAAATTAATAAATCGATATGAAAATACTAATATTTGCACAATTCAATATATTTCCTAACTCTATTTACTGTTACGTATAATAGCAGCTTTAATATTTGTTCATACTTCCCAACACTGAATAAATTAAATATTAAAACCATTTTGAATTTTCTAATCAATTACCACAACAAGTTCAAAAAAGAAACATATATAAGTACTCTCGATTCATACCAATTATAAATTTAGTTCATAATAGAGAAAATGAAATAAGAAGTATTAAAAAAATAATTCATGATGGAATTTAGAAAAGAAAATAGAAAATTCTTCTATGTTTCCCAAATTGTTATCTTCTTCCTCTTGACTCTTCTTTCCCCAAAATGTCTTCTGTAAGATGTTGCATGGCAATGTTGTAGCACTGTTGAAATTTTTGATTCTGGAATACATCTTAAAATTTGATCAGCACACTATTTCAACAAATATAGTTCATCGCAGAAATAATTTCTCACATCCTTCAAGAACTTCTTCTTCTAATAATATTGTGGAAACTCTAGAATAATTCCACTTACAATATAATTTGTGAATTCAGCATACCATGGTGTTTCATCAATTCTCAGTAATTGTTCACTAGGAAAAGATGAGCTTCCTGTAGTCCATACATACTCGCCAACCAATTACTATTCGAGTTGAAATTAACTCATTTTTATCATTCGAGATCACTTTGATTCAACCCTTCTTTGGTATATACTGCACAGGGCTAACCCACGAACTGTCAGATATGGGATAGATAATTCCTGCATCTAACCACTTTATAACTTTTTGTTTCACCACTTCCTTCATAATTAGATGCAGCCACTTGTTGTTCAACAAACGTAGTATAATCCTGTTCTAATAATATTTTATGCATGCAGGTGCTTGGGTTGATACCTTTTATGTCGGCTATGGTCCATGCAAAAGCTTCTTTGTATTTCTTTATAACTTCCACCAGCTCATGTTCATGTGTAGGACCTAACGCTGCTGAAATAATCACTGGAAGAAGGTCTGTGGGGCCCAGAAAAAACATACTTTAAATGGTTGGGAAGTTGTTTTAGTTCTAGTTTGGGTGGTTCTTCGATGGATGTTTTAGAAATTTTTAACTATTCTGTCGCTCTTCCCAAATCTTTAAACTGTTTTTGCCATGGTCTGATCAATTTTTTTTCTATTTTTAGCAACTTTATCCCAACTGTTACTCCTTCTACATTTGTTCTTCTACTATAGATGTTACATTCTCAACATGTTCTTTATATGACTCAACATCTGTTATTGAAAAAAAGTCCTCAGCTTCATTAAGAAACTTCATAGCTTTCAATACATTGAAAGTTACTTGTTGATCATAAACCATCATAGTAAGTTCTCCTCTCTTTATGTCGATTAGAGTGCGTCCAGTGGCCAGAAAATTTCTTCCTAAAATAATCAGTACTTCTCTGTTAGCCTCATAATCCAAAATGATGAAATCTGCTGGGAAGATAAATTTGTCTATTTTTACCAAAATATCCTCAATCTTTCCTTTAGGCTGAGCTAGAGATTGGTCAGCTAGTTGTAATGTAACTTTAGTGGGTCTTGCTTGTCTGATTCCCATTTTTTGAAAGATTGACATTGGCATTAGGTTGATACTCGCTCCCAAATCGCAAAACACTCTACTGATATATTGATCACCAATCATCAAGGTATTGTTAATCTTCTTGGATTTTAAGCTTTGGTGGCAACTTATTTTGTAAGATGTAGCTACTCTCCTCCGTGATAGCTACAATTTCAACTTTTCCCAGGCGTCTCTTTTTTAAAAAAATATCCTTCATAAATTTAGTATAGCTGGGAAATTGTTCCAATGCTTTTACTAATGGAATATTGATATGTAGCTGCTTAAGAACATCTAGAAATTTTTTAAATTGCTTATCTTGCTATTCCTTTTTAAGTCGTTGAGGAAACAGTGGAGGTGGTCTTTCTTTTCTTGATTCAACATCTGGTTGTTGCGGTAATGCTACAACATCAATTTTGAACTGTTTTTTTTTTCCTTTTCCATTATTACTATTTCTTTTTGTACTTCCTCACTGTTCTTTTGAGGTTCTGATTGATCTTTAACAATCTCAACCTCCCTTCCATTTCTTAAAAAAATCAATTTGCAGTGTTCCTTCCCTTCTCTTTGTGGTACTTCAATATCGCTTGGTAATGACCTTGGATGTCTGTTGCTCAAAGTTTGTGCTATTTTCCCGACTTGGTTTTCTAAGTTGCGTAATGATGTTGTTTGATTCTGAATCATTGTATTTTGGTTTTGGATCAGAGCATCGTTTTTAACCTTACAATCTCTCACCAATTGCTCAAATGAAGTTTGCTGATTCGGGTCACCATTTCCTTGTTTTGTTTGTTGCTGCCCATAAGTCAGACTTGCTTGATGAAACCCAAGTGGATAGGAGCTGGTTGCTTTATTGTAGCTGTTATGATTAGAGTTCTGAGATTGTGAACTCCATGGAAAATTTGGATGTTTTTCCAACCGGAGTCGTAAGTATTCGAGAAAACATTGTTGTTTCTATTGTACCCTACATAGTTCATAGATTTAGGGTTTGCAGAACAACCTTCAAATAGATGTCTTTCTCTGCATAAGGTACATGAAATATTCATTACTTGCTGGTTTGTTGGTGCACTCATAGATTTGATAGCATTTGTAAGCGACGATACTTGGGCTGCTAAAGCTGTCATGGTGTTCAGCTCTAAAACTCCAGCGACTCGCTTCTTTGGTGCTGCTCTTTCGGAGGGCCATTGATAGTTATTTGTGGACATTGTTTCATATATTTCAAATGCTTCACTATATGTTTTTGTTAGAATGACTCAATTGTCTGATGCATCCAATATGGCTTGTGTCTGACCATTTAATCAATTGTAAAAAGTCTCCAACTGAACCCATTTAGAAACTCATGATAGTTATTTGTGGACATTGTTTCCAATATTTCAAATGCTTCACTATATGTTTTTGTTAGAATGGCTCCATTGTTTGATGCATCCAATATGGCTCGCGTCTGACCATTTAATCCATTGCAAAAAGACTCCAACTTAACCCATTTAGAAACTCCATGATTAGGGCATTGTCTAACCAACTCTTTAAATCTTTCTCATCCTCCATATACTGATTTCCCATCTTGTTGTTGAAAACTTATGATGTCGCTCCTCATTCGAGTATTCTTTAGTGGAGTAAAATCTTTCATCAGAAATTTCCTAGCGAGTTATGCCCATGAATTTACTAAGTTCAGTGGCAATGAATTTAGCCACAACGTGGCCCAATCTCGCAGTGAATAGAGAGAGTTTAAGTCTCAATGTTTCTCGATGTGCCTCTTCATTTTCAATGTATAACATAACTACATAAAGACTTCCAGATGTTGGTTCGGGTCTTTAGTTGCCATCTTGTTGAATTGTTCAATTATCTGTAACATTTGAAACATCACGGGTCTTAGCTCACCTTGCTGCTCGAATATTTGGTCGAATAATTCCAGAGTTTAATCGGACTAGGTTCGGAATAGCATAATCTCAAATTAGACGTTCTGGTTCTTCACCAATTTTATTATGTTAATTTTTTTTGGTAGTTTTGGGATTCATGTTTTCTTCTTCTGTGAATTGTTGTTGTTGTCTTCGTCTTTTTTCTCAGAAAGTTTGTTCAATCTCTAGATCATGGAACTAAGTTTTGATTGTCGTCATTCTGCAACAATTTGTGGGTACTTGAGAAATAAAGAGATAACCAATTCTTTTTTTAAAAAAAATTCTACAAAAATTAAAAATTGAAAATTTTTATCCCCAGCAATGACACCAAAAACTTGTTGTGCAAAATTGTTTCACTAGGCAAAAGCACGTGCCGCAATTAAGTAATAAAGTGAAAGTATAGTAATGATCCCACGAGGACAAAATTAATCAATAGTTAAATTTAGCTAGAATGAGATAAAGGTGAATCAGAGTAATAATCAAACGAGTAGAAAGGTCGGTTGAAACGAAATTTCAAGAAGTCAATTAATAAAATGTGGATAAAAATTGTAACGGGCCCAAACCCATCCCAGCTCGGTTCGTTAATTTGCTCGTCTTAACAATATTAAAAATGAAATTTAAAATAATTTTCGATAAAATTTAGACTTGATTTTTTGGGTTTTTCGAACCTTGTGGAAAATACTTACAAAACGTGTCGGAAAAGGTCGGGTTAAAACATATTTGAAAATAAAAAAATTTGTAAAAAATTTGAAATGGGCCACAAGGGCGCCCCGCGCGCCACGCGCGTGCAACCCGCACGCACCCGAGGCGATCGATCGGTGACCTCTCGGGTCGCTCGGCCAAAAATGACACACCTTACCAATCGATCGATGCTGGGCGCTGTGCGCAGCAGCACGCATCGCGTGCACGCTGCGCGCTCCACGCCCGCATCCGCACGCCCTCTAGCAGCCCTGAGCGTGCACTCCTTGGCCACCAGCGATCCATCTTCGACCCCTTTCCACATTTTCTCAATTTTCTTCACATTTCACCTAACCAAATCACCTAAAACTTACCTAAACATTTTCCCAACATACTCAACTTCTCGACACTTGAAAATTCCAGAAACCCGACTCTAAAACGTCAGCAGAAACGTAAAAATGGGTGAAAACAAACATAGTTTCATTTATGAAAAATCAAGCAGCATAACGGTTAAATTTTCTAAAAACAAAACATTTATAAAAACCAAACATTTATATCCTATGTTCAAACAAACCAAAAAGACTTAAAAGTTCTCTAACTTATTTACAATCGAAACTCACAATCCAAAACACAAATCTAATCCACCTCCCAGCAACTCCATGGTTAAGACGCTCCGACAACTGCCCGCATCGACATGCAGCATGCGTCGCTGACTGTATCCTAGTCCTGGCCTCCCTCATCTAGCTCACTTGAGATCTCGTCGTCATCTACACCATAGAACAAAAAACGTAAGTCTAATACTTAGCAAGTAGGGAATAATGAATGTAAAAACACAATGCACACTCAACCCCTAATACATGCAGTTTCTACTCACTCTGTTGTTCTTGTTTCATTTTTGTTTCATTAATCTTTCACTTTCCCGTGTGGATCAAGTAGGCACACTTCCAAGACCCGCTCATTGGACAACCACACCTTGACCTAGCAGAGCAAAATCGGACAGCACACATCCGGGCCAAGCCCATTGGACGGCCATACACGATATTCTCCCACATCGATCATAGAACCCTCTAGTGCTTTCTCCCGCACGTTAATGACGAGGCGTTCATACTCATGACAACTTACGTATTTTCAGCGGTACGTCTCTCATAGAGCTAAGGGTGAGCAAGAACCGACCAGAATCGAGAACTGGACCAGAATCGAGTCTTTTGGTCCAGTTCTGGTCGGTTATGAGAAAAAAAAATTAGTAGATTTCATTTTTTGTTTTCGAGAACCGAAATTTCTAGTTCGGTTCTCGGGTTTGGTGACAAAAATCCAAAAAAACCCGGACTGATAGCTTAAGTATTAACCCGTAAAACGTCAAACTCTGCTCTCGACAGACGACGCTCGCTGTTTCTTCTTCCTTCCTTATTTCTTCTTTGATTTCCTTGACATTGCCCATCTACTTTTCTTTGTTTACCGAGTAAGCCTTCTTGTTCTTTGACTTCCCCTTTCATATACGTCTCTTTTGATTCCTATTTTTCCGATTTACAACTTATCACATTGATTTAGATCTTCTTCTTTTTTTTTTTCAAAATAATTGAAGGGAAGATTTTTGTTGTTTTTGTGTAGAAGATAACCAGTTTCTGACCCTCAGATCTAACAACCAAGTAAGCTATTTGATTTTTCTTGACGATGTTTTCGCTCAGTTCGTAGATCGGCTTGTTTTGCTGTGGTTTATGTGGAGAAATTGATTTTTTATGTGGGTTTTAGTTTTGGAGTTCGTTTGCATTTAGGTTTAATGGAGGAGCGTGGTTTACCTTGGCGGATTCGATGATTACACCGATTCCAAATATCAGGTTTTTACTTTTGTATTATTTAACTGTCCTTTTGGCAGTTTCATTTTTCTTTGATTTGAATCGTTGTTTAGAGCTTGTATGTAAGTCAAATGTGATTGCATTGCT
The DNA here is from genome assembly GCA_022432975.1 of Begonia masoniana. NCBI lineage: Eukaryota > Viridiplantae > Streptophyta > Magnoliopsida > Cucurbitales > Begoniaceae > Begonia > Begonia masoniana. The sequence continues at coordinate 22,684,759 of CM039511.1, forward strand.
TGAATCTCGATAAATATTACTTGATTATCCAGTTTTTTTCTTGAATTGTTCGTTCTGGCAATAGAGTCGTAGAGTTTTTTTTTTCCGATGGCGCCATGCTTGATTCTTTTGTCAATTTCATGTTCCTTGTTCTTATAAACACATTTATAGGAAATTAAACATAAACCGAGACCAGAATTCTGGCTTAGAAATTTTTTTAGTGCAGCCAAAAAATAAAAAAAGACCAGAACCGGACAAGAATCAAGACCAGAATTCTGGTCAGGTTCTGGTTCGGTTATGGGAAAAATTTTGGCTTATTGGTGCAAAAATTTGAAAACCGAACTTAGTGGTCAAGTCTTAATTTTTTAAAAAACCAGACCGAACCGGACCACGATCACTCCTATATAGAGCCCCTCGCAAGTGCTACCATAGCACCTTAACGCGACTAGGCAACTCCACTCGAAACCACATTTCGTTTCTTCTTATCTTTTTACATTTAATGCTCACATTTCAAAACCGTGCTCAAAACTCATTTTTTTCGTAGTTCAAAAACAATGATGCATGTAAACACAATGCTCAAACACAAAACAGACAAACAATCAAACAATAAACCCTACCGTTCCATGGTGTAGGCTCGAAGGCAAACGCACTCACTCCACTACTTACTTGGCTTCTCTGTACGTGTTCGTATTTGCTTGCTTGGTTAATCCAATTGCTCTGTAACGACCCGGGGAGGATCGCCACGAAATTCTTGACTTTTCATAAAATTTTAACTCATATTTGAACTCTTTTCTCCTTCTCCCTTTTTTTTCTTTATAACAGTATACCTAACAGGCTTAAAGACTTCAACTTAATGGTTGGAAAGTTAGTCCCTCGTACATGCTTCCATTCGACGTAGAAGTTGCATGGGTCTGCATGCATCAACAGATAGACATTGCATCTTCTGGATGGCACGTGCACCTCTCATGACTCATTTAAACACCCAACGGCAGATGCGAATACTCGCATTGACCGACGATCACGTGCATCTCGGGTGACCAATTTAAAACATCCACCGATAGACATGTGATATTCACGTGTTCATCTATGACGTCTTCCGACAGCTTACAAGCTCTATATCATCCGATCACTAAACGACAAGTTATTATTTACATCATCCGGTGAAATAGGGAAACATCATCCGATGGACATGTGCTCCCCACGTGCATAATTAAAACATGACCCGGTCACTAAACGACAAGGAAACCCTCACATCGTCCGATGGCTAACACTCTATATCTGCCGATCGTTAGACACAAAATGGCACTTCATCATCCGATGGCTACTCTACATCTGCCGATCGCTAGACGACAAAATAGCACTTTCATCATCCGATGGCTAAACACTCTACATCTGCCGATGACGTCAGCCGGATGAATGCCTCATCCAGCTTCTATCTTATGGCAGTAATACACTATGATCATCAAACAACCTTATCCAATAGAAAAATACTACAACTCACCCAAATCTTAACCTGGGAATTATAAACCCTAATGAGTGAAAACCATATCCCATACAAGACACACATAGCGGAAGGCTTAAGCAACACATACCATTCAATGATCCTTAAAATCGTTAACAGACTCTGAAGTCAAACCATTAAAAATCCGAATCTCCTTGTTATAAGTAAACTCTATTCTACTTAGTCATCTGTTTATCATAAACTTCTCCGACTTACTATGGGTATAACAAGGGAACTTGGCCTACATCATTCATGGTCATTGATCATATTCATCATTCATAATCATTGATCATATTCATCATTCATAGTCATTGATCATATTCATCATTCATGGTCATTGATCATATTCATCATTCATGGTCATTGATCATATTCATCATTCATGGTCATTGATCATATTCATCATTCATGGTCATTGATCATATTCATCATTCATAGTCATTGATCATATTCATCATTCATGGTCATTGATCATATTCATCATTCATGGTCATTGATCATATTCATCATTCATAGTCATTGATCATATTCATCATTCATGGTCATTGATCATATTCATCATTCATGGTCATTGATCATATTCATCATTCATAATCATTGATCATATTCATCATTCATAGTCATTGATCATATTCATCATTCATGGTCATTGATCATATTCATCATTCATAGTCATTGATCATATTCATCATTCATGGTCATTGATCATATTCATCATTCATAGTCATTGATCATATTCATCATTCATGGTCATTGATCATATTCATCATTCATGGTCATTGATCATATTCATCATTCATAATCATTGATCATATTCATCATTCATGGTCATTGATCATATTCATCATTCATAGTCATTGATCATATTCATCATTCATAGTCATTGATCATATTCATCATTCATAATCATTGATCATATTCATCATTCATGGTCATTGATCATATTCATCATTCATAGTCATTGATCATATTCATCATTCATGGTCATTGATCATATTCATCATTCATAGTCATTGATCATATTCATCATTCATAGTCATTGATCATATTCATCATTCATAGTCATTGATCATATTCATCATTCATGGTCATTGATCATATTCATCATTCATAGTCATTGATCATATTCATCATTCATAATCATTGATCATATTCATCATTCATGGTCATTGATCATATTCATCATTCATAGTCATTGATCATATTCATCATTCATAATCATTGATCATATTCATCATTCATAGTCATTGATCATATTCATCATTCATGGTCATTGATCATATTCATCATTCATGGTCATTGATCATATTCATCATTCATGGTCATTGATCATATTCATCATTCATAGTCATTGATCATATTCATCATTCATGGTCATTGATCATATTCATCATTCATAGTCATTGATCATATTCATCATTCATAGTCATTGATCATATTCATCATTCATGGTCATTGATCATATTCATCATTCATAGTCATTGATCATATTCATCATTCATAGTCATTGATCATATTCATCATTCATAGTCATTGATCATATTCATCATTCATAATCATTGATCATATTCATCATTCATAATCATTGATCATATTCATCATTCATAGTCATTGATCATATTCATCATTCATAATCATTGATCATATTCATCATTCATGGTCATTGATCATATTCATCATTCATAATCATTGATCATATTCATCATTCATAATCATTGATCATATTCATCATTCATAGTCATTGATCATATTCATCATTCATAGTCATTGATCATATTCATCATTCATAATCATTGATCATATTCATCATTCATAATCATTGATCATATTCATCATTCATAGTCATTGATCATATTCATCATTCATAATCATTGATCATATTCATCATTCATAGTCATTGATCATATTCATCATTCATGGTCATTGATCATATTCATCATTCATGGTCATTGATCATATTCATCATTCATAGTCATTGATCATATTCATCATTCATAGTCATTGATCATATTCATCATTCATAATCATTGATCATATTCATCATTCATAATCATTGATCATATTCATCATTCATAGTCATTGATCATATTCATCATTCATAATCATTGATCATATTCATCATTCATGGTCATTGATCATATTCATCATTCATGGTCATTGATCATATTCATCATTCATAATCATTGATCATATTCATCATTCATGGTCATTGATCATATTCATCATTCATAGTCATTGATCATATTCATCATTCATAATCATTGATCATATTCATCATTCATAGTCATTGATCATATTCATCATTCATAGTCATTGATCATATTCATCATTCATGGTCATTGATCATATTCATCATTCATAGTCATTGATCATATTCATCATTCATGGTCATTGATCATATTCTTTGTTTAGGTTGTGTGGATCAAGAGAGGATTTGTGTCGGTAAAGGGGGTTCGACAGTGAGTTTGATCTTGTTCCCTACTGCGGGTCGTATTCATATGTCCTTCTTTGGACTGTGACATACGCCGAACCGCCCCCAACCCTCACTTAATCCACGTTGCATAAGTCTTATATATATACTTATATACATACATATCTTGTTCATGGAAAACATGCGTTAAAACATTTTCTTATGCTTGAGAAACATTCATGATGCATGAACACGAGAACTTTTAACTCATCAAACTATGACAAGGATCATACCAGAGCAGACAACTTCACATTCACTAGCAGGTCATCAAATAGTATAACTCGCAACATACATAAATCCTTCAAGCGAAGACAAGCTCATTATCATAAGGTAAACATTAGGCATCTCAACCTAGTACTCCCTTGATGTAGGGCTCTATTAGCCGGAAACCTTAATACATTCACTTACTTGGTCTCCTTAGCACTTGAGCTCCTTTCTCTTCAAACTTCTTCACCTAAACATTTACATTGCAGTAGTTAAAACAAAATCCTAATAGTTCTAATCTCGAGTTATCCTAAGATCTAATAGCTAAGAGTCCTTCCCGAGTTCTTAGTTTAATACTCAATGTAACCCGAAATCCAAAAATCAAAACAGACGGATTCGATAATGATAACTCAGGGTTGGTTATTTTAAATGTCCAGAATCGATTCGGAATGATATTACCAGTCTCGGGTTTCAAAATGTTCTTATTAATATTCGGCCATTGAAGAATCCAAACTTCAATACAGAGCTGAAAACAGGGCTAATAAACTAACAAATAACCACATTGTCTAATGCATATCTCAGGCGCAGAGTGGTCGAGTGGTGGCGGAGTAAACCGGCCGTCGAGGAGAGTTTGCTGATAGTAGAGAGTAAGGACTTGCGAGAGAAGAAATCGCCGGAAAAGGTGGTGTCGGCTACAGTGGTTTAAATGAGGTTTAAATCTTTTCCTTTTTCTTTAAATACTGGCCTCAATCCTCCATTATTTTAACTTTGCCACTCAACCTAGTTTAGATCCAGATGTAATTAATTATTCTTGGTATAAGTCCTAAACTGTAAAGATTAAATATTTATGACCGTTAGTACAGTTAAGAAAATCACCTGGCCGTTGACTCAGGTGTTACATGCTCGCTCGTTAACCTAACACATTACGGGAAAAAATACTTAGTGGTCACACAACTAAATCTAAAGGGTATCTTGTAACGCCCCGAATTATATAAACCTGGCTCGCTACACTTAACCCGAATATAACTAAGAAACTTTGGATAAAATTTAAAATTTCGCTCGAAAGTCAAAATTTGACATTTTCTAAAACCTTGAAATATTTAAAAAAAGACTAGCAGCGGAAATCATTTAAGCAAAAATAGAGTTAAACAAATCTATATAAAAGAATGTTTGAATAATCGGTTGGAATAGTAAGAAACAATCGGCCAAAGGAAATAAGGGTTTAAATCGTGAAATACTCGAAAAGTTACAGAAGTCAAACATATCTACCGCCGAGCAAAGTCAACGGAAGAGGCTGAAACTGGAACCAGAAGGCTTCCCTGGTGACAAGCGACAAAACTTTGGCTACATCAACCGGTCACAAAATGACAAAACACTTCCTACATCCACCGGTGACGTCAGCCATCATCCGATCTGCTTTATCATACATATACCGGTGACGTCAGCCGGATGATTCATTCATCCGATCGAATTTATCATACATCCACCAGTAAAACAAGCTACATATACCGATTACTAAACGACAAATTACATTCTGTATCATCCAATGGCTTCCACTGAGGACATCTTCCGATAGATAACAGAACAACAACTCAACTTCTGCTGATAGACTTCATCTACCGATAGAGAACAGAATAACAACTCGACATCTGCCGATAGACTTCATCTATCGACAGAGAACAGAACAACAACTCTAACTACAGAAAGGAATTTACTCACTTCACTGAAACCATTCAGAAACAATTCAAACCATTACATTACTAAAATCAAGTGAGTACCAACGTAAAATCCCAACAGAATACTATTATCAGTAAATCTCAAAAAAAGGGTGTTCGAAACATTGAAACCACTACGGTCATGAAAATTCAACACACTTAAATTGAAACATTGTCAACTAAACCTTCATACAACTGACACCAGTTACCCCGCCTCATCAGTTTACTAGACCGAAGCATGAATGTACTCCTCCAACCTCATCTATTCATCTGTGCACACAAGGAAATCACCTGCAGTATCCTCAATACCTACATCGAAAAACTCATCTATTAGCCTAATGCTAAGTAAGTAAAGCAGTAAGAAAATGAGATGCTGAAACGCTGAAACACAAAATTCCTAAACATGCAAATTTCTACTTTCTCATCTCAGTTGCATTCACGTTCATTCATAACTGATCTGATCCCTCGGTTCCCTTGGGAGTGGGATCAATCCTCCCAATGTTATACATCCTCTACTCGATTAAGGGGCGGATGGATTCTCTTAATAGCTAATCTGATCCCTCAGTTCCCTTGGGAGTGGGATTAGTTCCCTTAATAGCTATCATAACACGTTCTGTTCATGCCTTACCATTCATTCCATGTAAATTCATTTTCATTCACAACATCCGTGAAATCCCCACATTATACTCCCTCAGTTGTCTAACTGCTTAAACTCGAGAGATATGAGGAAAACTTACCAGGTTGAAAGGGAAATCGGGTGGGAGAATCGCCGAGAGCTCTGCTGAGCTTGAGTCGAATACCGAAAGGAGTAAAGATGATACAGTGGCGGCTATAGTGCATTTATCACTAAATCTCTTCCCTTTAATAGGTTATCCACTTTTAAATTTCAAGTTACCCTTATACCCTTGCCTAGTCACTCAATAACCCTACATTTACTATCACCATTTAAAGTGTGTCATTAATTTTAGAAAGAAATAAGACTTAGTTCTAAAGAACCGGGCGTTACATTCTACCCTCTTTAAAAGAATTTTGTCCTCAAAATTCAGTACCTGAATAGTTCTTGATGTTGGTCTATCATGTCTTGCTGGCGCTCCCAAGTCGTCTTCTCAAAGTTCTGGTTACGCCATAAGACTTTCACTAGTGGAACCTCTTTGTTGCGCAATACATTCACTGCATAGTCTAAGATCTTTACTGGTTTCTCCTCATATGTAAGAGTAGGATGAACTTCAATACTCTGCTGTTCCACAATCTGAGATGGATCTCGTACACACTTCTTAAGCATGGAGACGTGGAACACATTGTGAATCCCTTCCATAGAGGCTGATAACTCTAATTGATATGCTGTTTTTCCAATTCTCTTCAGAATACTAAATGGTCTAATAAATTTGGGGCTCAACTTTCCTCTCTTTCTAAATCTCACAAATCCTTTAAATGGTGACACCTTGAGAAAAACTTCTTCACCTACCTCAAACTCTAATTCTCTACGCCTGCAATCTGCATAGCTCTTCTGTCGGCTCTGAGCTGCCAAAATTTTCTGTCGGATGAGGGCAACCTTCTCAACCGTTTGCTGCACCATGTCAGGACCAAGCAACTGTGCTTCCCCAACTTCATCCCAGTACAAAGGTGATCTGCATTTTCGTCCATACAATGCTTCATACGGTGCCATTCCTATTGTTGCCTGAAAATTGTTGTTGTAAGTGAATTCTACTAAGGATAGATACTTGCTCCAAGAACCTTGAAAATCCAATGTGCATGCACGAAGCACATCCTCTAATGTTTGGATGGTTCTTTCGGATTGTCCATCTGTCTGAGGGTGAAAAGCTGTGCTAAAACTAAGCTGCGTTCCCATAGCCTTATGCAGACTTTTCCAAAACTTAGATGTAAATCTAGAGTCTCGGTCTGAAACTATGGTACTTGGAACTCCATGTAACCTAACAATTTCCTGCACGTACAATTCAGCAAGTTGATCCATCAAGTAAGTCACCTTTATTGGTAGGAAATGAGCTGATTTGGTTAGTCGGTCGACTATAACCCAAATTGCATCGTGTCCCTTTACTGTTCTAGGAAATCCTATAACAAAATCCATCGTTATTTGTTTCCATTTCTATTCGGGAACTGGTAAGGGTTGTAATGCTCTTGCAGGTCTTTGATGTTCAGCTTTGACTTGCTGGCAGACCAGACATGATTCCACATACTCCGCCACACTTCTTTTCATACCTGGCCACCAATAATGTTGTCTAATGTCCTTGTACATCTTTGTACTCCCAGGGTGGACAGAGAACCTGGAAGAATGTGCTTCTGAAAGAATTTCATCACGAAGTTCTTTAATGGCAGAAACGAACCATCTATTCCTAAATTTAAGGATTCCATCGGTATAATGGTTAAAATCTGACCTGTCCGTAGAATCCATGCTTAACTTGTATTTGTTGCACTCATCATCATTCGTCTGAGCTTTCTTTATTTTCTCAAAAATGGTAGGCTTTAAGGTTATGGCTGAAAGTATAGCTGATACAGTGGATACTACTTCTAGATACACTGGTTAAACCTCTGGAATTCTGACTCTAAGGCTAGTGACATATCGAAAATCATGGTTGGGGTTGGTGTTGTAACTCTGTTCAAAGCATCTGCCACAACATTTGCTTTGTCGGGATGGTATTTAATCTCAAAATCATAGTCCTTTACAAACTCCAACCATCGACGTTGCCTCATGTTTAGTTCCTTCTGTGTGAAAATATACTTCAGGCTCTTATGATCCGAAAATATCTCACAGGATTGTCCATACAGGTAATGCCTCCAAATCTTAAGTGCAAATACTACTGCAGCTAATTCCAAGTCATGCGTAGGGTAATTCTTATCATGTGTTTTCAGCTGTCTAGAGGCATAAGCTATTACCCTTGCATTCTGCATTAAAACACAACCAAGACCAATTTTGGAGGCATCACAGTAAATGCTAAACTTACCATCTTCAACTGGAAGGGTTAAGATTGGAGCATTGGTCAGTTTCTGTTTCAAGGTCTGGAAACTATACTCACATTCATCAGTCCATATATATTTAACATTTTTCCTTGTTAACTTAGTAAGGGGTGTTGCAATCTTTGAAAATCCCTCAATAAATTTTCTATAATATCCTGCTAATCCAAGGAAACTTCGAATATCTGAAGCATTCCTTGGTTGGGGTCATTCCTTAACTGCTTGAACCTTAGCTGGATCAACAGATATCCCAACTCCAGAGATCACATGACCAAGAAAGTGAACTCTGTCCAACCAAAACTCACACTTAGAAAACTTGGCATAAAGTTGGTGCTGCCTAAGTATTCCCAACACCAAACTCAAATGCCTGGCATGCTCATCTTTAGTATGAGAATAGATTAAAATATCATCGATAAACACTATGACAAACTTATCCAAGTATTCATGAAACACTCTATTCATGAGATCCATAAAGGCTGCTGGTGCATTTGTCAATCCAAAGGACATGACCAAAAACTCATAATGTCCATACCTCGTGCGAAAAGCAGTCTTTGGAATATCCTCAGATTTAACCTTCAGCTGGTAATAACCGGACCTAAGGTCAATCTTAGAGAAAACTCTTGCACCAATAAGCTGATCAAATAAATCATCAATCCTCAGCAGTGGATACTTGTTCTTGACAGTTAGCTTATTCAATTCCCTATAGTTTATGCACATATGCATTGATCCATATTTCTTTTTGACAAAAAGGACAGGTGCACCCCATGGTGAAAAGCTAGGGCGTATGAACCCTTTCTCCAACAAATCCTCTAACTGCTTCTTCAATTCCTTAAGTTCTGTTGGTGCTAGTCTATATGGATTCTTGGATACAGGCTCAGCGCCTGGGTAGACATCCACAACGAATTCAATTTCTCTATCTGGTGGCAAGCCAGGAAGGTCATCTAGGAATACTTCCAGAAAATCTTGGACAACTAAAACATTCTTGGGGTTTGATTTTTCTACTAGTTGTGTGTCTAAAACATTGGCCAAAAAGCACAAATACTCCCTGCATGAGGAGGGTCTACAATTGATAGAAGTCATTACAGTCATTTCCTTACTCTTCTTCAGAGCTTGGAAGGTATGGTTTAAACCACCAGGGGGTTGAAAACTAACAATTCCAGTCCGACAATCTATTGTGGCATAATGCTTAAACAACCAATCCATTCCTAGAATGACATCAAATCCCATTATGTCCATAACAATAAGATCAGCAGGTAGACTTACGTTTCCTACTAACACAACACTGTCACGCATCACCTGGTTAGAGTGCATGCGTTCACCGGAAGGTAATGCAACACTAAACACATGCATGGAAGGGGTAAACTGCACATCTAACTTAACAGCAAAAACAGATGCTATAAAGGAATGTGTTGCACCAGAATCTATTAAAGTAAAAGCAGGCACAAAGTTGATCAATATAGTTCCTGACACAACAGCAGGCTGTTCCTCACCCGACTCCGTCATGGAGAATATCCTGGGTTTAATCAAAGCAGGGCCGCTCTTCAAAGCTGGGCAGTCTCTGTTGATATGGCCGACTTTGTTACAATTAAAGCATCGGGTGATTCTAGGCTTCGGGCAATCTCTGTGTGTATGTCCAAACTCCTCACAGTTGAAACACTTACCTGACCCGAATCTGCACTCGCCCAAATGACTTTTCAGACACTTCGGGCACTGGGGATACCTCTTGTTATCTGGTACCTTCCTCCCTGATCCTTGGTTACTTTGGCCTTCATTTGGCCTCTTCATTCCTCTCTGTTGTTGGGTTTGAACGAACTTTCGTGGGGCTTCCTTCGGTCCAGAACATTTCATTTCAGCTTCTTCCACCTCCAAAGCTGTGGACACAACTTCACTGAAAGGTAAACCTTTAAAACCCGAAAACTTGACCCCTCTGTACATATCAGGCTTCAGTCCTTGCATAAATAGAAACACCTTATCTTCATTCTTGTGAACAAGGTGTCCAGCGAACCTGGACAGAGTCTCAAATTGTCTGACGTACTCAGCCACAGATCCTGACTGCTTCAAGTTCAGGAACTCCACCTTCTTTGTGGCCTGGATGGTGCTGTTAAAATACTTTTCAAAGAAAATGTCCTTGAACTGAGACCAAGCCATAGTCAGAATGTCAGTGGTGGTCTCAATTGTCTCCCACCAAAGTTGAGCGTCTCCAGCAAAATGAAATGTCGCCAGAGTGACCTTGTCTCCTTCTCCGACGTTGGCACACCTAAACATACTTTCAATCTTCCTAAGCCACTCTTTAGCAACAATCGGGTTAGATGATTTTCCATCAAACGTGGGCGGTTGAAGCCTCCAGAATCGGTCTCCTGAATGTTCATTGCTAGAACCCGAGTTGGCACTTCCTTGTACTTCTTGGTTCAACAACACTCCTAACTGATCGGACTGCTGATGTACTAAGTCTGTCTGCTGACGCACCAATTCCGTCAGCTGTCTAATTACACTAGAGTCCTCCTCCTGTCTCGAAGTTGGTATCTCTCTTGGTAGTCTTGGTCTTCCTGGTCGTCTAGCCATTTTGCTATATTCCTAGACAAGGTTAAATACTCTCATAAATATCTAATAACTAAGGCTAACATAAACACTTACAGTTGTTGAAGTACTTCCATGCGTCGGTTGGCACTGATGAGTAATTTTTTGAAAGGTTTAACTAAATGTCTCTGATACCATACTGTAACGCCCCGAATTATATAAACCCGGCTCGCTACACTTAACACGAATATAACTAAGAAACTTTGGACAAAATTTAAAATTTCGCTCGAAAGTCAAAATTTGACATTTTCTAAAACCTCGAAATATTTAAAAAAAGACTAGCAGCGGAAATCATTTAAGCAAAAATAGAGTTAAACAAAACTATATAAAAGAAATGTTTGAATAATCTGTTGGAATAGTAAGAAACAATCGGCCAAAGGAAATAAGGTTTAAATCGTGAAATACTCAAAAAGTTACAGAAGTCAAACATATCTACCGCCGAGCAAAGTCAACGGAAGAGGCTGAAACTGGAACCAGAAGGCTTCCCTGGTGACAAGCGACAAAACTTTGGCTACATCAACCGGTCACAAAACGACAAAACACTTCCTACATCCACCGGTGACATCAGCCATCATCCGATCGGCTTTATCATACATCCACCGGTGACGTCAGCCGGATGATTTATTCATCCGATTTACTTTATCATACATCCACCAGTAAAACAAGCTACATATACCGATTACTAAACGACAAATTACATTCTGTATCATCCGATGGCTTCCACTGAGGACATCTTCCGATAGACAACAGAACAACAATTCAACTTCTGCCGATAGACTTCATCTACCGATAGAGAACAGAATAACAACTCGACATCTGTCGATAGATTTCATCTACCGACAGAGAACAGAACAACAACTCTAACTACGGAAAGGAAATTACTCACTTCACTGAAACCATTCAGAAACAATTCAAACCATTACATTACTAAAATCCAGTGAGTACCAACGTAAAATCCCAACAAAATACTATTATCAGTAAATCTCAAAAAAAGGGTGTTCAAAACATTGAAACCACTACGGTCATGAAAATTCAACACACTTAAATCGAAACATTGTCAACTAAACCTTCATACAACTGACACCAGTTAGCCCGCCTTATCAGTTTACTAGACCGAAGCATGAATGTACTCCTCCAACTTCATCTATTCATCTGTGCACACAAGGAAATCACCTGCAGTATTCTCAACACCTACATCACAAAACTCATCTATTAGCCTAATGCTAAGTAAGTAAAGCAGTAAGAAACTAGATGTTGAAACGCTGAAACACAAAATTCCTAAACATACAAATTTCTACTTTCTCATCTCAGTTGCATTCACGTTCATTCATAACTGATCTGATCCCTCGGTTCCCTTGGGAGTGGGATCAATCCTCCCAATGTTATACATCCTCTACTCGATTAAGGGGCGGATGGATTCCCTTAATAGCTAATCTGATCCCTCAGTTCCCTTGGGAGTGGGATCAATCTCCCAATGTTATAAATCTACTACATCAATTAAGGAGCGGATTAGTTCCCTTAATAGCTATCATAACACGTTCTGTTCATGCCTTACCATTCATTCCATGTAAATTCATTTTCGTGTTTCTTCAAAAACATGATGCGTGACATAAAGAAAACACTCAAACATGCATAACCCTACTGTTTTGTGATGTAGGCCCGAAGGCACACACAATACTTCACTTACCTGGATTCCTGGTGAATACTCGGTTAGGAGTTGCTTCGAAACTGCTCACCTAGAACCATAAACAGAGCATTAAGCCAATCCTTACAAATCCTCATTCTAAAGCATTCAGAAAACCTAAGTGAACAGTTAGGAGTTCTATTCACTGAGCATCCCCAAATTTTACACTAAACCCGAATCTATTCTCATTCACAACATCCGCGAAATCCCCACATTATACTCCCTCAGTTGTCTAACTGCTTAAACTAGAGAGAAATGAGGAAAACTTACCAGGTTGAAAGGGAAATCGGGTGGGAGAATCGCCGAGAGCTCTGCTGAGCTTGAGTCGAATACCGAAAGGAGTAAAGATGAAACAGTGGCGACTATAGTGCATTTATCACTAAATCTCTTCCCTTTAATAGGTTATCCACTTTTAAATTTCAAGTTATCCTTATACCCTTGCGCACCTCCTCCTCCATTTCTACACTTAACCAATTCTTTCCCTTTTCTAACACCTCCTCTTCACATTTAACCCACCAAAAACATTCTCAACCACGTTAAATACACCATACTTCAATCTCCCGAAAAACCCGACTCAAAACGTACCCAAATCCGTGTTAAAATTTCATGAAAATAAACCGCGTGGATCGCTCTAAATACCGAGCTAATCCATACAACTTAAAATACCTAAAAATCATCAAATTCATACCAACGGCAATATCGGAACATCCAAGAATGTATTGACACTCTAGACCACGCTGACACTCTCAAGAATATCCATCAAGTATCTGGATCGTAATTCTCAGATTGACGTCAGTCTTTGGGTGGAAAAAGCAGGGCTAAAAGTCAACTTAAGTACCCATAGCGCTTTGTAAACTTTTTCAAAATCTTGAAGTAAATCGGGACTCGGTCTGAAACAATTGACACAGGGAAACCCCCCAGGCAGTTTATAATCTCCTGGGGACATATAACTCTGCAAACTGATTCATCGGGTAAGTCATCTTTACTGGAAGGAAATGAGCTGTCTTGGTCAATCTATCAACCACAAACCAATACTGTCATGGTCTTTTATTGTCCTCGGTAATCCAACTACGAAATCCATTGCAATTGACCCACTCACTGAAGAATCGGTAGAGGTTGTAACATTCACCGGGCCCTTGGTGGACGCCTTAACTTGTTGGCAAACTAGGAAGGATTGTACATATCTAGCTACATCACGCTTCATGTTCGGCCACCAATAAAGCACTTTTAGATTTCGGTACATCTTGGTGTTACTCGGATGCACTGAGAACGATGATGAATGAGCCTCTGCTAAAATCAACTTCCTCAACTCTTCATCCTTCGGAACATACCAACGGTCCCGAAACTTTATAACGCCATCCTCCGAATAACTGAAATCAGAAGATGCATCGGTCAACTTGGTCATAATTGCTTCCTTTTCTTCCGAGTCCATCTGTTGAGCCTCCTTAATTTTGTCCAAAAGAGTAGGCCGTATGGTCAAGTCAACAAGTAAGGCCGAAAGCTCTGAAACTACTTCAAGTTCATACCTCTGAATCTCCTTTCTCAACGAATCTGGCATACAGCAAACGACTGACTCATTGGTCTTAGGCATCCTACTCAATGCGTCTACCACCGTATTCGCCTTTCCTGGATGGTATTTGATTTCAAAGTCGTAATCTTTCATAAACTCCAACCATCTCCTTTGCCTCATGTTTAAATCTTTCTGCGTAAAAAGATACTTTAAACTCTTATGGTCTGAAAACACTTCACACTTTTGACAGTAAATGTGATGACCCGAATGTGCACGTATGGGTACGATGGCTGCACGAACAAAACTTCCGGATGGCGGTACGTCCGCGCGGGTGAACCGGAAGATGACAGGTTGTAAAAAGGGGGTTGTCACAATCCCACATCGCTTGGGGAAGTATGTGGAAATGAAACATATATAAAGAGACCCTCCCAACATAGCAAGACGCGTTTTGGAGCACAATTGGCAACGGATCCCATAAGAACTTCGAAGTTAAAAGTGCTTCGGCGAGAGCAATTTCAGGTTGGGTGACCTTCTGGGAAGTTTTTGCCAAACAAAGCCGTGAGGGGAGGATATTGGGCTGCGGCTCAATCCCCAGAGCGGACAATATCTTGCTGGGAATATGGGTCATTACAAATGGTATCAGAGCCTGTACCCAACCGGAAATGTGACCAACGAGGACGTTGGGCCCCCGAGGGGGGGTGATTGTGATGACCCGAATGTGCACGTATGGGTACAATGGCTGCATGAACAAGAACTCGGATGGCGGTACGTCTGCGCGGGCGAACCGGAAGGTGACAGGTCGTAAAAAGGGGGTTGTCACAATCCCACATTGCTTGGGAAAGTATGTGGAAATGAAACATATGTAAAGAGACCCTTCCAACATAGCAAGACGCGTTTTGGAGCACAATTGGCAACGGATCCCATAAGAACTTCGAAGTTAAAAGTGCTTCGGTGAGAGCAATTCCAGGTTGGGTGACCTTCTGGGAAGTTCTCGCCAAACAAAGCCGTGAGGGGAGGATATTGGGCTACGACCCAATCCCCAGAGCGGACAATATCTTGCTGGGATAAGGGGTCATTACAGTAAAGATAGTGCCTCCATATTTTCAACGCAAATACTACCGCTGCCAATTCTAAGTCATGCGTCGGATAATTCTGCTCATAAGTCTTCAATTGCCTAGAGGCATAGGCAATTACCTTTCCGTCCTGCATTAATACGCACCCCAATCCTACTTTGGATGCGTCACAATATATACTGAATGTTCCATTCTCCACGGGCAGAATCAACAATGGCGTTGTGGTCAACTTTTGCTTCAAGGTCTGAAAACTTTCCTCACATGCCTTAGACCACACATATTTCTCTTCCTTCTTAGTTAAATTCGTCAAAGGCTTTGCTATAATTGAGAACCCTTCAATAAACTTCCGATAATACTCAGCCAGGCCAATGAAACTTCGCACTTCACTTGCATTCCTCAGCTGAGGCCACTCTTTCACGGCTTGAACCTTAGCCGGATCTACCGAAACTCCTTCTTTTGAAATTACGTGGCCTAAGAAGTTCACCTAATTTAGCCAAAATCTGCACTTGGAAAACTTAGCATACAATTGGTGCCGTTTCAACATATCCAAAACGGTCCTTAAGTGCTTCGCATGTTCATCATTTCGGGAATATATCAGAATGTCATCTATGAACACTATCACGAACTTATCCAGGAACTCCCGAAACACTCTGTTCATGAGATCCATAAAAGCTGCCGGGGAATTCGTCAAACCGAAGGACATAACTCTAAATTCATAGTGCCCATAACGCGTTCTAAAAGCGGTTTTTGGTATATCCTCGGCCTTAACCTTCAATTGGTGGTACCATGACCGTAAATCAATCTTCGAGAACACACTGGCCCCGCGCAATTGATCAAACAGGTCGTCTATCCTCAGTAGTGGATACTTATTTCTGATGGTTAATTTATTCAACTCTCGGTAATCCACGCACATTCTTAAGGAACCATCTTTCTTCTTCACGAATAAGACCGGAGCGCCCCAAAGAGAAACACTCGGCCGTACAAAACCCTTGTCTGTTAGTTCTTTAAGCTGGACGTACAACTCCTTCAGCTCAACTGGTGCCATTCTATACGGATTCTTAGACACTGGCGCCGAACCAGGAATAATCTCAATAGTGAACTCTATTTCTCGATCTGGAGGCAAGCCGGGCAACTCGTCCAGAAATACTTCTGTAAAGTCCTTAACCACTGGAATGTCACACAACTTCAACTCATTTCGCATGCTTACTTCCTCAACACTTGCTATAAATCCAAAACATCCATGCTTCATCGAATATAGGGCATTCACAGGCAAGCTAGGCAGCTCGTCTAAGAACACTTCCTTAAGGCTATCAACCGCCGAAATATCACATAGTTTTAATTCATCTTGCATTCGTACATCCACAATACTCGCTATAAAATTGAAACATTTGGGTTTTATCGAGTACAGGGCACACATCGACGTTACTAAAGGCATCCTACTCGAACGGAGGGTCGCTCGAAAGAAATAATTCTCCCCATTTGGGGTTCTAAAATCTACTACACCCGACCGACAATTGATTGTGGCATAATGCCAAAACAACAAATCCATGCCCAAGATTACATCGTACCCCTTCATATATATGACGATCAGGTTCACATAAAGCCGCCGACCACCAATAGATATAACCTCTCCCTGTATTGCTTGATCGGAACATAAAAGCTCCCTGGAGGGCAACATGACACTATAACTACGATCAGCTGGGGCAGAATGTAGTTTCCACTTAGATATATAATACTGTGCTATGAATGAGTGGGTTGCCTCCGTGTCAATTAAAACGTGAGCTGCATGTCCACAAACCAGAACAATACCTGATACCACTAAAGGCTGAGCAGCTTCCTCGTCTTCAATAAGAGCAAAGATCCTAGAAGGACCACCTGGGGGTCTCTTGGCCGATCCAGGACAATCTACGGCCTTATGCCCCACCTTATCACACCTGAAGCATCGGCCTGTATACAACTTACAATCACCTTGATGATATTTCTGACAGATAGAGCACAAAGGAGCCGGTGGTGCCCCTTGTGGGCGTTTGCCCTTGTCTTGAGCTCTAGGCGTCTCATTCGCCCGTTTGACACCACGTTGTGGTTGTGGCTGCCAACCTCGGTTCTGCTGTGGCTGTACTTCTCTAATAAACCTCCTCGACACTTCTCTTTGTCGCTGCAGTTTCATTTCAATGTCATCAAGCTCGAGGGCCTTGGCTACAACTCGATGATACGACATATCCTCAACTTCTTCCGTCTTCACTCCTTTCAAGATCTCCAATTTCAAACCTTGAACAAACTGGTATATTTTATCTTCTTCATCGCTGACCATCATACCTGTGTATCTGGACAATGATTCAAACCTGTGCACATACTCGGCCATAGACCCTGTCTAGCGCAGCTGAGAGAACTCGGCCCTCTTGTTGGCTCGAAGGGCACGGTTGAAATACTTGTTGTAGAATATTGTCTTGAACTCTGCCATGTCATGACCCCTACATCGGTAGTGACCATCACTGAATCCCACCAGAACACGGCATCCTTCTCCAAGTTGAACACCGCACACGTTACTTTGTCCGCTTCCTCTACCTTCGCATAAGTGAACATACTTTCAAGTTTGCGGATCCACTTTTCAGCACTAGTGGGATCCGAGGACTGTCCATCGAAAGTTGGGGGCCTAAGCCGTCTGAACCTCTCTCCACTTAGTTCACGGGAATTGTTACCCTGTCCACCACCGTTTCCATCCCTGTTGTGTAAGATTCCTATTTGTTTGGACTGTTGACGCACTCTTTCCATTAGTTGGCTATTAGGAATCTCATCGTCTTGTCTGGGTGCTCTCGGCATTTTCTCCTTCCTAGACACATTAGACAATTCAACAAAATAAATTTCTAGGAATCATACTTAAACTTAAACACTTACAGTCGATGGAGAGTTCCCGTGCGGCGGTGTGTTTTGGCAGGCAATCCTCAGAATCGCTTTTAAAACTCAATCTCTCTGATACCATAGTTGTGAAGACCCCAACCCGGTCAGGGCTGTCACGGCCTAACCATAACTTACTCCTAACTTAACCTCCTCAATTGGACGTACAAATTTTTTTTTTTTTTTTACCAAAACACTTTCCTTAACACCTCAAATAAACTAAAAACTAAATAAACAAACTCAATAAAATAAAGGAGGCAAAATTGCCCGAAAGCCAGTCAAAGGAGGGGCGACTGATTGCCCTTCCTTACCGGCGATCAGTCGCTAGAGAAGGAAAAATGAGGGGCGATCGATCGCCCAATTTAGGGCGATCGTTCGCCCCAGACGATCGCCTAACGCCCAGCGCGCACGCGGCCAGCATGCGACCGAGGCGATCGTTCGCCATGGGTGGCGAACGATCGCCACCCTCTCTGGAGTTGGCGACCAAAAACCAGAGGGGGTGGCGAACAATCGCCCCCCCGGGGCGATCATTCGCCAGGATACCCGGCCAGCGCGCGCACCCCGCCCGCGCGCCCAGCCAACGCGCACCAGCGCCTGGCCGCGCGCCCACCTGCGCACCTCCTCCTCCATTTCTACACTTAACCAATTCTTTCCCTTTTCTAACACCTCCTCTTCACATTTAACACTCCAAAAACATTCCCAACCACGTTAAATACACCATACTTCAATCTCCCAAAAAACCCGACTCAAAACGTACCCGAATTCGTGTTAAAATTTCATGAAAATAAACCGCGTGGATCGCTCTAAATACCGAGCTAATCCATACAACTTAAAATACCTAAAAATCATCAAATATCATTCCATCTATTCATAACACCAAAGTTAAACATAAATGCGGAAATTCCATAAAATATCATCAAAACAATAACGTTCCTCGAATCATTCTAAACGACTTTACTCCAAGCCTACATCCACTATACAATTACCAAAATATCGAACCTCTATATACGTCCTAAAATTATCATCCAAAATCAATCCAAATCACACCTATTTACCACAAAATGCTCGGAGTATACCCACGGATCATCCAGACTAACCAAAACACGCCCCGCCGCCACGAGCTCAATCCACCGGCCATCTATACGTGATCATCAGAAGAGGTTCCTCACCTTCGTGCTCGTCACCTACATCATACGATAAACACATTAAGCCTAATGCTTAGTAAGGAGGTGTACTAAAACAGGAGAATACTTAATGCATGGTCTTTCAAAACATGTTCGTTTTTCGTTATTTACTTTACATAACATATACAAATATATCATTAGGAATGAGTAGGCACAGACACCACCCGTCTACCCAGTAGACCAAACACTTGCCCTGAGTTGCCATTAACATATTATCGTGCCCTGAGTTGCCATTTACGTGCCCCGTGCCCTACTCATCCTCCAACTTCATTTAACATCATTTACTTTACTTCGTTTACTTGAAAACGTGCATGCAAAACATTTCATTAAATCGTAAGGGAAAAACATGATGCGTGAAGAAAGAGACTCCGAACAATCATCTACCGTTCATGGCACACATAAACGAATCTCACTCATATACGAACCTAACTGAGTACTAATAGGGAACATCTTAGACTACCCAGCTAGTTTAAGCCCCACAATCAGAAAACTCCATAAAACCTAACATCGATACGATGTAGGGCTTGAAGGGCCGGAAACCTAACACCCACTTACCTGGAGTCCTAGCTATGCCGAGCACCGTCCTTTGAGAGTTTGGGTCACCTAAGGCATTTCCGTAACATGTCATTAGTATCGATTCTAAATTGTCAATTTCAAAACTAAACCAAAAACCCGAGCTAAGACAATTTTTCCTAAAACTCATATCACATCATTCGGGCATTTCGTCGAGCACAATGCGCTCACCAATTACTTAACTCCATTAATGGTGTTTTACTAACTTCCAACCACCAAAACCTAACCATTAATATTCACCCACACCATTAATTCACTCTACCAACCTAAATAACAACCAAAACCTCATCAATGAGCTATAAAATTGCTATCCTATCGATTTCTCATCAATCTAGAAATTTTACACTAAATTCTAAATCAAAAACCAACCCTAAAACATCAACTAAACTATGCCAAAGCGTAGAACGTACCTAGAGCATTGATTTGGAGAAGAAAACTCGAAGAGAAAATGCCAGAATCGAAACGTGAGTGATTGGCGATGGATGAGAAGAGAAATCGCAAGGGAGGGGGAGGGAGATCAATTCACGTAGGGGGAGAGGCGAGAAATGAGGGAAAAGTAATTCTATTTAATTTTATAACCAATTTTGAACTCAAATTACCTAAATGTCCTTTCTATTAATTTCTTGCGTAAACTCATCAATTATCCTATCTGTTTGGTTTCTCCGAAAATTTCTTATTTCTCCGAATATTCCAACTTATTCCTAAGGTTCTAACAAAACTCTCCGTTTGCAAAACGGGCTTAATTTGCTAATTTACAAAAATATCGCTAAGGGTGGAAACCCGAAAACCCAAAACTCAAATCCCGTAACCGAAGTTTCTGGGCGTTACATGGCGAGCGTTCTGGTTTTTTTCCAGAACGCTAGTCGATCGATCGACTATTGATTTTTGGGCGTAATGCCCTTTTTACCCCATCTGTTTGCCTGTGCTGAATTTTATTTAGTCATGGCTTTCTTTAGATGGTTTTAAAACGATTTCAATGATCCTAGACGTCGACCAGAGGTTCTAGAAGTCAAAGTTATTTAAGGTTTGCAAAAATGAAAAAATTTTATGTGGACTATCCGAGGGTTTTAAGTTAAGATTACGTCACGGTTATGCCCGTGGCGGCCCTGATGGTATTGGGGTCGTCACAACTATGGTATCAGAGAGACGGAGTTTTAAAAGCGATTCTGTGAACTGCTTGCCAAACACACCGCCGCCCAGGAACTCTCCATCGACTGTAAGTGTTTAAGTTTAACTATAATTCATAGATATTTATTTTGTGTGTGTTTCTTAATGTGTCTAGGGACAAGAAAATGTCGAAAGCACCTAGACAACCCGAGGAAAATCCTATTAGTCAGCTTATCAACATAGTGCACCAACAATCAGAACAAATAGAGATTTTACTCAACCGAGATGGATATGATAATGGACAAGGTAGTATTTCGTGGAACCGGGGTAGTGAACAAACTAGTCAATTTCGACCTCGAATGTTCGATGGATGTGTTACGAATCCGATCCAAGCTGAGAGGTGGGTTCGAGCAATTGAAGGATTGTTTGATCTTATTAAGGTGAAGGAGGTAGACAAGGTTTCGTATGTCGTATGTCATTTTGTGGGAGATGCAAGACTTTGGTGGGACAATGTCAAGGTCATGGCTAACGTGGGAGAAATTTTGTGGGGATCATTCAAGGAATTGTTTTATGAGGAATATCTCTACAATGCTGCGTGGACAAACAAGATGTCGGAGTTTCCCCAACTTCGACAGATGGGTATGGTCACTGAGTATGTTAGAGAATTCGAGGCATTAACCCGTTCCGTCAGCCATCTAGGGAGAAAGGG
The DNA here is from genome assembly GCA_022432975.1 of Begonia masoniana. Lineage (NCBI taxonomy): Eukaryota > Viridiplantae > Streptophyta > Magnoliopsida > Cucurbitales > Begoniaceae > Begonia > Begonia masoniana. Next base: position 22,706,910 of record CM039511.1, read on the forward strand.
AGCAATAACTTGGCCGAACAGAAAAACCAAAAACAGAATCGGTGTTCTTAGTGTACAAAACCAGTTTTCTAACAACTCACTCCAAATCTTCAATCTAACTACCCAAACAACCTAAACTATCATATCTAAGGATTAAATGATCAAAAGAGGAAGAAAACTAGCCAAGGGAATGAAATTTTCGGAATCCCCCTTTAGGGTTTTCCAAACCCTAACTAAATCCGACCAAAACACCCTAAAATCACCAAAAACCAACACCTCAATGTAGTATCCACAAAACCCATGTAAAACATACCTTAAAACCATGAAAAAACTTGAAGAAATTGGGAGGAGAAACCCTTCACTGGCGCTGCACTTCGTGGAGAGGAAAAAGGGGAGGAAGAAACACTTTACTCTTTTTTTACACCTAAGCCATCCATTAAATAAACAATCACTTTTTCTTCTTTCTATTTTCTTCCACCAAACTTCACCTTTTTATAAAATGGATACACACTTTTTGCTCCCTTTCTTCCAACATGACATACATCCTTTCCTTCCACTTTTCTTCTTCTTTTGACTTTTCAAACTTTACTCATTCCTTCTCTTTTTGATATTCACTTTTTCTTTCCAATGGTTAATTTTTCTTTTTGACTTTTCAACACCCCTTTCTCTTCCTTTCTTCATTCCAACGTGGGACTTCCCCCATCACTCACTCTTCTTTTCACTTTTTGTCATTAAATTAAATCATAACAATCACTATCCATTTCAAACTTTAGGATTTTCTCACAATTTCCTATTCAATTTACACTTTCTAATAATTCAACTTGTTAGGATAGCATTAAAACCAACTTTAAACTCTAACTAGGCCTACATATGCCGTAGGAAATTTCTGGATGTTACATTCGCAATGACCAGATTTAGAATATAGCAGAGATTTTGGCGAAGTGGAGCATCGCGTGTCGTCTGCCGAGCTTCGAGAGTCAGTCGAGCAGCTTGAGCTTCGCGTCGCATTCGTGTCTGTCGTGAAGAAGGAAGAAGCAGAATAGCAGATTGCCTTCATCTGCATTAGGATTTAGGGCTTTTATTAAAATTTCGATTCGGTTCGGTTAATGTTGGTTTGGAATGATCCAAAACGAAAATCGAACCGATGTCACCGGTTCTTACAAAATAGAACCGAAGTTCAATTTTTTTTTACTCAAAATCAATCATAACTGGATCGATTTCACCGGTTGCAGTTCTAGTTTGGTTTTCGATTCTAGTTCGGTTTTGCACACCCCTAGCTATAATAGCTCCACCACCACTACTAGAAGTGACATGTGAAAAAGAACATGAACAATTAACATTAGAATATTTCTCTTCTTAAGAAGAATATAAACTAACAATTTCATGTATTATTTGATCACTAGAAAGTAAAAAAAGTAAAAATTATATTAATCATGAGACACACTTTTCGTAATTTATATCTAAGATCCATTATGCATGCATAACAAAAAATAAGAGAAATGTCAAACCAATTATTTTTTAAATTTTATTTTCATTTTATTAAATATATCTCTAAATTCATCTATTTGTTAATATTGTGCAAAATTACCCGTTAAGTTTATAAAAATTAGGAGAACAAGATGAGAAGTGAAATAATAAATTCTCGAATATTCATTTGTAGCATCATAAAATGATTTAAAAAATCAATAAATGTATTAGCTCCATCACAACTAGATTTATCAAAACTAATATTTTGTGTTTTCTCATTAATAAATGCACAAATAACTCGCCAATATGGCCTAACATTTTCTTGTTGACATAATTAGTGTTTAAGTCTAAATATGTTTTTGATGATGTGTTTATATGCTTGTAATATAATTTGATTATGTTTATTAATGGGAATAATGAATTATGCATTTGAGTTTAATCTATTGGAAATGCCCTTGGAAAGGGTATTTTAGTTATCTAATGCATGTGATTAAGTGTACAGGGCTGCATAGTTTTTTAACAGAGTTAAATGAAGAACTCCACCGCTCGCTAGACGACAAAGGCGGATGACTTCAAGAAGACATTCTACGCTCGCTAGACGACAAAGGCGGATGACTTCAAGAAGACATCCTACGCTCGCTAGACGACAAGGGCGGAAGACTTTAAGAAGACATCCTACGCTCGCTAGACGACAAGGGCTGAAGACTTCAAGAAGACATCCTACGCTTGCTAGACGACAAGGGCGGAAGACTTCAAGAAGATATCCTACGCTCGCTAGACGACAAGGGTGGAAGACTTCAAGAAGACATCCTACGCTTGCTAGACGACAAGGGCGGAAGACTTCAAGAAGATATCCTACGCTCGCTGGACGACAAGGGCGGAAGACTTCAAGAAGACATCCTACGCTCACTAAACGACAAAGGTGGAAGAGGTCTAAAACTTCATCATCCGATAACGTTTAATGTTACATCATCCGACACCGGTTCAGCGTTTAAAGATTCATCATCCTATGCCGGTTCAACATTTTGAAGTTGCATCCACCGATGGCGGTTCAAAACTAAAATAACATTGTCTTCCGCCAGAATTCAAAGTTAGCGCGAAGCTACAGTGACGTCGTTTTCAGCTTTAACTCCAGAACATTAATGGCGACGACGAACAGCAATTTTAGATGCAACGGATATCTGCTTAAGTACGGATGCTTCCCAACGGTAACTTTTCCATTTGAAGAAAGAAGCATTCAAGTCTGTGAAGCAAAAAATGAGACAGAGTATTTAAGCCGAGGTTAGAGCACGAAGGAACAATTTTTTTTTTTTGCAAAAATTAGCTTTGAGCCCTAACGTGCAATTCATCATACTCTGTATTTTTCATCTACATCTCTCGATTCCCAAACTTGAGAATTTGTTTTGAGAGTTTGTAGTTTGTTGTGTTCATTCACTCAAATTTGTAAAACCTGAAAGGCAGTGGATTGACGCCCGTGAAGTTCAATCCAGAATTGTAAGGCTGTAGATCGACGCCCGTGAAGCTCGATCTGGAATTCTCGTTGAGGAGAGGTTAAGGATCTTCAAGGGGGAAACCTTGAAGCGTTGATGTAGGCAGGTTTTGGCCGAACCACGTAAAAACCCGTGTGTTGAATTTTCTCTCTATCTCTCTTTTACTTTACTGGTTGTTTGTTTGCTGTTAGCTTAAGAAATTTTAAAGGTCTAATTCACCCCCCCCCCCCCTCTTAGACAATCTCGATTCTAGAATTGGTATCAGAGAAAGGTTTAACATTGTCTAAGTTGTGTTTAAACACTCTGTGAGATATATTTACAATGGCATTCAACACTAACTCCACACACGTAGAAGGTCTAGCTATAAATAGACCTCCATTCTTTGATGGTAGTGATTATGTTTACTGGAAGACAAGATTGAAAATATTCATTCAAGTCATGGACTATGAGAATTGGAGCATAATAGAGAATGGTCCTTTTAAGGCCATAAAAACTGTCGATGGGAAAAGTATCTGTAACGACTCCAGTTGGAGTCGCCACGTAATTCATAACTTTCGTAGAACACTAACTCTAAATTACACTTTGTACACATTTTTTTTTTTAAAAAACCATTAGCATATCTGACAGAACTCGACCTTCATGAACTCGACTTCCGTAAAGTTGTTAGCATACATCATCACAGAATAGAGCGACTAGATTCAGACATTAATCTATGACATAATCGGGCAGAAGGAAAAATGCCCACAGATCACACGACTTTATCGTTCTCGGGCTGCATGGGATTGCAGACAGCTACCGATAGAAAGCACATCATCCGATCGTCACGTGCTCTACGCATGACTCGTTAGGCATTGCTCAGTAGAAGACATCTACCGATGGGCACGTGCCATACGTGTGATTCTTTAGACATCACCCGGCAGAAGACTTATTCGCTTCTGCCGATTACTAAGCGACAAAGTTTTACTCACATCGACCGATAGCAAAACGACAAGACATTTTACTTACATCTACCGATGAGAAACACACAACATCTACCGATAGACTTGTGCAATCCACGTGTTCATTTAAGACCTCTTCCGATAGAGAACATCTATCGGTGGATGCAAGCCCACACATCTTTCGATAGGGGGGTATCTATCGGTTGGTACAAACTCATACATTTTCCGATAGAGAACATCTATCGGTGGATGCAAATTCATACATCTTCCGATGGAGTACAGTTATCAGTCGCATAGATATGCACGGACTTCTAACTTCATTGACTAAACACTCTTATAAATGAAAATCAGAGACTCATCCAGAATACATGTAGCGGAAGACTTAACAACAGATCATTTAATAATCCTTATAATCATTCCCAGACTCAGTAGACAACCAGACAATTTCAAAACTCAATGTTATAAAAATAAACTCATCCTGCTTAAATTACCATATTCTTAATCATAACAAAATCATAGAGCATTAACCAGAGGTCTCAATCGCCATCCAGCCACAGAATTGCACCCTGATCACCTTCCAGCAACCAGACTTAGACATCTTCATTAGCTTTGGAATCCTCACCTGATATCTCGTCACCTACATCATAAGGTTTAAACTATAAGCCTAATGCTTAGTAAGGAGTGCAATACTAACATGTATACGTGAATGCATAGTTACAAGAAAATCATGTTCATGTTCGTTTCATGCTCTTTTCTTGTTCTTATTCGTATTCTTGTTTATCACTTTCATCATATGGATTAAGGGAGGATTTGTGCCGTAAAGGGGGGATGACAGTGCAAGTGTACATAGTCCCTTTCGGGCCGTATTCATGGTCCTTCTCTTTGGACAGTGACATACGCCAAACCGCCCCCAACCCTCACTTAATCTGGCTGCATAAGTTTCATATTCGTTGTCATATCTTGTTCATGGGAAAACATGCTCATAAAACATTTTCATATGCTTGAGAAGTAAATCATGATGCATGACATGGGTGCTCTTGAATCATCAGACTATAGAAAGTATCATACCAGAACAGTCGACTTCATAGACTCTACCAGAACGTCACATAACAACATTCTCAACATCCATAAATCATCAAAACACGAGAAATCTTACTAACACAGAACAAACTTCAGACAACTGAAACTAACTTAATGTCCTTGTGATGTAGGGCCCTATTGGCCGGAAGTCTTAATACATTCACTTACCTGGTGTCCTTTGCAAATGGAAAACTCCTTTCAAATCTTCTTCATCTGAATCATTTCACATTACCAAGTTAAAAATAAAATCCTAATAATGCTAACCAAAAATCATCCTAATGCTTATCCTACTTGTAGTTTCTATATTCATCAGCCGAGCACCTTGTGTGCGTGGATTAAATTTCTACAATCTAAATAACCAGATTCAACCCAGTAACTAATCGCATACAACTATCTATATGTCCATAATCAACTCGTAATGCCTTTACTAAACGCGTATTAGAGATGGTCCTATTATTACTCTGCCATTAAAGAATCTGAAACCTCGGGTTCTAACCGGAAACAGAGCTCAAAGAGATAACCCGTAACTACATTCACTGAGTCTTACCTGGTAAGCTGAGTATCGGCGAGAACGAAGGAGAATCGACTGTTGATGAAGAAGGCTACCTGCTGAGAGAGAGAGAGTTTTGGGAGGAGAGAAATCGCCGAGAGTAAATGTGTCGGCTACAGTGAGGTTTAATTGGGGTTTAAGGTTTCCACTTTCTACTTATACCAGATAAGTTCCTCCCTAATTACAATTCTGCCACTACAATAGAAATCCAATAAGCTTTGGCATATAATTATTAGATAAAAGGTCAAATAAAGAGGTGACCGCTAATTCCGTTAAGAAAATCACCTGACTGAGAATGTCTGGTGTTACAGTATCCCTAAGGACTCTACTGAATTATCTGAGTCCGATAAGAGAAATCTGAACCTAAATGCTAAGGTAATAAACACTCTGTACTGTGCTCTAAATAGAGATTAATTTAATAGAGTACAAGGGTGTGAGAGTGCTCAAGGTTTTCTATGGAAAAAGGAGAAACCATTAGTTCTATGTTTACTCGATTTACTAACATCACTAATGGCCTTAAAGCTCTTGGTAAGATTTACTCAGGTGAAGAACAGGTAAGGAAAATTCTGAGATGCCTACCGAGAGCATGGCAACCAAAGGTGACAGCCATACAAGAGGCTAAGGATCTCAAAGCTCTCAAACTTGAAGAGCTCATTGGCTCACTGATGACTCATGAGATAACCATGAGAGCCAATGACAAGGAAGATCTCAAAGAAAAGGAGATCAGCAAAAAGAAGGATATAGCACTTAAGGCTTCCTCGAGCAAACAAGATGACTCTGAGGAAGAAGAGGAAGATGAGGACATTGCCTTCATTACAAGGAGGTTCAGCAAATTTCTCCAGAGAAAAAGAATGCAAGGAAGAAGATTTCCTAAGGTCGAGAAACCACAAAAGGAGAAGGAAATCACATGCTTTGGGTGTGGAAAGCAAGGGAACATGAAGGCCGACTGTCCACAAGCTAAAAATCCCAAGAAGTTCAAGAAAAGAGCCATGAAGGCCACTTGGGATGACAGTGAAAGTGATACATCCTCAGAAGATGAGGAAATAGCCAACCTTTGCTTCATGGCACATGAAAATGAGGTTAGTGTTTCCTATAGTGATAGTAAAACTGAGGATGGAGACTTAATTGATGCATTTAATGATTTAGTTAAATAGTTTGGCATGCTAAAAACCAAATACAATCTGTTAAAAAAGGATAATGCAGGACTAGTAGAAAAGCATGCAAAAGTAATTGACTCGCATGTTAAGGAATGCAACATGCAGAAAAAGGAAATTACTGAACTTAAAAGCAGAAATGAGGATTTAAATAATATTATTCTGAACTTTACTAATGACAACAAGTTATATAAGATGTTATTAGTAAAAAAAAAAAAAAAAAAAAAAAAAAAAAAAAAAAAAAAAAAAAAAAAAAAAAAAAAAAAAAAAAAAAAAAAAAAAAAAAAAAAAAAAAAAAAAAAAAAAAAAAAAAAAAAAAAAAAAAAAAAAAAAAAAAAAAAAAAAAAAAAAAAAAAAAAAAAAAAAAAAAAAAAAAAAAAAAAAAAAAAAAAAAAAAAAAAAAAAAAAAAAAAAAAAAAAAAAAAAAAAAAAAAAAAAAAAAAAAAAAAAAAAAAAAAAAAAAAAAAAAAAAAAAAAAAAAAAAAAAAAAAAAAAAAAAAAAAAAAAAAAAAAAAAAAAAAAAAAAAAAAAAAAAAAAAAAAAAAAAAAAAAAAAAAAAAAAAAAAAAAAAAAAAAAAAAAAAAAAAAAAAAAAAAAAAAAAAAAAAAAAAAAAAAAAAAAAAAAAAAAAAAAAAAAAAAAAAAAAAAAAAAAAAAAAAAAAAAAAAAAAAAAAAAAAAAAAAAAAAAAAAAAAAAAAAAAAAAAAAAAGGTAAACAGAGAGTAAATTTTGACAAAGCAGGAATAGGTTATGATAAATCTAGTAAAAATAAAGTTTACAAGAATTATTTTGTAAGATCTACTACTTGTCATGTGTGTAATGAAGTATGACATAAATCTTTTGTATGTCCTTTAAAAGTAAACAATATCAAAACCGGTAGTAAACTTCAATGGGTTCCTAAGGGGATCAGACCTAACACTAGGACCCAAAAGATTTGGGTACCTAAGAAGACAAATTGACTACTGTTTTGTAGGATGGCTGCTCTCCCGAGAAGAATCTGTGGTACCTTGACAGTGGTTGTTCAAGGCATATGACGGGAGACTCAACCAAGTTTGCTGTTGTCAACAAGAAGAAGGGCATTGTTACTTTTGATGGAAACCAAAAGGGCAAGATTGTTGGCATTGGCAATATAGGTAATCCTACTAATCCTACCATTGAAAATGTTTTGCTTGTAGAAGGATTAAAACATAACCTGCTTAGCATAAGTCAATTGTGTGACAAAGGCTATAAAGTCACTTTTAAATCTAATGCTTGCGTGATCAAAGACATTTCAAATAATAATGTATTGTTCAAAGGCTATAGAAAAGAAAATGTCTATATTATTGATATGGATGTTATTGAGCATGTTGATGAGAAATGCTTTACTGTTAATTCTTCCCATGATTCTTGGATTTGGCATAGGAGATTAGGACATGTAGGGATGAATACCTTAGCAAGATTACTAAGGAGAATTTAGTTAGAGGGATCCCTAAGATATCCTTTGAGAAGGACAAGGTCTGTGAAGCCTGTCAAATGGGTAAGCAGATCAAAAGTTCCTTTGCATCTAAGAATGTAATTTCTTCTTCAAAGCCTCTCCAACTCTTTCACATGGACCTCTTCAGTCCTTCCAATATAGCCAGCTTAGGAGGCAAATTTTATGTCTTTGTTATTGTAGATGACTTCTCTAGATTCACTTGGGTATTCTTTCTGAAGTCAAAGGATGAAACCTTTGATACTTTCTATAGCTTTAGGAAAAGAATTCAAAATGAAAAGGAGCTGACCATTGTTGCTATTCGTAGTGATCATGGTGGGGAGTTTGAGAATGAGAGATTTGAACTCTTGTGTCTCAAGCATGGAATTGAGCACAACTTTTCCTCCCCTAGAACCCCCCAGCAAAATGGTGTTGTTGAGAGGAAAAAAACGTCTCTCCAATAGCTAGCTCGGACTATGCTCAATGAGAACTCTCTTCCTAAATACTTCTGGGCTGAAGCTGTCTCTACAGCATGCTATGTGCTCAATCGGGTCTCCATGAGACCTATTCTTGAGAAAACTCCATATGAGCTCTGGAGTGGAAAAACTCCTTCTGTTAAATACTTTAGAGCCTTTGGTAGAAAATGCTTTATTCTCAACAATAAAGATAACTTAGGAAAATTCGATTCCAAATCTGATCTTGGAATTTTTCTTGGTTATTCTCTTTCAAGTAAAGCATATAGAGTATTCAATAGGAGAACTCTAGTTGTAGAAGAATCAGTTCATGTCAACTTTGATGATGTAACACCCGGGATTTTTTTTAAGAGAAAATAAAATGACAGGTAATTGTTTAATAAATAATTGTTTTAAGTAATTTAAAAGAAAAGCAAATAAATTTGGTTAACCAAATTGGTTAATTAATTTAGGTTCGGGTATTTCCAATGAAATTAAGCCGTAGGTTATAAATTAAGAACGAGATTTAAAGAAATCCGAATGGTCGAAAACACGAGAGGGCAAAACGGTAAATGTAATTTGTATTAATGTTAATAGGAATTATAATTATAATTATTTTATTATTATTATTAATAAAATAAAACAACAGAATGGCATTCGCCATTCTGTTGTTCGAGCTCGGCGAGCCCGACGCCGAGAGGAACAGGGGAGTGACGAGGGAGAGGCGGCGACGATCGGCGGCCTCTTCACCGGCGATTTCTGGCGCTCTCCGACCGGACGATGGCGACGTGCGGTTTTCGGCCAGTCTTCGCGCACAAACCGAACGGTAAGCCCTATTCTTGCCCTGTTTTCGGTTCTGTCGTGGCCGACGGTGACTAGCCCGATTTGGCTCCGATCACCAGCCGTTTTTGAGCGGTCTTGGCTTGAGATTTCCTAATATTAGCCGGCTTTAGTCGCCTGGCCGTGAGAAGCACAATTTGGACGAAATACAGTGAAGCCCGATTTGGGCATTTCGGCTTTTTGCTTGTAACCTCGGGATTTTTTGATTGTTTTAGTCAAATTGAAGGTGTGGGTGGTCGATTGGTGAGGAATTGGGTGGAATTTGATGGAAAATCGGAAAAGGTGAAATTTCCGGGTGAAGGGCAGTTCGGGTTTTCTGATTTTTGACCTAGATACGGTCGTTGGTTTTAAAATTCCTTTTGGCAGGTTAAAATAGGTTGTTAGAGGACTACGTGGCCGCTAGAATCGTTCGATTTTGATATCCGAACCCAAATTAGCGGCCTGTTCAGTTAGGTTTTAGTTGGATTAGACTAGAAATAGAGTTTGAAAGTTAATTGGTGAAAGTAAACTTGATTTAATGAAGTTTTGAATTATTGTCGTAGGTCGAGCTGTAGATGGACAGGTAACCGAGTAACCTCAGCGAGCTAGGACGCCAGGTAAGTAATGGATTGTGTGTTTTGTCGCCTTCGGGCCTACACCACAGAACGGTAGGATTTAGTGTTTGTTAGTGTTTAAGTATTGTTTGATAAATTGCTGGGTTGTTATTATTTGATGTTTGAGTGTTATGTGATGAAATTCTTGGTTGTTGTTTAGTGTTTGAATATTGTGTGATAGTTGTGTTGTTGTTCAGTGTTTGAGCGTTGTGTAAGTAGGTTTGGTGTTTGAGTGTTGTATTGCATATCTTTAAAACATGCATTGTAAGTTACAGTACGCTACGCTAGAGATGAGTGGTGTGCCTGGGCCTGCGGGAACGGGGTCCAAGTCATTACAAGGCAATCTTGGGTAGTGTACCTGGGCCTGCGGGAACGGGGTCCAGGTCATTACAAGGCAATCTTGGGTAGTGTACCTGGGCCTGCGGGAACGGGGTCCAGGTCATTACAAGGCAAATCTCGAGTAGTGTGCCTGGGCCTGCGGGAACGGGGTCCAGGTCATTACAAGGCAATCTTGGGTAGTGTACCTGGGCCTGCGGGAACGGGGTCCAGGTCATTACAAGGCAATCTTGGGTAGTGTACCTGGGCCTGCGGGAACGGGGTCCAGGACATTACAAGGCAATCTTGGGTAGTGTACCTGGGCCTGCGGGAACGGGGTTCAGGTCATTACAAGGCAATCTTGGGTAGTGTACCTGGGCCTGCGGGAACGGGGTCAGGTCATTACAAGGCAATCTTGGGTAGTGTACCTGGGCCTGCGGGAACGGGGTCCAGGTCATTACAAGGCAATCTTGGGTAGTGTACCTGGGCCTGCGGGAACGGGGTCCAGGTCATTACAAGGCAATCTTGGGTAGTGTACCTGGGCCTGCGGGAACGGGGTCCAGGTCATTACAAGGCAATCTTGGGTAGTGTACCTGGGCCTGCGGGAACGGGGTCCAGGTCATTACAAGGCAATCTTGGGTAGTGTACCTGGGCCTGCGGGAACGGGGTCCAGGTCATTACAAGGCAAATCTCGAGTAGTGTGCCTGGGCCTGCGGGAACGGGGTCAGGTCATTACAAGGCAATCTTGGGTAGTGTACCTGGGCCTGCGGGAACGGGGTCCAGGTCATTACAAGGCAATCTTGAGTAGTGTGCCTGGGCCTGCGGGAACGGGGTCAGGTCATTACAAGGCAAATCTCGAGTAGTGTGCCTGGGCCTGCGGGAACGGGGTCCAGGTCATTACAAGGCAATCTTGGGTAGTGTGCCTGGGCCTGCGGGAACGGGGTCCAGGTCATTACAAGGCAATCTTGGGTAGTGTACCTGGGCCTGCGGGAACGGGGTCCAGGTCATTACAAGGCAATCTTGGGTAGTGTACCTGGGCCTGCGGGAACGGGGTCAGGTCATTACAAGGCAATCTTGGGTAGTGTACCTGGGCCTGCGGGAACGGGGTTCAGGTCATTACAAGGCAATCTTGGGTAGTGTACCTGGGCCTGCGGGAACGGGGTTCAGGTCATTACAAGGCAATCTTGGGTAGTGTACCTGGGCCTGCGGGAACGGGGTCCAGGTCATTACAAGGCAAATCTCGAGTAGTGTGCCTGGGCCTGCGGGAACGGGGTCCAGGTCATTACAAGGCAATCTTGGGTAGTGTACCTGGGCCTGCGGGAACGGGGTCCAGGTCATTACAAGGCAATCTTGGGTAGTGTGCTGGGCCTGCGGGAACGGGGTCCAGGTCATTACAAGGCAATCTTGGGTAGTGTGCCTGGGCCTGCGGGAATGGGGTCCAGGTCATTACAAGGCAATCTTGAGTAGTGTGCCTGGGCCTGCGGGAACGGGGTCCAGGTCATTACAAGGCAATCTTAGGTAATGTGTCTGGGCCTGCGGGAACGGGGTCCAGGTCATTACAAGGCAATCTTGGGTAGTGTGCCTGGGCCTGCGGGAACGGGGTCCAGGTCATTACAAGGCAATCTTGGGTAGTGTACCTGGGCCTGCGGGAACGGGGTCCAGGTCATTACAAGGCAATCTTGGGTAGTGTACCTGGGCCTGCGGGAACGGGGTCCAGGTCATTACAAGGCAATCTTGGGTAGTGTACCTGGGCCTGCGGGAACGGGGTCCAGGTCATTACAAGGCAATCTTGGGTAGTGTACCTGGGCCTGCGGGAACGGGGTCCAGGTCATTACAAGGCAATCTTGGGTAGTGTACCTGGGCCTGCGGGAACGGGGTCCAGGTCATTACAAGGGAACGGGGTCCAGGTCATTACAAAGCAATCTTGATTAGTGTGTCTGGGCCTGTGGGAACGGGGTGCAGGTCAAACAAGAGCAACTGAGCAAGTAGAAATTGCATGTGTTAGGGTTACGTGTGAGAGATTGGGTTGTGTTGAAACGGTTTGTTGTGTGTTCATTGTGCTTGTTTATATTTGTTATCCCCTACTTGCTAAGCGTAAGCTTACGTGTGTGTGTGTTATGTGGTGTAGGTGACGATAGGAGTCCAGGTTAAAGCTACGAGGAAAGCTAGGATTGGGACGCAGTCGATGATGTACGCGGTATGCCGGTGCAGACAATTGTCGGGGCACCTCGACCATGGTCTTCGGGGAATGTGGGGCTTTATATTTTGGTAGTTTATTGTAATTGTCTGGTTGTAGATGTAACGACCCCTATTCCCAGCAAGATATTGTCCGCTCTGGGGATTGGGCCGTAGCCCAATATCCTCCCCTCACGGCTTTGTTTGGCGAGAACTTCCCGGAAGGTCACCCAACCTGGAATTGCTCTCGCCGAAGCACTTTTAACTTCGGAGTTCTTATGGGATCCGTTGTCAATTGTGCTCCAAAACGCGTCTTGCTATGTTGGGAGGGTCTCTTTACATATGTTTCATTTCCATGTACTTCCCCAAGCGATGTGGGATTGTGACAACCCCCTCTTTACGACCCGGGATTCGCCTATACTCGAGTCCGGGATTCGCCTACACTCGGCTTAGGTCCCGAGGTTTGCCCCGCAACCCAAGGTTTGCCCCGCAGTCGTACACATACGTTCGCATTCGGGTCATCACAATCACCCCCTCTCGGGGGCCCAACGTCCTCGTTGGCCACATTTCCGGTTGGGTACAGGCTCTGATACCATTTGTAACGACCCCTATTCCCAGCAAGATATTGTCCGCTCTGGGGATTGGGCCGTAGCCCAATATCCTCCCCTCACGGCTTTGTTTGGCGAGAACTTCCCGGAAGGTCACCCAACCTGGAATTGCTCTCGCCGAAGCACTTTTAACTTCGGAGTTCTTATGGGATCCGTTGTCAATTGTGCTCCAAAACGCGTCTTGCTATGTTGGGAGGGTCTCTTTACATATGTTTCATTTCCATGTACTTCCCCAAGCGATGTGGGATTGTGACAACCCCCTCTTTACGACCCGGGATTCGCCTATACTCGAGTTCGGGATTCGCCTACACTCGGCTTAGGTCCCGAGGTTTGCCCCGCAACCCAAGGTTTGCCCCGCAGTCGTACACATACGTTCGCATTCGGGTCAACGAGGACGTTGGGCCCCCGAGGGGGGGTGATTGTGATGACCCGAATGGAATGTGTACGTATGTGTACGACTGCGGGGCAAACCTCGGGTTGCGGGGTGGATGGATCCCGGACTCGAGTATAGGCGAATCCCGGGTCGTAAAGAGGGGGTCGTCACAATCCCACATCGCTTGGGGAAGTATATGGAAATGAAACATATGTAAAGGGACCCTCCCAAGATAGTAAGACGCGTTTTGGAGCACAATTGGCAACGGATCCCATAAGAACTCCGAAGTTAAAAGTGCTTCGGCGAGAGCAATTCCAGGTTGGGTGACCTTCCGGGAAGTTCTCGCCAAACAAAGCCGTGAGGGGAGGATATTGCGCTACGGCCCAATCCCCAGAGCGGACAATATCTTGCTGGGATACGGGGTCGTTACAGTAGAAATGATGGGAATGTGTTACCCTGTATTGTGGCTTTTCTTCATTTTGGTTAATTGTTGGAGATTTCGTATGCTGGATAGTTGAGTATAGGTATTCTGGATCTTGTTGAGATTGAACTATGTGCAGGTACTTAGCATTTTGGAGGTGCCATTTTCAGGAGTTACTTTGACGAAATTTTCGGGAAAGACGCCGTGGTGCTTAGCGGTTAGAATTAAGGGAAATTAACGAGTCTAGGCTTATTTTAAATGATGTTTTAATGTGTGATTGGTTAGCAAAGTAGCGCACCGAACTAGGGTGGGTTCGGGGGCGTTACAAGATGGTATCAGAGCATAAATGGTCGAGTCGTTCAAAGGATTACCCGACAATGCCGGCCGCCATGCAACGTGCTTCACCGATTGTAAGTATTTCTTTACTTTTAGTTAGTTTATATTTAAGATTAGATTGTTTAACCCTGTTTGTTTTGGTATTGTAATAGATTAGAGAATCTTAGGATGAGACTTAACCTTATGAAAAAAAAAGTATGATCTACTCGAGTTAAGTGTTAATGTTAGCCTGAGTATAAGTGATAGTCGTTAGGAAAAGTGTGAGTTGTGTCCTAGTATTAAATGGGTGGGTGAGGACACAGTGGGTTGAATGCAAGATGAGATAAATCTTAGAGTGAGAAATTGTAATGATGACACCTATAGATAGACTTGGGGCATAGTTAGCAAATCCGTTGGAGTACTAGGACATACTAAGATACGATGAACCGGGTAGAAGTTTGAAAATTTATTAGGAGACACCTTAGACCTTTGTCATGCCATTAATATGTTTATGAATTTTGTAGAATAGGAGTAATTATATTCGAGTGTCTAGCGTAAGTAAATTGTTAAGGGGATTTTGAGAATTTGTGAAACTAATTGGTATTCGGTGGGAGGAAGATTCTAATAAACTTTATGCAAGAAAAACCAAGAGGGGAGCCTAGCCTAAGTTAAGTGGGGTTGACCATGATAGGGACTATTAGTTAGTATGACCCAAACTAGAGCCATAGAAAAGGTACTTAATTTCGGGGATTAAAGATTAGAGATTTCCTTAGAGCTAGGAAACCAATAACTATTGAGGTATTAGAGGATCAAAGAAGATGCTAGATGATATTCGTTAGGAAAAATAGTTGGACCTTAGGGTATAGGTACTATCTTAAGGGATTACTCATTCGAGGGTGATAGTGAATGCGTAAAAGTTTTCAACCGGTATTGTATAGGAGAATTTAGGCGTGACTAAAAGTAGTGGATGTGCTGTGTTTTGGTGTTATTCGACCTAGGATTTGGGAGCCGAAAGTATATAGGTTTGGAATAACTTCGAAACTTAGATGTCTTGAGTAAGTAGAGAAAGGTCTAACCTCTTGAATTAAGATAATGTTCTGAGGTTTAGATTAATGCGCACAATGTTAGGAGAAATGGTGACTCGTCGAGGTAATAAGTAGGATATTGGGAGTAAGGGTGTTAACAACAAGTTTAGGTTGTTGGGTGACTTGTGGTAAAGAAATTTAGAATAATATTTAGAAACCGAGAGTAGATTAATTATAAGCTTTTGGATTGAATCTGGAGGAAAAATTAAATATTTATATAAAGGTAGAAAGCCTTGGAAAGGAAAATAGCAATAGTATTAAATAGAATTCGTTTAATGAGAATAAGGAGAATTCGTTGAAGAACGTTAGAATGCCTTATGGATAGAGTTTAAGTTAGAAAGTTTCGAGGGTTCGACTCGTATATAACGAAGTCGAAACTACTTATGTCGTAAATAGATTAGGCAAGATTTGATAAGCCTGAGAGTTAGCTATCTTATGAAGTTGAAGAACTTAGAGGATATTGAGAATTAAAGTATAAAAGTTTGAAAGTATAGGTGATGAGTGATTAAGGGAAAGTTACTAAAATGTAGAAGAGTACATAGTTATGAAAGTTAGTCTAAGGTATGCGTTTGAGCTCTGTTAGTGGGTGATGAGTGAGAAGTGAGGTAAGTGAGGAGATTAGTAAATTTTAATGAAGGATATTGGATAGGGAGGACACAGAGATTATATGATGGAATTTAGAATAGGGAATGACTGAAATAAGGAGTTAGACAACTTGAGCATGTAAGTACGAAGATTCATAGTATACTTTGAGGACTAGTTGATGGGTTTAAGAGATGAGAGCTTTGAGGGTATGAGTTTTGTTGATATAATTAATGAAATGTTATGATTGTTCGAGGTATAAACTGTCTTAATTATCTGATTTAAGTAAGTGTAAGAGATTGGAGTGATAAGTTAGAAATGAGATGGTAGAATAGAAAGAATGTTAAAACTTAAGGATTTAGGGTAAGATGTTTATGTACTGAGTTAACTCAGTGTTATGGTAGTAAGGTATCGTAGCGATATGAGGTAGTTATGTAAGAGTTGATGAACATTGGAGTAGAGAAGCTAGAGTTGGAATTAAGGTGATAATTGATTTCATTGAAGTTAATGGACTTAGAAATATTCAAGCTATAAGGATCAAAATTAGGAAAATGAAAGCTTTGAGAGATGTAGAAAGTGTAGTGAAGTCAATAATTGTAGGGTATATTGAGCGTTGGAGAGTATAGTTTAAAATGCTCAACTTAGAGTCGTAGAGAATTGCTAATTGGGAGTAAATAAAAACTCAGTTAGTACTTCGAGTGTATAGTGAATTAATATAGGTAATAAGAATTCAGAATATGTGATTGATGTTAGAATGAGGTACGAGGTAAGAGGCTTACTCTGTAGGTTCTAATGTTCTAGTGTTACACTATTGAGATGGCCTTGGAGGTTGAGATTGGTTGATGGATATGTGTCTGAATTAGAAAAGTAAGGGATTAGGTGAACTTAGTTAGGAAGATTTAGTGTACTCAGTAATATCTTAGGAATTCTCAATTGGGGTAGCATAGAGAGTCGTAGTAGTTTGTGCGTGTTTAGTAGACACAGAAGTAGAAAAGATCGAGTTGAAGAGGTTGGGTGTATAGATTAAATGACAGTAAGTGAACGTGTAAGTATTCGGGTTAGAGCGTACAGAGTTAGTTTGAGGTATGTAGTACCCGATAGGTGAGTAAGGGTATTGGGTAGGTGAGATGAGATGAGTACATTGAGAAATAACAAGGCCACAAATTTTGAGGACAAAATTTTTTGTAAGGAGGGTGGATTGTAACACCCGGGATTTTTTTTAAGAGAAAATAAAATGATAGTAATTGTTTAATAAATAATTGTTTTAAGTAATTTAACAGAAAAGTGAATAAATTTGGTTAACCTAATTGGTTAATTAATTTAGGTTCGGGTATTTCCAATTAAATTAAGCCGTAGGTTATAAATTAAGAACGAGATTTAAAGAAATCCGAATGGTCGAAAACATGAGAGGGCAAAACGGTAAATGTAATTTGTATTAATGTTAATAGGAATTATAATTATAATTATTTTATTATTATTATTATTATTAATAAAATAAAACAACAGAATGGCATTCGCCATTCTGTTGTTCGAGCTCGGCGAGCCCGACGCTGAGAGGAACAGGGGAGTGACGAGGGAGAGGCGGCGACGATCGGCGGCCTCTTCACCGGCGATTTCTCGTGCTCTCCGGCCGGACGACGGCGATGCGGTTTCCAGCCAGTCTCCGCGCACAAACCGAACGGTAAGCCCTATTCTTGCCCTGTTTTCGGTTCTGTCGTGGTCGACGGTGACGAGCCCGATTTGGCTCCGATCACCGGCTGTTTTTTAGCGGTCTTGGCTAGAGATTTCTGGATATTAGGCCGGCTTTAGTCGCCTGGCCGTGAGAAGCACAATTTGGGCGAAATACAGTGAAGCCCGATTTGGGCATTTCGGCTTTTTGCTTGTAACCTCGGGATTTTTTGATTGTTTTAGTCAAATTGAAGGTGTGGGTGGTCGATTGGTGAGGAATTGGGTGGAATTTGATGGAAAATCGGAAAAGGGGAAATTTTCGGGTGAAGGGCAGTTCGGGTTTTCTGATTTTTGACCAAGATACGGTCGTTGGTTTTAAAATTCCTTTTGATAGGTTAAAGTAGGTTGTTAGAGGAGTACGTGGCCGCTGGAATCGTTCGATTTTGATATCCGACGCAAAAATTACGCGGGTTCGAAGTTTCAGGTCAGTTTTTACCGAACCCAAATTAGCTGCCTGTTCAGTTAGGTTTTAGTTAGATTAGACTAGAAATATAGTTTGAAAGTTAATTGGTGAAAGTAAACTTGATTTAATGAAGTTTGAATTATTGTCGTAGGTCGAGCTGTAGATGGACAGGTAACCGAGTAACCTCAGCGAGCTAGGACGCCAGGTAAGTAATGGATTGTGTGTTTTGTCGCCTTCGGGCCTACACCACAGAACGGTAGGATTTATTGTTTGTTAGTGTTTGAGTATTGTTTGATAAATTGCTGGGTTGTTATTGTTTGATGTTTGAGTGTTATGTGATGAAATTCTTGGTTGTTGTTTAGTGTTTGAATATTGTGTGATAGTTGTGTTGTTGTTCAGTGTTTGAGCGTTGTGTAAGTAGGTTTGGTGTTTGAGTGTTGTATTGTATATCTTTGAAACATGCATTGTGAGTTACAGTACGGTACGCTAGAGATGAGTAGTGTGCCTGGGCCTGTGGGAACGGGGTCCAGGTCATTACAAGGCAATCTTGGGTAGTGTACCTGGGCCTGCGGGAACGGGGTCCAGGTCATTACAAGGCAATCTTGGGTAGTGTGCTTGGTTCTGCGGGAACGGGGTCCAGGACATTACAAGGCAATCTTGGGTAGTGTATCTGGGCCTGCGGGAACGGGGTTCAGGTCATTACAAGGCAATCTTGGGTAGTGTGCTTGGGCTTGCGGGAACGGGGTCCAGGTCATTACAAGGCAATCTTGGGTAGTGTACCTGGGCCTGCGGGAACGGGGTCCAGGTCATTACAAGGCAATCTTTGGTAGTGTGCTTGGGCCTGCGGGAACGGGGTCCAGGTCATTACAAGGCAATCTTGGTAGTGTGCTTGGGCCTGCGGGAACGGGGTCCAGGTCATTACAAAGCAATCTTGGGTAGTGTGCTTGGGCCTGCGGGAACGGGGTCCAGGTCATTTCAAGGCAATCTTGGGTAGTGTGTCTGGGCCTGCGGGAACGGGGTCCAGGTCATTACAAGGCAATCTTAGGTAATGTGTCTGGGCCTGCGGGAACGGGGTCTAGGTCATTACAAGGCAAATCTCGAGTAGTGTGCCTTGGGCCTGCGGGAACGGGGTCCAGGTCATTACAAAGCAATCTTGATTAGTGTGTCTGGGCCGGCGGGAACGGGGTCCAGGTCAAACAAGAGCAACTGAGCGAGTAGAAATTGCATGTGTTAGGGTTACGTGTGAGAGATTGGGTTGTGTTGAGTCGGTTTGTTGTGTGTGCATTGTGCTTGTTTATATTTGTTATCCCCTACTTGCTAAGCGTGAGCTTACGTGTGTGTGTGTTCTGTGGTGTAGGTGACGACAGGAGTCCAGGTTAAAGCTACGTGGAAAGCTAGGATTGGGACGCAGTCGATGATGTACGCGGTATGCCGGTGAAGACAATTGTCGGGACGCCTCGACCATGGTCTTCGGAGAATGTGGGGCTTTATATTTTGGTAGTTTATTGTAAATGTCTAGTTATAGAAATGATGGAATGTGTTACCCTGTATTGTGGGTTTTCTTCATTTTGGTTAATTGTTGGAGATTTCGTATGCTGGATAGTTGAGTATAGGTATTCTGGATCTGGTTGAGATTGGACTGTGTGCAGGTACTTAGCATTTTAGAGGCGCCATTTTCAGGCGTTACTTTGCCGAAATTTTCGGAAAAGACGCCGTGGTGCTTAGCGATTAGAATTAAGGGAAATTAACGAGTCTAGGCTTATTTTAAATGATGTTTTAATGTGGGATTGGTTAGCAAAGTAGCGCACCGAACTAGGGTGGGTTCGGGGGCGTTACAGATGAGTCCCTTCATCCCACAATCAATGTGGATGAGGATGATTCTTTGGATAGACAACTGGACTCTTTTTCTTTAGAAAAGCCTAGTGATCCCCTTCAAGTAGAAAAATCTTTAGAACCCTCTTCTACTTCTCTTGATATTATTCCTGTCAAAGATGAAAATCCTGCTCTTCTTAGAGATTTGAAGTATGTCAAAGACCATCCAATAGATGAAATTTTAGGTGATCCTTCTTTAGGAGTTAAGACTAGATCCTCTCTTAGGAATCTCTGTGCCAATGTAGCATTTATCTCTCAAGTAGAGCCTAAGAAGTTTGAAGAAGCCGAGTGTGATGAAAGTTGGATTTTAACTATGCAAGAGGAGCTAAATCAATTTGAAAGGAGCAAGGTATGTGAACTTGTTCCACGGCCTAAGGATCATCCCATCATTGGAACTAAATGAGTTTTCAAGAATAAGTTGGATGAAAATGAGATTGTGGTTAGAAACAAGGCTAGACTAGTTGCTAAGGGATACTCTCAAGAAGATGGTATTGATTTTGAGGAATCTTTTGCCCCTGTAGCTAGATTAGAGTCAATTAGGATGCTCCTAGCCTTTGCATGCTACAAGAACTTCATACTCTTTCAAATGGATGTAAAGAGTGCATTCTTAAATGGTTACATCAATGAAGAAGTTTTTGTTGAGCAACATTTAGGTTTTGAAGCTTTTGATAAACCCGACCATGTCTACAAATTAAGGAAAGCTCTTTATGGTCTTAAGCAGGCTCCTAGAGCTTGGTATGATAGATTGAAGAATTTCCTTGAGGAAAGGAATTTCAAAAAGGGAAATACAGATTCAACTCTATTTACCATGCAAAAGGGGAATGACATTCTGTTAGTTCAAATTTATGTCGATGACATTATTTTTGGATCAACTAATGTCAACATGTGTAATGAATTTTCCTCCCTCATGCAAAGTGAATTTGAGATGAGTATGATGGGGGAGTTAAAATTCTTCTTAGGTTTCCAGATTAGTCAATCTCCTGATGGAATTTTCTTCTGTCAAGAAAAATACATCAAGGAACTTCTAAAGAAATTTGGTTTAGAAAATGTCAAGTCTTCCAAGACTCATATGAGTACCACAACTAAATTGGATAAAGATGAAAAAGGAATAAGTGTTGATATTAAAAAATATCGTGGTATGATTGGTTCATTGTTATATCTGACTGCAAGTAGGCCAGATATACTCTTTAGTGTTTGTCTTGTGCTAGATTTCAAGCTGCTCCTAAGGAATCTCACTTAACTGCTGTCAAAAAGATTTTCAAATATTTAAGTGGGACACCTGACCTAGGATTATGGTATCCGAAGGGCACCTCTTTTGATCTGATTGGATATTCAGATTCTGATTATGCAGGTAGTCTAGTTGATAGAAAAAGCACTAGTGGCACCTATCAGTTCTTAGGTGAATCTTTAGTCTCCTGGTATTCTAAGAAATAAAATTCTGTTGCATTGTCAACTGCTAAAAGTGAATACATTGCTGCAGGCAGTTGTTGTGCACAAATGCTTTAGATGAAACAGACTTTGAAAGATTATAATCTGTTTTATGATAGGATTCCTATTAGGTGTGATAACACCAGTGCTATTA
This sequence comes from Begonia masoniana, assembly GCA_022432975.1. Taxonomy (NCBI): domain Eukaryota; kingdom Viridiplantae; phylum Streptophyta; class Magnoliopsida; order Cucurbitales; family Begoniaceae; genus Begonia; species Begonia masoniana. The sequence continues at coordinate 22,728,361 of CM039511.1, forward strand.
ACATTTCTAAAAATCATATTTAGCATTCTAGAACAAAGCATATCGATGTCAGATATCACTTCATAAGAGAGTATGTTCTAAGAGGTGATATCTCCTTAGAGTTTGTAAATTCTGTAGATCAATTGGTCGACATATTTACAAAACCGTTGGATGAAAAGACCTTCAATAATATAAGAATAAGGTTAGGTCTCATTCGGTTTGAGAATTGCTAAGTCTCTTCTGTTGGAATGTTTTCCTGTGAAAGAGCGATCTGTTTTATTGATGGCATCGGTGGATATAGATAACCGGATGATATGTATCCTCCACTGACCGGATGATGTCTATGCATCGGATGATGTATTTTCTAATCTGCTGACATGTGTCATCTATCGGACGATATCGGTGTTACTCGTGTGACTTCATCACGTCGGGCGGTGCTTTATTTCTTTTAAATTCTTATTTCTTCACCGAGACGCTTCATCTTTCGCGCTCTTTCTGAAAACCCCTGCCCTACCAATCCTCTCTCTCGATCTTATCTTTCCAATGGATCATCTGGTTTCATCATCTCGTGCAGTTTCCGAACCGGCCAAGAAGAAGGCCAAAGTCTCTGCTCGTCCAACCCCGATGATTCCTCGTGCAAATAGTTGGCTGTCGTTCTATTTCCTCAATCAGACTGCTGAAGCCAGGTATCACGACGACTTTAAAGATAAGAAGTTGATTCCAAGTCGTGGTATTGTTCCAGACGAGTTAGTAGGTTTAAATTTAGTAGCACCCTTGACCGACATTGGTTTAATAGGGTTGTTTGAAGTTGAATCTTTCTTTTACCCCACTGCCATTAGAATGTTCTATGCCAATCTTAGTTATCCTTCTGACCAATCAACCATTTCGAGCTATGTGTATGGAAAACACATAGTTCTTACCTCCCAATCCCTAAATGAGCTTCTGGGGAGTCATCATCTAGATCAACATCCCAAAATCTATTAAACAGGGCTAGAACCCTCATTTCTTGGAACTCCCGAGGGAAAACAATTTTTGAAAGAAATTGCCCTAGACCCGCACAATATTCCCAATTCCTTAAAGAGCAAACATTTAACCATTAGAGCTCGACTTCTCCATCAGATGATCAGTTATAATGTTATTCCTAAGGGTGGTCATTATGATGATATTAACAGCATGTAATTTGTTGTTCTTTTTGCCATCTATCAAAAGACCCCAGTTGATATAGGATACATTATTCTGAGAAGGATGATTCAGTGTGTTTCTTCAGGGCCTACATCTTTTCCCTATAACCTCCTTCTCATGAAGATTTTTTAGATGTCCGAGGTTGAATTTCCCGAGAATGAGGATACTTCCTGTCTCAAATCATCCAGTTACTACTCTAAATCCACTTTGTCAAGGATAGGAATTAAGAGAACCCGTCAAGGGAATTTTGTTTTGGATCAGTCCAAGCAGAGGGCTGCTAAGGTCGCAGCCGTCAAAAAATGAAAAAGGAAACTGATTTTGGATGAAGAGTCATCAATGCAAGAAGGAGGTGGTGACTCAGAGATCCCTGCATTTGATATTTCCCCTCCTCATTCTCTAGTCTCACGCCCTCACCTTCCTCCACCAGTGCCAAGACTCCCTGCTCCATCCTCTCCAGCCCATCTTTTTGAGGCCATCTCAGTTCCTCAGCCATCTCCTCCACCTACTCTTTTGGTACCTTCTCTGCCTCCTCCAGTCCCACTTTCTCCACCAGTCCAACCACCTCCTCCACTACTACCACCTCCTCCTGTCAAACCTGCTCCACTAGTCCTATCAGCTCCACTTGTCCACGCCTCCTCACCAATTCCATCCGTTACTCCTACCACTCCTCTGACTTATCAGCGGAGATTTTCGTTGAGTGAGGCTCAGTACAATGATTTAAATGCCTCTATTGACAGTCTAGGGTCAGCCCTTTGTCAGATTGAAAAATCTCTAGATGCCAAGCTTGACAAGAACCAAAAGGAAATGAGCATCGCTTTGGATATTGGTCTTGACTTGCTGTCACAGAAAATGGCTGCTGATAGACGCATTATTGCCAGGGAACTTGAGTCTCTCCGATCTTCTGTTGACAATCTGAATCCCGAACCCGAATCTGAACCATCCAATTTAGTCTGTGTCACAGAGACTTGTTATGAAGACTTTCTCCCTCCGATCATCCGTCCAGAGGCAGGTGAAGATGCTCGGCTCCTGCCCTTAGATCTTCAGGAAGCTACGCTGATTTCTCTCCTTCTGCTGCTATTTCTGTCCGAGAGCCCTCTTTCGAGTCCTCAAGTCCTATGGATGCATCTCTTACTGCTTCTCCATCTGTAGCACATCCTTCTTGTCTGGACATGATAATGTTTCCAGAAATCTCTGCCATTTTTGCTCCCTGCTTGGATTTGGTGGTCTATCAAGGACCCTCTCCATCTGCTGCTCCTCAGCCAGAGCCTTCTCCATGCCAGGATATAGTGATCTATCAAGCACCACTTCCTCCCGCTATTGCTTCACTTCGCGCACTTGTGGATACTTATTTTCTTTCAGATCTTGAAGTGCCCGCTTGGATTAGCCAAGCTTTATGGACTCATTTTTTTAGCTTTCTTTAAGTAGAGGAGTTTGTTTGTAAGCACGTTTATTGATATTCTAATGACATTTCTCTGATGTTTCTATCTCATGTGGTGAATGCATTGCTTCTGCTGTCTCTGTGTTTGTTTGTTTTTGATAATGTCCATGGGGGAGAATATATTTGATCGGTGAAATTAGTTACTATGATTTGTGTATGCATATTTTGGAAATCTGAAAATCTTGATATATGCCTATTTTTGACTGTTTTTTTTAAACTCTGGTATGCTCTGTGTTTGTTTTTTGGAATATATGCATTTACTATGGGGGAGTTATATTTAATCAAATTTATAGGTTGTCATCATCAAAAAGGGGGAGATTGTTGACTTAATTAGTGTTTAAGTCTAAATATGTTTTTGATGATGTGTTTATATGCTTGTAATATAATTTGATTATGTTTATTACATGGGAATAATGAATTATGCATTTGAGTTTAATCTATTGGAAATGCCCTTGGAAAGGGTATTTTAGTTATCTAATGCATGTGATTAAGTGTACAGGGCTGCATAGTTTTTTAACAGAGTTAAATAAAGAACTCCACCGCTCGCTAGATGACAAAGGAGGATGACTCCAAGAAGACATCCTACGCTCGCTAGACGACAAAGGCGGATGACTTCAAGAAGACATCCTACGCTCGCTAGACGACAAGGGCGGAAGACTTCAAGAAGACAGCCTACGCTCGCTAGACGACAAGGGCGGAAGACTTCAAGAAGATATCCTACGCTCGCTAGACGACAAGGGCGGAAGACTTCAAGAAGATATCCTACGCTCGCTAGACGACAAGGGCGGAAAGACTTCAAGAAGACATCCTACGCTCGCTAGACGACAAGGGCGGAAGACTTCAAGAAGACATCCTACGCTCGCTAGACGACAAGGGCGGAAGACTTCAAGAAGATATCCTACGCTCGCTAGACGACAAGGGCGGAAGACTTCAAGAAGACATCCTACGCTCGCTAGACGACAAGGGCGGAAGACTTCAAGAAGACATCCTACGCTCGCTAGACGACAAGGGCGGAAGACTTCAAGAAGACATCCTACGCTCGCTAGACGACAAGGGCGGAAGACTTCAAGAAGACATCCTACGCTCGCTAGACGACAAGGGCGGAAGACTTCAAGAAGACATCCTACGCTCGCTAGACGACAAGGGCGGAAGACTTCAAGAAGATATCCTACGCTCGCTAGACGACAAGGGCGGAAGACTTCAAGAAGATATCCTACGCTCGCTAGACGACAAGGGCGGAAGACTTCAAGAAGACATCCTACGCTCGCTAGACGACAAGGGCGGAAGACTTCAAGAAGATAGCCTAAACGCTCGCTAGACAGACAGTGCGAAGACTTCAAAAGATTCCTACGCTCCGATATAAAGAAAAGGTCGGAAGAACTTCCGAAGACCCTCGCTCACTAAATGAACAAAGCGGAAGAGGTCAAAACTTCATCATCTGATAACATTTACTGTTGCAAATCATCCACAAAGACACTCTTTCAAAGCGGTTTAAAAGATTCATCATCCTATGCCGGTTCAACTTTGAAGTTGCATCCACCGATGGCGGTTCAAGACTAAAATAACATTGTCTTTCACCAGAATTCAAAGTTAGCACGAAGCTACAGTGACGTCGTTTTCAGCTTTAACTCCAGAACATTAATGGCGACGACGAACAACAATTTCAGATGCAATAGATATCTGCTTAAGTACGGATGCTTCCCAACGGTAACTTTTCCATTTGAAGAAAGAAGCATTCAAGTCTGTGAAGTAAAAAATGAGACAGAGTATTTAAGCCGAGGTTAGAGCACGAAGGAACAATTTTTTTTTTTTTTTTTGCAAAAATTAGCTTTGAGCCCTAACGTGCGATTCATCATACTATGTACTCTTCATCTACATCTCTCGATTCCCAAACTTGTGAATTTGTTTTGAGAGTTTGTAGTTTGTTGTGTTCATTCACTCAAATCTGTAAAACCTGAAAGGCAGTGGATTGACGCCCGTGAAGTTCAATCCAGAATTGTATGGCTGTAGATCTGTAACACTCGAGTTTTTCGGGTTTTTTCGCTCCAAGGGTATTTCCATAAATAGGGAATATAAGACCGTCTAACGAGCATGAGGTGTATTTAGTGTCCTAGGGGTTTATGGAAATTTTTAGAAGAATAAGTAAATTTTTAGAAACCTATATCGATAGTGTAATGTTAGAGTTTCGTTTTTAGCCCTATAAGGTTTTAATTCGTAAAAATAGTAAACAAGGTCCAATTTGCGAACGGTTAGTCTCGTTAGAACCCTAAGACTAAGTTGGAATATTTGGTAGAGTAAGGGAGTTTCGGAAAAACCAAACCGATAAAGGAATAGTGAACGAATTAAAGGAATTGAACTAAGGGCAAAATGGTAATTTAGGAAGTCAAAATTTTATAAAACCTAAACTCCTCCTTTCTTCCTTTCATTTTCCCTCCTCTCCAACGTGAGACCCTCACGATTTTTCTTCCCTCCTTCACCGTCCCTCCAACGATCGGTCCTCTCTTTCTATTCTGGCGTTTTCTCTTCGAGTTTTCTTCTCCAAATCAACGCTCTAGGTAAGTTCTACGCTTTGGCATAGTTTAGTTGATGTTTTAGGGCTGGTTTTCATTTAGGGTTTAGTGTAAAATTTCTAGATTTATGATAAATCGAAAGGATAGCGATGTTGTAGCTCATTGACGATGTTTTGGTTGTTATTTAGGTTAGTAGAGTGAATTAATGGTGTGGGTGAATATTTATGGTTAGGTTTTGGTGGTTGGAGGTTAGTAAAACACCATTAATGGAGTTAAGTAGTTGGTGAGCGCATTGGGCTCCACGAAATGCCCGAATGAAGTGGATATGAGTTTTAAGAAAAATAGTCTTAGCTCAGGTTTTGGTTTAGTTTTGAAATTTACGAATTAGAATCGATACTAATGACGTGTTACAAAAATGTCTTAGGTGACCCAAGCTCTCAAACGACAGTGTTCGGGATAGCTAGGACTCCAGGTAAGTGGGTGTTAGGTTTCCGGCCCTTTAGGCCCTACATTGTATCGATGTTAGGTTTTATGATGTTTTCTGATTGTGGGGCTTAAACTAGCCGAGTAGTCTAGGATGTTTCCTAGTAGTACTCAGTTAGGTTCGTATATGAGTAAGATTTGTCTATGTGTGCCATGAACGGTTTGATGATTGTTCGGAGTCTCTTTCCTCACGCATAATGTTTTCCCGTATGAATTAATGAAATGTTTTGTATGCACGTTTTCAAGTAAACGAAGTAAAGTAAATTATGTTAAATGAAGTTGGAGGATGAGTAGGGAACGGGGCACGTAAAAGGCAACTCAGGGCACGAAAATATGTTAATGGCAACTCAGGGCAAGTGTTTGGTCTACCGGGTAGACGGGTGGTGACTGTGCCTACTCATGCCTAAAGATATATATATGTATATGTTATGTAAAGTAAATAAACGAACATGTTTTGAAAGACCATGCATTATGTATTCTCATGTTTTAGTACACCTCCTTACTAAGCATTAGGCTTAATGTGTTTATCGTATGATGTAGGTGACGAGCACGAAGGTGAGGAACCTTTAACTGATGATAACGCATAGATGGTCGGTGGATTGAGCTCGTGGCGGCGGGGCGTGTTTTGGTTAGGCTGAATGATCCGTGGGTATACTCCGAGCGTTTTGTGGTAAATAGTTGTGATTTGGATTGATTTTGGATGATAATTTTTGGACGTGTAGAGAGGTTCGATATTTTGGTAAATGTATAGTGGAGGTAGGCTTGGAGTAAAGTCGTTTAGAATGATTTGAGGAATGTTATTGTTTTGATGATATTTTATGGAATTTCCGCTTTATGTTTAACGTTGGAGTTATGAATTAGATGAGACGATATTTGATGATTTTTAGGTATTTTAAGTTGTATGGATTAGCTCGGTTTCTAGAGCGATCCACGCGGTTTATTTTCATGAATTTTAACACAGATTCGGGTACATTTGAGTCGGGTTTTCGGGAGATTGAAGTATAGTGTTTAATGTAGTTGGGAATGTTTTTGGAGGGTTCAATGTGAAGAGGAGGTGTTAGAAAAGGGAAAGAATGGGTTAAGTGTATAAAAAGGGAGATTTGGGCGCTGCTGGGCGCAAGGTGTGCGCGCGCGATGCGCGCCAGGCGGGTTTCCTGGGGAATGATCGCCCCGGGTGGCGATTGTTCGCCACCCCCTCTGGAATTGGTTGCCAATTTCAGAGGAGGTGGCGATCGTTCGCCACTCGTGGCGAACGATCGCATCGGTCGCTGGTTGTTGGCGATCGCTGGGCTGCGTTCGCCCCTTATTTTCTTTCGCTGGCGACTGATCGCCAGTAAGGAAGGGCAATCAGTCGCCCCTCATTTGGCTGGCAGTTGGCGATTTTGTTGCCCCTTTATTTCATTGATTGATTATTTGATTTTTAGTTTATTTAAAGTGTTAAGGAAAGTGTTTGAAAAAAAAAAAAAAAATTATACGTCAAATCGAGGGCTTATAGTTAAGATTACGGAATGGACCTTCCGTGGCGGCCCTGACCGGGTTGGGGTCGTCACAAGATTGACGCCCATGAAGCTCGATCTGGAATTCTCGTTGAGGAGAGGTTAAGGATCTTCAAGGGGGAAACCTTGAAGCGTGGATGTAGGCAGATTTTGGCCGAACCACGTAAAAACCCGTGTGTTGAATTTTCTCTCTATCTCTCTTTTACTTTACTAGTTGTTTGTATGCTGTTAGCTTAAGAAATTTTAAAGGACTAATTCACCCCCCCCCCCCCCCTCTTAGACAATTTCTGTGACGACCCAAAACCGAACCCGATCAGAGTCCGGGATCGGAGCCATCACTCCGGGACAGATAATGGAAAACAGTGACTATTTTCTTTGAACAGATCGGTCAAAACAGTGGACATTATACTTTTAAAATATTTACAGAGAAACAGAATCGAATGACAGGAAACATGCACTGTCATCGCAAACCCTATAAACGTAACTTTACAGAGAGGGAGAAACTACAGTGAGTAACAGAAAACATTTACAGGGAGAGAGAGAGAGAGTTCTGGAGTAAAGCGGAAAACAGAAATGAACGTAATTTAAAAGAATTCAGGCTGGCGGAAGACTTAGTATAAAAAGAGCTTCGGTGGATTAAATAAAACAAAAGTGTACAGTGATAATCGGAAGGAGGAGAGTAAAACTGGGCAGAAGGTAAAAGCTATCGGTGGATGCAGATATAACAAAAGATGAACAGTGCTAATCGGTGGATGTGAACTATAAACAAGAATTGAGTTCACCGGTAGGAACAGACAGTAAACGAAATCGGTAGAAGGAGATGACGTTAGCCGGAAGATGGATGACGTCACCGGTGGATGCAGGCAGTGAACGAAATCAGTAGAAGGAGATGACGTCAGCCGGAAGATGGATGACGTCATCGGTGGATGCAGACAATAAACGAGATCGGCAGGAGGAAAACCTAAGGCAAAATCACTGTTTGGCGGTGGATGTGAATAAGACAAAATGTGAATAGTGACTATCAGTGGATGTATGCTTAAAGCAGCAGTGAACGTGATCGGAAGATGCAGCTTTTAAGGCAAAACTTGACAACTTTAACAGGAAGTCATAGGAACAGAAAACTTCAAACAGAAGGCATAAGGGCTTCAAACCTTCAAACCCGATTCTAAACACAGTTTTAAAACATACATGGGAACATGACAGAAGTTAGAAAACCTAACAGAAGATCAAGAAAACAACTGCATGAATTATTCCAAAACCAGAGACAATCCATGCACAGATTATCAGAGATTATCCCAAACAAATTCCAGAATACTCTAGAATACAAACTTAACTGTCAAATACAGCGGTTTTAAACATTGAAACAGAATCTATACATTGTTTCAATGTTTCAAAGACAGTACAAAACTTAACATATATTTACAGAAACTCCCAAAACAGAAGTTTTCTACAGGGCTTTTAACATAAAGACCAGAATTTCATAAAACTTTACAATATAAATTATATTTAAAAAACTTGAACCTCGGAACAGAATTATGTCTAACTGCAGCAACCACCCTGTGAGCTCGATCCACCAGTTACATCAGTCATTTTGAGGAACAAAGTCCTCGGTTTCAGGTTCAGTACCTACATCAGAGAGTTCACCTATGAGTCTAAAACTCAGTAAGGACATAATCAGAATGCAGTGATACAAAATGCTATGCATGCAGTTTTTCAGAAATATGGTGACAGTACAGAGCATTAAGTTACAGTGGTAGTAGAATTAAGTGGAGCTTATAGGGGAACTGACAAACAGTGGGGGAGGGGGAGGGTGCACTATCAGGCACGCTCAGGGATACAGTACAGTAAACGGTAAACAGTAAACAGTTATGGGCCAGTCCCCGTCTCGCACTTAACCTGGTACATTTCAGTCGGATTTTATCTTGTTTAGTTTCAAACAGTGTACAGAAAACATTTACATGTCTTTCAGAGAAAACGTGTATGCATGAACGGTGCTTGAACTTAAACAGGCAGACAGCAGAAATAAGACAACAGAAAGTAAATCGAAGCCAGATATTTCAGAACATAGACTATAACCTTTCTACCCAAAACAACCCGACAGAACAGAAATACCTAGTACCTCCATGATGTAGGGCCTTAAGGGCCAACCTACGGGTATGAACTTACCTGTTATCCTCGATGCAGTTAGCCGAAAAGTCTCGGAAATGTTCGAACCTGTACATGTACGTTCAGAAAATAAATAAGCTGCAAATGCTAACAAATAAGTCAGAAGAGTCTGTTCCAAACTCATTCAAATCCTTAGAAAACAAACCGGTGTGTTTTCATCTAAAGACAGTGAGTTTTTCACAAAATACCATAACCCTAAACTTCGGGAAAAACCCACATTAAACTTGTCCAAACTTGTTAGCATTAGTAGATGTTTACCTCAGCAGAGGAGCAGAAGAAAATCTGAGGAGATCGAAGTAAATCTTCGATGGTTGCTTGTCGACTGGAAGAGAGAATACCGAGAAGAGAATGGAGAGAGAGCAGAGCAGAGAAGTGAAGAGGATCTCACGTGGGAGGAAGAACTTAACTTCCTCAACAAGATGCCATGTGTCAGCTATCTATTGACTATCTCCCACCAATCTTAATTTCTCTCCAATTTGCCCACACTACATGCTCCAAAACTTCACAACAAAATAGTTATTGTATTTATGGCAATTTAAATCCATACAATAATTCAACAGATTATTACATGACAAAAATGCCGGGTGTTACAATTTCGATCCTACATTTCTAACATTAAATAAGTCAAATTACACCTATTATCTACATTGATTTTTAATTTTCTTAATTTAAGATGGACCGAGCCGATTCCACCCGTTGAACAATTGTAGGTGCAATGAAGAAGATAAAGACAAAAATGATCGAATACTTAACTATCGCCTAGAATGAATTATTCAACCTACTCTTTATTAGGGGTGTGCAAAACCGAACAAGAAACGAAGAACAGAACTGCACCGAGAGGTTTTGGTCCGGTTCGAATAAGATCCTAAGTTATATGAACCGAAATTTGGTTCAACTTTTCAAGAATTGAAAAAAAATTCGATTCGGTTTCGGTTCTAAAATGTGCGAATCAGACCAAACTGATTAAAATAAAATTAACTTATGAAATTATTCAATAAAAAGTTAATTTTATGTTCAAAATTCAAATTTACAATTGTTAAAATTAGATTATTCGATTGTTACTTAAAAAAATAATTGGATTATCGATTAATTAACATCATGTTGTACTAATTAATGATTATAAATCATTAAATTATTAACTAATTAGTTATAAGATTATTTAATTGTGTTAATTAGTGATTTAATTTGTAGATTATACCTAATTAGTTAGTATATTATTGAATTATTAAATTATTAGATTGTTATCAAATTAGTAATTTGATTATTTGATGAATTAATTAGAGATTGAATTGTATTAATAAAAAATAAATATAATAATAAATTGATTAGTTATTCAATTGAATTGTCTCATTATTATTTAAATTATTTATTTATTTAGTTTGATATTTTATTAGACTCATACTTTAATGATTTTGTATTTTTATGAATATTATTTTGTTTTAAAAAAATTGAAACCAAACCAAAACCGCGGTTCTGGTTCTGTTTGTCACCTTGGATGGTTCGGTTTCAATTCTATTTTTTTGGGAACCGAAAAAAGTCGGTTCGGTTACTGTTCGACTGTGAAACCGAACGGAGCGGACTTCAGCTGAAAACTGTGTCGCTTGGATTCCCCTTTCACTAATCACAGAAAATGTGTCGCTTGGATGCCCTTTTCCGACCAAAACCCATTTCTCCGATTTCATCCTTCTCTGTCGTAATTATCATTTTCTTTTTCCTCCCAGCCGCGCTAGTTTCCGACGACGGCTCTCGCTCTGTGTACGAATCTCTTCAGGATTTTGATTTCCCTGTTGGGATTCTTCCAAAAGGAGTTGCAAGCTACGAATTGGACAATGGAAGCGGAAAGTTCGTCTCTCGTCTGAATAAACGTGTAAGTTCACTATCGATTCGTATGAATTAGAGTACAAAACCACCATTACTGGAGTTATAAAGAAAGATAAGCTTCATAAATTGGAGGGCGTCAGTGTTAAGGTCTTCTTTCTATGGCTGAAATTTGTGGAAGTGATTCGCGATGAAGATGAAGTGGATTTCTCTGTGGGCATTGCTTCTGCAAATTTCGGAGTGGATAATTTCTACGAGTCTCCGCATTGTGGTTGGGGATTTAACTGTGATGATTTTGGTGATTTGGTGTCGTCTTCTTAGGTAAGCTAGTTGGGTTTAGGGAGGAATTAGTTTTTGATTTTTGATTTTGTGTAGTTTCTGATCTATAAGATAGAATTTGGCTTTCTGTTTATTGAAATAAGTGATCAATCCAATAAGCAATCTAATTATAGGAATCCACTTTTTCTCTGATCATTCCTTCTTGCATACAAAATCTATGTCAAAAGGAAAAGATCTACCAGGAAAGCAAAGAGAAAAAAAAAAGAATGATAAATGGGAGATAAGAAAGTTACGTGGCTGATATCAAAGGTGGCAACATCGATTGCACTGACGTCCTTTAAGGAAAATGATGCGAACTTCAGATCGAAAGGATCCGGGACTCGACAACAACGCGGAATAATTCTAGGAACGCCTTTTTGATTCAAGAATAAAGTAAGGAACTAAGACCCCAATCGAAGAATTCGATGGAACCCTAGTTATCAAAACAGGAGCTTGACCCGAGCCACACCTGTTGACTGAACCAAAGCTATCAAAACAGGAGTTTGACCCAGAGCAAACTCGTTGGTAAGAACCAAAGCTATCAAGCGAGATTCTTCAAGCGTGACTTGAAGAAGATCGTTGTTCTTCGCAAAGAACTAAAGAGAAATCCTCTATAAAAAAACACACCTTTTTAATTCAAACTTCTTCTTCTAAATCCAAAGTGTTTTGCCATTAAATAGGCTACACATGAAAATTAAATTAAATAATAAAAAAAACGAAAATAAAAATAAAATAACTAATAAAATCGTGAGATAATGATCCTTTGCATGATAAGATATCATCTCACGTTTAAACTACGTTTGAATATGATTTGAATTGATTTGAGTAGATTCTGTCGGATAAAATCTCTTATACGTGATTTGTTTGGATTTGCATGTGCTTCTCATGTGACTTTTTAATTCTTGCACGTGCATGTGCATGGCACATGTAAATCTTCATGCATCTTTGGCCTCCCTTGCTTCAACTTGATTTTGATTATCTTCAATCCTCGACACATTCAATAGTTTTAAGTCAAGTTGTCGCGGCTCCTCTCTCCCTTGGATCTCTAAAATTAATCCTTGCAAGGCCTCACGCATCTTCTTAGCTTTGGACCGTGTCATTGGGCCGCCAATGTCCTCAATTGGATCGTTGCTCTTGGGCTTGGGATTTGTCGCTGCTTGGATCACATCATTACCTCCCTCTTTGAAAAGATTCGTCCTCGAATCTCCTGCATCATATAAAGATAAGTCACTAACATTAAAAGATGCACTAACATTACCATATTCGCTAGGTAAGTCGATCTTGTAGGCATTGTCGTTTATGCGTTAAGGACTTGAAATGGTCCATCTCCTCGTGGATGCAACTTGCTTTTTCGTTGATTTGGAAACCTCTCTTTTCGAAGATGTAGCCAAACCCAATCTCCGGGTTCAAATATAATCTTTTTACGGCTTTTGTTTGCTTGACGTGCATAATGCTCGTTTCGCTCTCGAATGTTCTCTTGTACTTTCAGATGTAAGTCCCTAACAAATTTAGCTTTTTTCTCTCCATCAAAATTAACAAACTCGTTAGTAAGTAGAGATAAAATATCAAGAGGAGATAAAGGATTAAATCCATAAACAATTTCAAATGGTGAATATGAAGTAGTAGAATGAACAACTCTATTATAAGCAAAATCAACATGAGGTAAACATTTTTCCCATTGTTTTAAATTTTTAGAAATAATCGCTCTTAACAACATAGTGTTGACTTAAATGGTGTTTTAAGTCTAAATTGTTTTTGATGATATGTTTATATGATTAGCTTGTTAATTTGATTATGTGTAAGAAATGAGAATAATGAATTATGCATTTGTTTTTAATCTGTTGGAAATACCCTTAATAAGGGTATTTTAGTATCTAATGCATGTGATTAAGTGTACAGGGCTGAAATGTATTAACCGAAATAACTAAGTCCACCGGTCACAAAACGACAAGGCGGATAAGTAAATGGAATTACTCCACCGCCCACTAGACGACAAGGCGGATGAGTAAATGGAATTAGTCCACCGCTCGCTAGACGACAAGGCGGATGAGCTAAAATGAAGAAGTCCACCGCTCACTAGACGACAAGGCGGATGAGTAAACCAAATTACTCTTCCGGCCACTAAACGACAAAGGCGGATGAGTAAACCAAATTGCTCTTCCGGCCACAAAACGACAAAGGCGGATGACTTCAACAAATTACTCTTCCGGTCATTAAACGACAGAGGCGGAAGAAAACTACGAATCAATCATCCGATGCCGGTTCAATGTTTTTCACTTGCATAATCTGATGGCGGTTCAAGACTACAAATGAGCTTTGTCTTCCGCCAGAATTCAAAAAAACCGCGAAGCTACAGTGACGTCGTTTTCAAGCTTTAACTTCAGAACATTTATGGCGACGACGACTTACAACTATAATCGGCAACGGCTACCTGAAAATGTACGAAAGCTCTCCAACGGTAACAAAGTTTCTATTATTGGACAAGGAGCATTGAAGTCAAGCTGATTCTGGTGACAGAGTATTTAAGCCGAGGTTAGAGCACAAAGAAACAACTTTTACAAATTTGAATACTGAACCCTAAGATGCGAAAGTGATAATACTCTGTATTTTCTCTACATCTCTCAATCCGAACTTGAGATTCAATTACTGTGAGAGTGTAGTCTGTACTTAATTTTATAAACTCAAATCATTTGTAAAGGCAGTGGATTGACGCCCGTGAAGTTCAATCCAGATCTGTAAAGGCAGTTGATCGGAGCCCGGAATCCCGATCTGTGTATTCTCGTGAGGAGAAGGGTAAGGATCTTCAAGGGGTGAGCCTTGGAGCGTGGACGTAGGCAGTTTGGCTGAACCACGTAAAAATACTGGTGTCGAATTTCTCTCTCTCTCTCTCTTTACATTATTTGATTACTTGTGGTAAATCTATAAGCTTAATCAAGGGACAAATTAGGTTGACTCGTAATTAAAATTAAAAAGTCTAATTCACCCCCCCTCTTAGACAATACCGATCCTACAATTGGTATCAGAGCAAGGTTTATATATATTGTCTAAGTTGTTTATTTAAGATATACTGTGTTACTTGAAATGGCATTCAATACACACTCTGCACAAATGGAAGGTCAGTCTACCATTAGACCTCCATTCTTCGATGGTATTGATTATGTGTACTAGAAATCTAGAATGAGAATTTATGTTCAGGCTATAAACTGTGACATATGGAATAACATAGAAAATGGTCCATATATAGCTTTTAAAACAGAGAATGGTATTAGGACTCCCAAAGCATCACATGAACTAAATGATACTGATAAGAAGAACTTGAGCCTGAATGCCAAGGCTATAAACACCCTATACTGTGCTCTGAACAGAGATGACTTTAATAGAGTACAAGGGTGTGAGAGTGCTCAAGAGATTTGACACTTGTTAGAGATCACACACGAAGGCACAAACCAGGTTAAAGAAAGTAAATTGAGCATGTTAGTCCATGAATATGAACTGTTTTCCATGGAAAAAGGTGAAACCATCAGTTCTATGTTTACTCGATTTACTAACATCACTAACGGTCTTAAAGCTCTTGGTAAGACTTACTCAGGTGAGGAACAGGTAAGGAAACTTCTGAGATGCCTACCGAGAGCATGGCAACCAAAGGTGACTGCCATTCAGGAAGCAAAGGATCTCAAAGCCTTAAAGCTTGAGGAGTTCATTGGATCTCTCATGACGCATGAGATCACAATGAGAGGAAATGAAAAGGAGGACCTCAAGGAGAAGGAGGTAACAAGGAAAAAGGACATTGCTCTAAAGGCTTCCTCAAGTGAGCAAGAGGAATCAGAAGAGGAAGAAGAAGAAGAAGATGAGGATATTGCACTCATCACTAGGAGGTTCAGTAAGTTTCTGCAACGAAAGAGAATGCAGGGAAAAAGGTTTCCAAAGGGTGAGAAATCTCAAAAGGAAAAGGAAATCACGTGCTTTGGGTGTGGAAAGCCTTGTCATATGAAGGCAGACTGTCCACAAGCAAAGAAGGGTCCCAAGAAGTTCAAGAAAAGGGCAATGAAGGCCACTTGGAATGATAGTGAAGAAGATACCTCTTCATCAGAAGATGAGGAAGTAGTAAACCTGTGCTTTATGGCACACGAGGACAAGGTTAGTTCTTCTTCCTCTAGTATTTTCAGTGACAGTGATAGTGATGACGATGAAGGTAATCTAATTGATGCTTTCAATGATTTAGTTAAACAGTTTGGCATGTTAAAAACTAAATACAATACTTTGAAAAAGGAAAATGCAAACATGGTAGAACTACATGCCAAGAAAACTAATTTGCATGTCAAAGAGATTGATGAGCTTAAAAGCAAAAACGAAGATTTGAATAATATTATACTGAACTTCACTAAGGGTGAAAAATTATTTAAGATGGTAATAGGAGGACAGAGAGCAAATTTTGACAGAACAGGATTAGGTTATGACAAGCCTAATAAAAAGAAAGCTTTTAAGAATTTCTTTGTTAAATCGTCTACCTGTTATGCTTGCAATGAGTTAGGACATAAGTCATATGAATGTCATTTGAAATTAGATAAGAAATCAAACAATAAACTTCAATGGGTTCCTAAGGGAACCAGACCTAACACTAGGACTCAAAAGATTTGGGTACCTAAGAAGACAACCTGATTTCTGTTTTGCAGGTTGACTGCTCTCCCGGGACAAATCTGTGGTACCTTGACAGTGGTTGCTCAAGGCATATGACGGGAGACTCAACCAAGTTTACTGTTGTCAACAAGAAGAAAGGAAGTGTTACTTTTGGTGGAAACCAAAAGGGCAAAATTGTTGGCATCGACAATATAGGTAATCCTTCTCATCCTACTATTGAAAATGTTTTACTAGTAGAAGGATTAAAGCATAATCTGCTAAGCATAAGTCAGTTGTGTGACAAGGGCTATAAAGTAACTTTCAAATCAAATGTTTGTGTGATCAAAGACATTTCTACTAACAATGTTTTGTTTAAAGGATTTAGAAAAGAAAATGTCTATATTGTTGATCTAAATGGCTTTGTGCATGTTGATGAGAAATGTTTTGTTGTTAATTCACTTAATGACTGCTGGACTTGGCATAGGAGATTAGGACATGTAGGGATGGATACTTTAACTAAGATTACTAAGGGGAATTTAGTTAGAGGAATCCCTAAGATATGCTTTGAAAAGGATAAAATCTGTGAAGCTTGTCAAATGGGCAAGCAGATCAAAAGTTCTTTTGTCTCTAAGAATTCTATTTCTACCTCTAAGCCTCTCCAACTCCTTCACATGGACCTCTTCGGTCCTTCAAATGTTGCAAGTCTAGGTGGTAAATTCTATGCTTATGTCATTGTTGACGACTTCTCTAGATTTACCTGGGTATTCTTTCTTAAGTCAAAGGATGAAACCTTTGATACTTTTTCTAGCTTTAGGAAAAGAGTTCAAAATGAAAAAGAGCTCACCATTGTTGCTATTCGTAGTGATCATGGTGGAGAGTTTGAAAATGAAAAATTTGAACTCTTGTGCCTCAAATATGGAATTGAGCACAATTTCTCTTCTCCTAGGACCCCTCAGCAGAATGGTGTTGTTGAGAGGAAGAATAGATCTCTTCAAGAGCTTGCTAGGACTATGCTTAATGAGAATTCTCTTCCTAAGTATTTCTGGGCTGAAGCTGTAGCAACAGCCTGTTATGTGCTTAATCGGGTCTCCATAAGACCTATTCTAGAGAAAACTCCATATGAGCTCTGGAGTGGAAAAACTCCTTCTGTCAAGTATTTTAGAGCCTTTGGTAGTAAGTGCTTCATTCTAAATACTAAGGATAACTTAGGAAAATTTGATTCCAAATCTGATATTGGAATTTTTCTTTGTTATTCTCTGACCAGTAAAGCTTATAGAGTTTTCAATAGGAGAACTCTAGTTGTAGAGGAATCCGTTCATGTCAATTTTGATGAGACTCCTCAGCCATTAATCAATGTGGATGAGGATGATACTTTGGAATATCAACTGGATTCCCTTTCCTTAGAAAAGTCTAGTGATCCTTCCCAAGTAGAAAAATCTCTAGATCCTTCCCCTACTTCTCTAGATACTGTTACTGTCAAGGATGAAAATCCTAATCTTCCTAGAGATTGGAAATTTGTCAGAAACCACCCAATAGATGAAGTTTTAGGTGATCCATCATTAGGTGTTAAGACTAGAGCCTCTCTTAGGAATCTCTATGCCAATGTGGCATTTATCTCTCAAATAGAGCCTAAGAAATTTGAGGAGACCGAGAATGATGAAAATTGGATTTTAGCTATGCAAGAGGAGCTAAATCAATTTGAAATGAGCAATGTATGGGAACTTGTTCCACGGCCAAAGGATTATCCCATTATTGGAACTAAGTGGGTCTTTAAAAATAAATTGGATGAGAATGAGATTGTTGTCAGAAATAAGGCTAGACTAGTTGCTAAGGGATACTCTCAGGAAGAGGGTATTGATTTTGAGGAATCTTTTGCCCCTGTAGCACGTTTGGAATCTATTAGAATGCTTTTAGCTTTTGTCTGCTACAAGAACTTCACACTCTTTCAAATGGATGTAAAGAGTGCCTTTTTAAATGGATATATTTTGGAAGAAGTTTATGTTGAGCAGCCCTTAGGATTTGAATCCTTTGATAAACTCGATCATGTGTTTAAACTTAGGAAAGCTCTCTATGGTCTTAAGTAGGCTCCTAGAGCTTGGTATGATAGGTTGAAGAATTTCCTTGAGGAAAGAAATTTCAAAAAGGGTAATTCTGATTCAACTCTATTTACCATGCAAAAGGATGCAGACATCTTGTTAGTTCAAATCTATGTCGATGACATTATTTTTGGATCAACAAATGTCAGTTTGTGCAATGAGTTTTCCTCCCTCATGCAAAGTGAATTTGAAATGAGTATGATGGGAGAATTAAAGTTTTTCTTAGGATTTCAGATCTGTCAATCTCCTGATGGTATTTTCTTCTGTCAAGAAAAATACATTAAGGAGCTTCTTAAGAAATTCGGATTAGAAACTGTCAAGTCTTCCAAAACTCCCATGAGTACCACTACTAAATTGGATAAGGATGAAAAAGGAATAAGTGTTGATATTAAGGAGTATCGTGGTATGATTGGTTATCTGCTATATCTGACTGCAAGTAGACCAGATATACTTTTTAGTGTTTGTCTCTGTGCTAGATTCCAGGCTGCTCCTAAGGAATCCCACTTAAATGCTGTCAAGAGAATTTTTAAATATCTAAGTGGGACTCATGATTTAGGATTATGGTATCCGAAGGGTACCTCCTTTGATCTGATAGGATACTCAGATTCTGACTATGCTGGTAGTCTAATTGATAGGAAGAGCACCAGTGGCACTTGTCAATTCCTTGGTGAATCTTTAGTTTCCTGGTACTCTAAGAAACAGAATTTTGTTGCACTCTCAACTGCTGAGAGTGAATATATTGCTGCAGGCAGTTGTTGTGCACAAATGCTTTGGATGAAACAGACTTTGGAAGATTACAATCTGTTTTATGATAGGATTCCAATCCGGTGTGATAACACCAGTGCAATCAATATTTCCAAGAATCAAATTCAGCACTCTAGAACAAAACACATAGATGTCAGATATCACTTCATTCGTGATCATGTTCAAAGGGGTGACATATCTTTAGAGTTTGTCAATTCCGAAGATCAATTGGCAGATATCTTCACAAAGCCTTTAGATGAGAAAACCTTCTGTGGTATTAGAATAAGATTAGGTCTTCTCAAGTATGAAAAATGTTAAGTTTTTCCTCTCTTTTTCTGTTCACACCTCCGGTCCTTTCTTTACTATTCACCGGAAGATATACATCATCCACAGACCGGATGATATATTTTCTAATCTGTCGACACGTGTCATCAATCGGACAATATCAGTTTTACACGTGTGATTTCATCATGTCGGGCGTGGTTCTCTCTCTCTTTTAAACTCGGTTTTTTCTCCGAAACGATTCATCTTTCGCGCCCTTTCAGTACACTCTCTGTCGTCAACCATTTTCTCTCTAGGTCATCTTCGCAAAAGTTTCCAATGGGAGCTTACTCTTGAGCATGATCATCTGGCTTCATCGTCTCGAGGTGATGCGGAACCATCGAAAAAGAAAGCTAAACTCAATCCTCGTCCGGCACGTGTGATCCCTCGGGCAAATAGTTGGCCGTCGCTCTACTTCCTAAATGAGGATGCTGAAATCAGGTATCATGGCGATTTTAAGGATAAGAAGTTGATTCCAGGTCGTGGTATAGTTCCCGACGAATTAGTATCTTTAAACATTATAGCACTCTTGATAGATATTGGATTAATAGGGCTGTTTGAGGTTGAATCTTTCTTTTTTCCCTCGGCCATTAGGATGTTTTATGCTAATCTAAGCTATCCCTCTGACCATTCTACCATTTCAAGCTATGTGCACGGAAAAAACATAGAACTCACTTCCCAATCCATCAATGAGCTTTTGGGCTATCCCCATTTGGATCAACATCCCAAAATATATTCCATAGGGCAAGAACTTCCATTTCTTAGACTTCCTGATGGCCAACAATTTTTAAAAGAAATTGCTCTAGATCCGCGCAATATTCCAAATCCCTTAAAAAGCAAACATTTGACCATTCGAGCTCGCCTTCTTCATCAAATGATCTGCTATAATGTTCTTCCTAAGGGTGGTCATTATGATGACATTAGCAGCATGGAGCTTGTTATTCTTTATGCCATCTATATGAAGGCCCCAGTGGATATTGGATACATTATTCTGAGAAGGATGATACAAAGTGTTTCTTCAGGGACTTCATCTTTTCTATACAACCTCCTCCTCATGAAGATTTTTCAGAAGTATCAGGTTGATTTTCCTGAGGATGAGAAACCCTCCTGTCTAAAACATTCCAGCTATTACTCCAAAGACACTCTGTCCAGGATGGGAGTTAAGAGAAACCGTCAAGGGGTCTTTGTCTTGGATCAGTCCAAGCAGAGGACTGCTATGGTCAATGCTGCCCGAAAAGGAAAAAGGGCTGTGAGTTTGGATGAAGAATCATCTGTACAAGAAAGTTGTGGTGATTCTGAGATCCCTGCCTTTGATATTTCCCCTCCTAGTCCTCGGGTCACTCGCCCTCAACGTCCTCCACCAGTGCCCCGACGCCGTGATCCTCCTTCTCTAGCCAACCCCTTTGAGGCTATGTCTGCTCCTCCAGTCCAACTATCTTCTCCAGCACCCATTATTGAAACAACTTTAGATCCTTCACCCTCTTTGTTGCTGCTCACACTGCCTGCCTCTGCCCCTCTGTCTCCTGTTGATAAATCCTCTCCTCCGACATCCCTCTTGGTTCCCTCTCTGCCTTCCCCAGTCATTCTCGCCGCTCTAACACTATCTCCACCTACAAGTCCAACTGCTCCTTTAAGTCCACATGCTCCTCAAGTCCAACTCAATTCACCTCCTTTGCCAACTGCTCCTGCTTCGGTCTCTCCCATCTTTTATCAGAGGAGATCTACTTTGAGTGAGGCTCAGTTTACTGAGTTGAAGACAAGTATTGACAATCTGAGGACAGACTTTGATACAAAGATAAATCAACTCAAAGCGAACTTGCACGAAGCTGCCGTTGTGGCAAGGGGTCAAATGGATCAAAAATGGGAAAGGCATACAACGATCTTCTCTCGAGACCTTAAGGCTCTCCAGTCTAAAGTTGAGGCTCTTTGCCCTGCACCTCATATTCCTCTCTGCCCAACTGAGCCTACCTTTGAAGACCTCCTACTTCCCTTCTCCAGACATGAGGTCATTGAAGATTCTCGAATCATGCCGTTGGATCTTCAGGAGACTGAAATGGCCTTCTCTACCTCTGCTGCTCCTCCTGCTCTCGTGTCTTCTCCAACTCCAGCCAGTCCCATGGATGCCTCTCCAGCTGATCCTTCTGTAGAGCCTCCTTCATGCCTGGACATGGTGGTTTCCAGAGAACCTTCACCACCCCTTGCTCCTTGCATGGATTTGGTGGTCTATCAACCACCCCTCCCTCGCGATCTTGCTACACTTCAAGCTCTGGTGGATGCATATTTCAATCCCCACCGTGAAGTACCCCTTTATGTTCAAAAAGCCTTTTGGAATCGTCATTTAGATCTCTTCAAATAGATTTTTTTTCATTTTTACTTAGTTGTAACTTTCTTTTAAAGACTACATTATTCTTTACTGCACATACTCTGATCTTGTGCTGACTTATGTTGAATACATTGCTTTTGGCTATTTCTCTTCTATCTTGCTGCATTTTGGATTGTTTTTTATAATGTCAATGGGGGAGATTATATTTGATTCTTGCTGGAAATGCATGTGAATTAGTTGCTATGACTTGTGTATGCATATTTGTGTATGCATATTTTGGCAATCTCTGGATATGAAAACTCTAGTATGCTCCATGTTTGTTTCTGGTATATATGCATCTGCTATGGGGGAGCTAGTATTATGGGGGAGAGTCTTGCTTTAATCAAATTTACACTTACGGATTGTCATCATCAAAAAGGGGGAGATTGTTGACTTAAATGGTGTTTTAAGTCTAAATTGTTTTTGATGATGTGCTTATATGATTAGCTTGTTAATTTGATTATGTGTAAGAAATGAGAATAATGAATTATGCATTTGTTTT
This sequence comes from Begonia masoniana, assembly GCA_022432975.1. Taxonomy (NCBI): domain Eukaryota; kingdom Viridiplantae; phylum Streptophyta; class Magnoliopsida; order Cucurbitales; family Begoniaceae; genus Begonia; species Begonia masoniana. Next base: position 22,750,393 of record CM039511.1, read on the forward strand.
TAATCTGTTGGAAATACCCTTAATAAAGGTATTTTAGTATCTAATGCATGTGATTAAGTGTACAGGGCTGAAATGTATTAAACGAAATAACTAAGTCCACCGGTCACAAAACGACAAGGCGGATGAGTAAATGGAATTACTCCACCGCCCACTAGACGAAAAGGCGGATGAGCAAATGGAATTAGTCCACCGCTCGCTAGACGACAAGGCGGATGAGCTAAAATGAAGAAGTCCACCGCTCACTAGACGACAAGGCGGATGAGTAAACCAAATTACTCTTCCGGCCACTAAACGACAAAGGCGGATGAGTAAACCAAATTGCTCTTCCGGCCACAAAACGACAAAGGCGGATGACTTCAACAAATTACTCTTCCGGTCACTAAACGACAGAGGCGGAAGAAAACTACGAATCAATCATCCGATGCCGGTTCAATGTTTTTCACTTGCATAATCTGATGGTGGTTCAAGACTACAAATGAGCTTTGTCTTCTGCCAGAATTCAAAAAAACCGCGAAGCTACAGTGACGTCGTTTTCAAGCTTTAACTTCAGAACATTTATGGCGACGACGACTTACAACTATAATTGGCAACGGCTACCTGAAAATGTACGAAAGCTCTCCAACGGTAACAAAGTTTCTATTATTGGACAAGGAGCATTGAAGTCAAGCCGATTCTGAGTGATAGAGTATTTAAGCCGAGGTTAGAGCACAAAGAAACAACTTTTGCAAATTTGAATACTGAACCCTAAGCTGCGAAAGTGATAATACTCTGTATTTTCTCTACATCTCTCAATCCGAACTTGAGATTCAATTACTGTGAGAGTGTAGTCTGTACGTAATTTTATAAACTCAAATCATTTGTAAAGGCAGTGGATTGACGCCCGTGAAGTTCAATCCAGATCTGTAAAGGCAGTTGATCGGAGCCCGGAATCCCGATCTGTGTATTCTCGTGAGGAGAAAGGTAAGGATCTTCAAGGGGTGAGCCTTGGAGCGTGGACGTAGGCAGTTTGGCTGAACCACGTAAAAATACTGGTGTCGAATTTCTCTCTCTCTCTCTTTACATTATTTGATTACTTGTGGTAAATCTATAAGCTTAATCAAGGGACAAATTAGGTTGACTCGTAATTAAAATTAAAAAGTCTAATTCACCCCCCCTCTTAGACAATACCGATCCTACACATAGAAAGTGTTCTATATACCACTTCTGTTTGTCCATCCGTTTGGGGGTGTGCCACGGTTGAGAATAAAAGTTTTGTTCCTAGCTTACTCCACAAAGTTCTCCAAAAGTGACTTAGGAACTTTACATCTCTATCACTCACAATGGTTTTAGGAATTCCGTGTAAACACACAACTTCTTTGAAGAATAAGTCCGCCACATGAGTAGCGTCGTTTGTCTTTGAGCATGCTATAAAGTGAGCCATCTTACTAAACCTTTCCACTACCACAAATATGCTATCTTTCCGTCCTTGTGTTCTCGGCAAACCAATCACAAAATCCATCGATATATCCACCCAAGGTTGGTTAGGAATAGGTAGAGGAGTGTACTTTCCATAAGGTTTAATCTTTGATTTGGCCTTCCTACACTCAATGCACTTATCACAAATGGCTTGAACATGATGCCTCATTTTCGGCCAATAAAAATGTTCACAAAGCACACTCAATGTTTTAGTAACTCCAAAGTGTCCCATTAACCCTCCTCCATGAGTCTCTCTAACAAGTAACTATCTTAAAGAACATTTAGGGATACAAAGTTTATCCTTTTTAAATAAAAATCCATCATGTTTATAATAATCATTACACGCATGTTTCTCACATTCTTTCCAAACAAGATCAAAATCTGAGTCCGATTCATATAAGTTCTTTATTAAATCAAATCCTAACAACTTAGATTGTAAAGTAGTTATAAGCACGTACCTTCTTGACAATGCATCGGCAACCACATTCTCTTTACCTTTTTTATAATGAATAACATAAGGAAAGGTCTCTATGAACTCCATCCACTTTGCATGTCTCTTGTGCAACTTTCCTTGTGTCTTTAAGTGTTTTAGGCTTTCATGGTCGGAATGGATGATGAACTCCTTGGGCCACAAGTAGTGTTGCCACGTTTGTAATGTTCTCACCAAGGCATACAACTCCTTGTCGTATGTTGGATAGTTTAAGACCTGCGCCTTAAGCTTTTCACTAAAGTAAGCAATCGGCTTCATATCCTGCATCAAAATACCACCAATTCCTTTTCCCGACGCATCACATTCAATCTCAAATGTTTTATCAAAATTTAGCAAAACTAACAAAGGTGCATTAGTTAACTTTTCTTTTAGAAGATTAAAAGATTCATCATGTAACTCAGTCCACTTAAAATCCATATTCTTTTTAACCAAATCATTCAATGGTGCTGTAATAGTACTAAAATCTCTAACGAATCTTTGGTAAAAGCTAGCTAAGCCATGAAAACTACGTACCTCGTTAGCATTCTTAGGTGTCGGCCACTCCTTGATTGCCTTGACCTTTTCTTCGTCCACATAAACTCCACTCGAGCTCACTACAAAACCAAGAAACACTACCGATTCCATGCAAAAAGTGCACTTTTTGAGGTTAGCATATAATTGGTTTATTCGCAAAACATTAAAAACAGATTTTAAATGTTTCACATGTTGTTCTAATGTTTTGCTATAAACTAATATATCATCAAAATAAACCACAACAAATTTTCCAATAAAATAATTTTGCATTTTATCTATCAACCTTATATATATAATAGGTGCAATATAAGAATCATGTGGCCTTACCAACCACTCAAACCTCTTTGATGTTTCCGGTTGACTTGGAACTAACGTACTTTGTACGAAATTTTTATGCTTCTCAATCACTCTCAAAGGAGAAATTTGATTTCGAAACTCCTCGGGAATTTCATATTTATTTTTCTGCAAAAATAACACTTGGAAGAACACTTGGTGAGTCGTTAGATGATAAATAAACATCTTTATATAAAAGCAAAATCATCTCACGCTTATCCTCACTTTTGTTCATCAACGCAATTTGCTTCTCACTTGACTTTTGTTCACTCTCTCCCTCGATTTTTATCTCTTTTTCCTCGATTTTTCTCTCTTGCTCCCTCGGATTTTCATCCCTCTTTATGCTCTTTTCAACTATTTTTCTTTCTCCACTTTCTTTCTCTATTTTTGCCTCTTTTTCAACTAATTTCTTTTCACCACTTTCTTTTTCTTTTTCGGCCTCTTTTTCAACTAATTTCTTTTCACCACTTTCTTTCTCTCTTTCATCCTTAATTATTTGAAATTCCTTCGCGATCCTCTCTTGATCTTCAATTGCCTCCCATGGCTTTAATGGTGTAAGGATAACAGTTTTTCCATTGTAAACCAACAAATACTCATTCTTGTAACCATTATACTTGCCGTTTCGATCATATTGCCAAGGTCTCCCCAAAAGTATGTGTGTAGCTTGCATCGGCACTACATCACATAAAACTTTATCTTGGTACCTTCTAATTGATAAAGGAACTTCCACCTGTTTAGTCAACTTGATTTCTCCACAATCGCTTGACCATTGCAACTTGTATGGTTTTGGATGTTGCTCGGTTTTCAAGTTCAACTTTTGGACTAGTAATGTGCTTGCTACATTGGTGCAATTCCCACTATTGATGATCAAACTACAAACTTTGTTGAGCACATGGCATCTTGTATGGAATATATGCTCACGTTGCACTTTGGCTCCATTTTCCTTAGTTTGCACATTCAATACTCGCCTAGTGACTAATTGATCTCCTTTTACTGGTTCCTCCATCAAGTCTACTTTTCGTTCCCAATCGAAATATCTCTTGGGGTCGTTCTTCCCTCGTAAAGGTGGAATATTTACCTTGATGTTACTTAGATCATCATCTTCTCGGTACGACCTATCATTCCTTTCCCTTTGATAATATTCACTATTATCTTTGAATTTTCCATCAAAATTCTTCCTTTGCCGCGTATGACTAGAGGATGGAGATTCCAATCGGTCCATCCTCGTATTTAGAGCCTTGAAATTTTCTTGCATGGCTTTCATGAACAACTTTAAGTCCACCTCGTTTTGTTCTCCACTCATGATTTTCTTTTCCAACCACAATAAGAAAATAAAAGAAAATAGTTAGAAGTAAAAGAAAAATAATCAAGTAATGGACCTTACCTCTCCCTCACGTGTTTGCTCTCGATGGATGTCACTCCACTCGTGTTTCGCTCAAAAATTAAGGCTTTTTTCTATAATAGTCTCACCCTCTTGCCTTTTACCTTTAGATCTCCCTTTTAGTTCTTTACGTAAGAACTTGATCGATAGTAAATATTCAACAAGCAAAACTATAAAAAATCAAACTTTAAAGCTTAAAAGTTCAAACTTGTAAAGATGGCTAAATCAAGGGTACAATTGAAATAAGACAAAAATTTGGATGATGACAATATTTTAAATGAAGATTCAACAATTTGAACCTTCAAAGAATAAATTTGGATAAAGACAATATTTCGAATGAAGATTCAATAATTTGAATTTTCAAAGAACAATTATCTACGAATTTTTGAATTTAAAAGGCTAGAAATTTCAAAATCTCTAGAACAAAATTTCGATTTTTTTTTTTTGACTTCTCACAACTCTTTTTTTTTTTACTTTTGACAACTCTTTTTTTTGGACTTCTCACAACTCTTTTTATTTTTTGACTTTTGACAACTTTTTTTTTTTGTACTCTTTGAATTTAAAGAGGAGAAATTCACAAGAAGAAAAAAATTGATGATAAAAATCGAGACTTGATAATAAGGATGGAAAAAATAATGATTTTTTTTTTGTGCTTTTTTGAGTACTAGGACGAATAGAATAAGATGAAGAAAATATTGATAACAAAAAATTAAAGATAGCTTCTTGAATCAAGGAACCGAAGCTCTGATACCAACTGATGCGAACCTCGGATCGAAAGGACCCGGGACCCGACAACAACGCGGAATAATTCTATGAACGCCTTTTTGATTCAAGAATAAAGTAAGGAACTAAGACCCCAATCGAAGAATTCGATGGAACCCTAGTTATCAAAACAGGAGCTTGACCCGAGCCACACCTGTTGGCTGAACCAAAGCTATCAAAACAGGAGCTTGACCCAGACCAAACTCGTTGGTAGGAACCAAAGCTATCAAGCGAGATTCTTCAAGCGTGACTTGAAGAAGATCGTTGTTCTTCGCAAAGAACTAAAGAGAAATCCTCTCTAAAAAAACACACCTTTTTAATTCAAACTTCTTCTTCTAAATCAAAAGTGTTTTGCCATTAAATAGGCTACACTTGAAAATTAAATTAAATAATAAAAAAAAGAAAATAAAAATAAAATAACTAATAAAATCATGAGATAATGATCCTTTGCATGATAAGATATCATCTCACGTTTAAACTACGTTTGAATATGATTCGAATTGATTTGAGTAGATTCTGTCGGATAAAATCTCTTATACGTGATTTGTTTGGATTTGCATGTGCTTCTCATGTGACTTTTTAATTCTTGCACGTGCATGTGCATGGCACATGTAAATCTTCATGCATCTTTGGCCTCCCTTGCTTCAACTTGATTTTGATTATCTTCAATCCTCGACACATTCAATAGTTTTAAATCAAGTTGTCGCGGCTCCTCTCTCCCTTGGATCTCTAAAATTAATCCTTGCAATGCCTCACGCATCTTCTTAGCTTTGGACCGTGTCATTGGGCCGCCAATGTCCTCAATTGGATCGTTGCTCTTGGGCTTGGGCTTTGTCGCTGCTTGGATCACATCAGAAAACTGGTCAAATCCGATTAAAAAAAAAAGATATATGTGCTTCTTCATTGAAAGGTTTATTAGATTGGGTTAAAGTGATAGTACTTTGTGAGATACATTTATCCAAAATCAATGAATCAACAATGTGCGTTAGTGGTTGCTTGTACATTTTGCATATTTTGTTAGTGCCTTACTTCTTTGTCTTTGCAGAAATCTTGATTAAAGACATCAAATTTGGCTTTTCAAGTTTATTCTGACAAAACTGTTTCTAAAATCCCTTGAATAAGCCTTGATAAGCTTCTTTAGTTTGGTTTTCTGATCAGAACTGCGCATCTGTTTTAATGTTGCTAGAATGTATAGTTGATACTGTATAGAAAACCTTGTATAGAAAGGGTATGTGTTTAAAAGATTGGGAGAGAAACCTTCTAGTTAGAACTATTCACAGAGAACAGATGGTAAAATTGTGAATTTGTTGGTATAATTATTGAGGTTACAATCAAAAAGTGTAGATCTTTAATTTGTACGTGTTTTACTTTTTGATAAAAAAAGAAGTCTCACGTTAGCTTTATGATAGGAATCCTGTATTGTGTATTTCCACCGAAACTAAACCAGAACACTCACACACGACCCAACACAAATATGGAGGAATTCTAGAGCCTTCACTCTCTCCCTTGCAAAGGAATTACAGAGTCTTGCACTCTCCCACTCTTTTCCTCAATATTTCCCCCCGTAACACTCCTCTCCTTCCACATTTGTAACCCACAAAATAACAAACTCATAACAACCTTAATAATATTTCCTAATCTACCCCTTAACTAATATATTCCTAACAATACCGGCCGCCTAAAATTCCACCTTGTCCTCAAGGTGGAATTGGAAAATTGAACCACCCTTATTCCCAAGCAATCTCCTTCCCCTTCGTTGTCTTTGCTGTCAGTGCAGAACAACCTTCAGGTGGATATGGTGATAATTGTTTTAGCTCGGACGGCAGCTCGGGTTGTGCAGCTAGTCCTGGTATCTCCTCCTCTCTGCGTTGTGACTCATCGACCAGCGCTTCCTCTTCGTGATAAACTAACACCAGTATATCTTTGGATTTACAGCGATGTCCCAGAAAAAACCGTTCATCGCAACGGAAACATAGCCCTTTCTCTCTCCTGGAAAGTAACTCAGCGTCTGTCATCTGCCGGAAAGAAGAGGCTGGCCAAACTGGATTCACCAGACCCGTCGTGCCACTCTGCTAACTGTATGCTGGTCGGACATGACTCGCCAAAGTTTGTTGATGTGCGTACGCCTCTGCAGAAGTAGATCCAGCTCGGGCTGGATTTCTTGAGGCCGCCGCTCTGATAGGTCATGGCTGGACCGCCCAATCGGGTTTAGGCCGTGGCTGTACTGCCCAACCTGGTTTGGGCGGTTCCTCTTCCTTCACCCCAGGCCCTGGTCTAGCAAGAGACTGGGCCGTGAGAATTGAAGTAGGTTGATCCCCTTCCTTTCTGCCCGAACCCGACCCGCCCAGCAACTTCTTCTGCCCTAGCAATACGAATTTACCCGCTGTGTAGTTTGCATCAGTGGGTAGAGGTCATTCGGCCACAAAACCAGAATCTATGCGCGGATTTTAGGCCTCAATCCCGTCACGAATTGCGCCTCAAGCAAGTGCTCCGGCACGTCTGAAAAATGGGAAGCGGCACGTTCAAAAGTTTGTCGGAATTCACGCACCAATCCTGTCTGCCAGAGCTGTAGGAAACGCTCCGACAGTGTGCCTTCGAGGGAAGAACGAAAACGTTCCAACAAGAGGAACCGAAAATCCATCCAACTGCGGAATGGACGTCGGCGTTCTTCCCACTAGAACCATGCCAACGCCTCACCCTCCAAAGTGTACAGCCACCCAGTGAAGCTTCTCCTGCTCCGTCAATGGCTGAAGTGCGAAAAATCGTTCGACCCGAAAAATTCAATCATCCGGGTCACCCCCTGCGAATATAGGCATTTCTAATCGACGGCGCAGGTGCTCTTCTTTCCATCCTTCATCTCCGCCTCTGACTCTAGACCTTTCTCCTGGGTAGCTCGATTGTCCCACCACTTCTTCACTGATTTTTTGTTTTTCTTTGTCCCGTTGCCCTGGTGGTGCTGACTGTACAGCATCAGTTAGAGAATTAAGTTTCTCCACGATCGTCGCCATGTCGCGTCGCACGTCTTGCAGTCTGGCGATACTGTAACACCCAAAAAATTTCCGTAGCGTACGTAGCTTTTAGATTAGGCGGAGTAGAGCTCTTGAATGGAAAACAAAATTTGAAGTGAAATTGGAATGAAAAATTATTAAGTTGGACTTATTATTATAGAATTTTTGTAAAAGTCAAATTAATTAAATAAACGTGAGTGAGAAGAGAATGAAAAAGGGAAACCCACGTTGAAGTTGAGGAAGAGAAAAAGGTGGTGTTGTTTTTGTATAAATGAGAAATTTGGTGGAAAATTTATAAAGGAGGAAAACTCGTGTTTTAAATTTGGTAAAGTGAGGGTATTTGGCACTAAATTTTTCCTTCTTTTCTTCTTCTTCCATCGTGAGGTCTCATCCTCCATTGTTGAGATTCTAAACTTCTTTTGGTCAAGGTTTCAAGAGTTTGTGAGGTAAGAATTAGTGGGTTTTGTTAATAATGCATTTTGGTGAAGATTTGTGTTGTTTTAGAGTTGTTTTTGGCGGGTTTGATTAGGGTTTGGAAACCCTAAGAGGTGAGATCCGAAAATTGCATGTCATAGTTAGTTTCCTTCCTAATTTTAGTGTTTTAAAGGTTAGATGAATTAGTTTAGGTTATTTTTAGGAGGAGAATAAGGATTGGAGGTGAGTTATACAAAAATCGGATTTTTGGAGTAAGGATACCGGTTCTGTTTTTGGAGTTTCGAGTTGGCCAAGTAGTTTGATTGTTGAATTTGATTATTTTAATGGATAGTTGACGTGTAGAGGTTTACGGAATGAGGTGGCACATTGAAATCCGTTGAAAAACGAATAAGTTATGGCCGTTTGAAGTTGGACAGTGGAATTTGTAAGAAAAATCGGGTGGTTTAAGTGATAGTTTGTAAAAATTGTTTAAATGGTTGTTAGTTTTGGTTAGGAAATTCTTTAGAATTTCTTAGGTTGATACTAAGTGAGTCTTCTCTATTGGATAGGTTGACAAACGAGCAAATAGCCTAGTTGACATAATCGAACACGTGCTGAGCAGTCAGGTAAGTAGTGGATGTGTGTTTTGGTTCCTTTGGGCCTACACCATGGAATGGTAGAGATGTTTATTTGTTTGATTGTTGTTTTGATTTGAGCATTTTAATGTCATGCATCATGTTTTTAAACTACGAAATACGAGTTTTAGCATGTTTTGAATTATGGATGCGAAATGTAAGAAGATAAGAAAACTGATTTGCAACTTGGATTCGAGTAGAATAGCCTTATCGGGCGAGTGGCTGGTATGTAGCACCTCAAGAGGGATTCTATGAGACATGGTTTCGAGTAGAATAGTCTTATCAGGCGAGTGGCTAGTGTATAGCACCCCGAGAAGGATTCTATGAGATATGCTATCTTAACTTACGTAATACGTCGTGACTGTGAACGCCTCGATATGCTCGTGTTAGAAAGCACACCGAGGGTTCCATGATCGATGTAGAGGAGATCTGGTATGGTCGTCTCGGATTGTGTTAGGATGTGTGCCTCCGATCTTGATCCGTGGGTCAAGGTGTGGCCGTCCCGGATTGTGTTAGGACGCGTGTCTACTTGATTCACATGAAAGTGAAAGATAAATGCAACGAAAATGAAATGAAAACAACAGAGTGTGTAGAAACTGTATTTAGGGGTTGAGTGGATCGTGCATTGTTTTAATCTGCATTCCTCCCTACTTACTAAGCATTAGGCTTACTTTTGTGTTCTATGGTATAGGTGACGACTTATTCAGGTGAGCTAGACGAGGGAGCTCGAGATTAGGCAGCAGTCGGAGCACATGGAGCATGCCGGTGCAGGCAGTTGTCGGGGCGTCTCGACCATGTACTTCCGAGGATTGTGGGTGAATTAGTATTTTGGGTGTGTTTTCTAATTATTTTGGAAGTTGGAAATAGTGGTCGTTTTGTTGGGATTGTATAGATGCAAATGATAGTGATTTGGTAAATTATTTGATTTCAGGTTTTGGGTTATACAATTTTAGTCGTTACGCTGCTCGTTTTTTTTTTTTGTATAACAAACAATGTCTGGTTCACTTGTCTCTAAGTTTTCGCTAATTGTTTTAAGTCGGTTTTCCGAGCTTTTTACGGGGCACAGAGTCGGGGATGTTGGGAATGTGTAGGATAAATTTTAGGTGAATTGGATGTGTTTGGCTCGATGAAAAATTGAGGAAAAGGGGAAAGGAGCGCTGGTGGCCGATGGCGTGCGCGCGATAGCAGGAGGGATGCGCGCAGCGCCCAGCGCTGATCGATCGGCAGGCGCTACTGTTGGTGCGCTTGGCGACCCGAGAGGTCGCCGATCGATCGGCACCTCGTGCGCGCGCACGACGACCAAACTGGACCAGCCCGGTTTTTTTTTTTTTTTTTAAATTTGGTTTTTCAAATTGTTTTAACCCGATATTTTACGACGTCTTTTAAACATATTTTAGGCACGTTTTCCAACCGTTTTTAGGGGTTCAAAAAACTCGAAAACCGAGTCATAATTTTATCAAAAATTATTTTAAACGTCGTTTTAAACGCAGGATTGTTATGCAAAGTAGCGCACCGAGCCGGGGCTGGTTCGGGGGCGTTACAGATACTCTCCTTGATCTTGCTTATTTTTTGCCACAGTTCATTTTGAGCCATCTGCGCATCGCTCAAGTTCAGCTTCTCCAGCGCCTACGATGTCTTCTTCTCTGCCATTGCCCAGGTAACAATGTTATGATACCAATGATAGGAATCCTGTATTTTGTATTTCCACCGAAACTAAACCAGAACACTCACACACGACCCAACACAAATATAGAGGAATTCTAGAGCCTCCACTCTCTCCCTTGCAAAGGAATTATAGAGCCTTGCACTCTCTCACTATTTTCCTCAATATTCACCCCCCCCCCCCCCCTCCTCCCCCCAACACTCCTCTCCCTGCACATTTATAACCCACAAAATAACAAACTCATAACAACCTTATTATATTTTTTAATCTACTCGTTAACTAATATATTCCTAACACTTTACAAAGCTTAAAATTATTGAGTTCTTAAGCATTAAGCCGTAAATATTTATGCAATCCATCTGTTCCGGGTGCAAATTTAGTAGGTTACACATCTCAGAAACCATTTTCAACTGAGTGGTAAAAAGGGGAGTTTTGTTATTCTTCTTTTCCTATTTTGCAAGCTACTTCAGCTCTTGAAATGAAGCGGCACATCACGACAGCATTTGTGAGGACAAATTAGAATATGAACCAAGTATTGTTTCAATTAAATCAAAGCATTTGATTTGCATTATGGACAAACGTTTCTAATTTTGTGAATTCTGCATGTTTATTTAGTATATGGGTGTTCCCTTTTACAGGCTACAGCATATAGAAGGATCATCTAACTATTTTGACCTCATCAACCATACTTCTTTATTGCGATTAAACCTCAACCCTTCGTCCGACCAAACAGTCAAACTTCACCCAACAATCAGAGGAATGTACTAGATAAGAAACATGCTTCACGTTCTTGGCAAATATCTCCAATCTCTCCCATGTCTATTTTCTTTCCAATTCTGTTCTTATTACTCTCCTCAGCCTCTTTATCTCATCAGAAGAAAACTGCCTATAAAGTTCTCGAGGAATACGACTTCCCAGTTGGTCTTCTTCCCACAGGCGTCGAAGGGTATTCGTTAAACAAATCGACAGGCGATTTCTCTGTGTATTTTAATGGATCTTGTTCTTTCTCCGTTGATAGCTATAAGCTCAAGTACAAGTCAACCATAACTGGTACCATATCCACCGACAAGCTCTCTGTCTTGAGTGGAATTAAGGTTAAGGTCTGGTTTTTTTGGCTGAACATCGATAAGATCACTCGAGACAATGATTTGCTCAAGTTCACTATCGGAATCAAAACTGCATATTTCTCGGTCAGTAATTTTGATGAGAGTCCGAGCTGTGGATGCGGGTTTGATTGCGAAAATGTGGGTGGAAGAAAGATCAAGCCTGAGTTTTTAGTTTCTTCATCTTGAGTTTTGATCTAAGATCAAGCTGTTTTGAGATTTTAGAATTAATGGAAGTTGCTTGATTTGCGCATTGAGATGGAAGTGAATTTGTTTGTTGACTTGCAGCTGGAACTGTGAGTCTCATTTTCATCCTTCATCTTCTTTCAAATAAAATAACTTTTCTATTTCTAGGTTTGGGATTTGAAATTGGTGATATGGGAAGTCTTTAAATTTTTGAGGTTTGTTTATCTTGTAGAGTTGCTTGATTAAGTATCTATAAATGACCAAACCCAAAACATATATATGTGTATAAAATCAAGTGTTTATTATGTCATTTGTGTTTGAAAAAATGGATAAAAGTTCTATTTTAAACCCAGTGTTTCAATTACGCGGTAATACAACCCGCTGTTTTTTCTAGTTACATATGATGTCTACTCCAATTTTACTTGAAAACGTGTTTTCATCGTAGATTATAAGTACTTGGAATAATAAACTACTTGCATTAATGAAGTAATGATTTATAAAGTAACATTTAAGATAAGATGCAATTTAGATCTTAAAATTTGAGATAATTTGTAAATTATATTTATTTATTTTTACTACCATCTATTTTTCCAGTAATTTAGACAATGTTGTTAATTTATCGTTAAATTCAATATAATGTATATCATATTTTTTATTTAATCAGATGTTTTAATTCGATGTGTAACACCTTAGCGAGATTTTTACGAATAAATTAAGTGTAAGATAATTGTTAAAAGGGGGAAGTTTGTAAAATCTGGAAAAATAATATAAAATTTAATTTCTAAATTAGTTTAAAATTATAATTGTAATTTAATCTATATTATCAAACTAATAGTTTAGGTTGAGATTATTCCAAATCCTTTTAGTTTTAGCAATTATAGGAACCAATGGAACATATGGTATGAGTCATTTATGACACATCAGAATTAGAATTATTACTAATCTAATTACTCATTATACTAATAATCACACTGTACTTATATATATATATATATATAAAAGTACATGTAATTATATCTATACATGAGTACATGTAATATAGATATATATAAAAGTACATATAAGTACATATTCAGTTGTAAAAGTGACAGAAGAAAAAGCAGAGCTGTCACAGGTAAAAAACAGGGCAAGTCGTGTAGAACCCAAGGACGTGTCATATCCAAAGGTTGTCGTGTCGCCTTGCCACCGTCTTTCGCTCTCCAAGTGTCGACCAGATTTTCCCGAGACATTTACCCAAACAATACCAGGGATTAAACCATTTTTCATAATCCATCTTTGTCGAAAAGCTAAAACAAAATCTATGTCTCTCCCTGAGATTTTCTCCCTCTTCTTCCTTCTCTCTCTCTCCTTCCAATCGACCATCTCCGCGGGAGCTGATGCACGGACGGCGTATGATGTCATCCAAGACTACCGTTTTCCGATTGGCATTCTTCCGAAAGGCGCACTGGGCTATGAGCTGGACCGAACCACTGGTAAATTCAAGGCCTTTTTGAATGGTTCGTGCGGTTTCTCTCTCGAGGGTTCGTACGCATTGAAGTATAAATCTACAATCGGTGGCTACATATCCGAAAACAAGCTTACCGGTCTGAACGGGGTGAGCGTGAAGATCCTGTTTTTATGGCTAGATATAGTGGAAGTTGTGAGAAATCGGGAGAATCTTGAGTTTTCTGTGGGGATTGCTTCTGCGTCGTTTCCGATTGATAATTTCTACGAGTGTCCGCAGTGTGGGTGTGGATTGGATTGCAATAATTTGCAGGTAACTAGTCTTAGAACCAATCCTCTTGCCTTGTCATTTTGATTTAGATTGATCGGATTGGAGAATTTGACTGACTTATGTGACATGAGTTTTGATTGAATAATGTGGACGGTGAAGGCGTTTGATTAATTTGGTTGAATTTGATTGTTGTGTTTTTTGGGTTTGTTCATATAGATTAATCCTCCATTGCCAAAAGCTTGGTGGCAAAATGATCTGCTGCAATGTCCGATAATGGACTTGCATGGATTTCATTTGAGAATTCTTCAAACTTCAGATTTAGTGAGAGGAATAAAGTCATAATCTTGTCTAATGGGGGAACAAATAACATAAACACGACTAACCAAACAAACCATTCTCCCTGGCTTTTGCTTTTTAATTCATTACAGAAAAGAACTATGGATAAAAAGTAGACTTCGCGTATGTTAGACTGCACATATTCTTAGTCAATGTCTTCCCATTTTTTGGGCAAAGTTTAGAGAAAGCAAGAGGGCCGTAGTGGATACTTTAAGGTTTAAGTCGTTCTCTTTTTAAGTTGAATTGAGATTGAAACGAATCCCGACTAGTCCACTCCATTTGATTTGTCTCTCTAAGGCCGAAAATTAGAGTGGCACTAGGATGAGTTTTTGAAGAAGGAACAAAAATTCTTGTGACGGAATCCATTATCATCGCTGTAATTTGTTTTTTTGAAGTTTGATTAGTTGGAAGGAGACTGGCGAAGTAGACTCGATGTAGGCTCGACCATTGTTATTCGAGTATTTAAAGTCGGAGTCGACCCCAAACAGGAGTGTTCGTTGTGATCAATTTGAATTCCTTAGTGGAATTAGAAAATAACTGGTTGATGAAGGTGGAAGAAGCGTAGTAAGAGCATTAGGGAAGACATGAGCTTTCAGCTTTCTCCCCACCCTAAGCCCTTTTTCTCCTGCCCACCCATCCGTTCTATGGGTGTCGGGTTCTCGACTGCCCAAATTAGCTCGTTCGTTCTATGTCGACCCGACCGAATGATTGTGTTTGTGCCCATTTCTCAAGCAATAATTTAATTTAAAATTGGTTTTAGAAGTTCATATTTTTCTTTAGTTCTGTGATGAAAACAGTTTTTGAACACGTTTCTATGAAATGGTAAACCAATTCTTCGAAAATGTTTTTCCTCTATTAACAAAAGCCAAAATCGAAAGTGGTATTTAAACTTCAATGATCAAGCTTTGTCAGAAGAAAAAAATTAATAATCATTATGATTATTATTTCATTGCAAACTATATAAATGCATTCCGGGTTCATGCGAGAGATCAACAAATTTGAGTCCACCAAGAAATTGAACTGCCCAAACGATCCAAACGGATTCAAAAGGAATACTTGCACCCAAGTTATATAAATTGAAAACAAAGATTGAAGACGTAGATGTCACACTCAAGATATGGATGAGAAAGAAAATCACAACTGTCATTTGAATGTTACAAGGAAAATCCTGATAGTTCAAAAAGTTTTTAAAAGTAGCCAGAAAAATTTTGATAAGTTCATACAACTTGTATGGTTCTTTCACAAACTGAAGTTAATACATCGCAATTGTTTGTTTTCATTTAAGAGTTATTATAAAAACCATTATTTTTACGTTATTATTATTTTCCGAATTAATTTTTTCAGGTTAAAGACGTCCAACGTGTCATGGGTTGAATCGTTTTGCTGTGTTACGACCACATTTGATTTTATCGGTTAATTGGTCAAAATTGATAATTAGAGAAATGATGTGTATTTTTGTAAATGGTTTGGAAACCCTTTGGTGGGGGCATAACCCTTTTCGCAGGGAAGGATGGAGAGAGGGAGAGAGAGAAAGGGAGGTGGTTATTGGATGTGCAAATGGTTGCGATTGAAGGCTGAAATCACGTTAGAGGGCCTTTGGGACTTCGAGCAACAATATTTGTGAAGGAACTTCGAGGAGTTGATTTCTCCTCTCCTTTTAAGATTTGAAGTTTTGATTTTTGTTGCATTTGAATTTGAATTTGGAAACTCGAATCCATGGGTTATTTTTGAGTTATCAAAGTAGGTTTAAGTTTTATGTAAGATAATTGGTTGATTGGAGGTGAAAAACAGTGAAGGGAGGCGATTTTTGCAATCTCTCGTCGCTGGAAATCGCCTAGTTGTCAACCAGGGAGGATGACCAGTCGACACTTCAAACCCTACTATTAGAAACAGAGTCATCAAGGTGTCGACCCCTTTGAGAGGTGGGTCGACAGCTAGAGTGTCCACTGTGGCCAAGACCTGAGAGGTTTAAGAGTCAAATCTTGCTTGAAGGTGTCGACTCATGTCTATAAGGGTCGACCGGTGAGTTGACCCCGCCTAAGTGTCAATCAAGCGGTCAACCCCTATTTAAACAGAAGTGAACAGGTGTCCACCCTTGCTCTTTAAGTGTCGACCTTTGTAGGGTTCTTATGCCGCATAGTGTTACACTTATTGAAAAATTTTGTTGCCTCGACGCTACCCCTCTCGAAAACTTCGACGGCGCTTCAATCATAATGGGAAGCTCATCGAGGTTTCCAATGTACGAGAACGATTTCGGGTGGGGCCAGCCGTTGGCAGTCCGGAGTGGCAAAAAAAACAAGTTCGACAGGACGATCTCAGCTTTCCCGACGAGAGAAGGGAACGAGATCGTGAATCTAGAGGTGGTTTTGTCGCCAGAAACAATGGAGGGTATAGAGAGTGACTCCAAGTTCATGCAGTATGTTTCAGTTGCAAAATGATTGATTTGATCATTGATCTTCCCAAGTTTGGAGCTTTGTGAATTTGGAGAAAGCCATCATCATCCACGTTAAATGTTTCCATGTCTACGCTGGAAAGAGGCCAGAGAGCGACGTTTCAGTTGCTTTCAAACTATTTATCTGTACTGGTTTTTATCTGTTTGCAGTAAGTTCTAACTTTAATGGTGATAATCGATCTAAGAATTCAAAAGTCAAATTAATTTTTCTTTTTTGTTTACTTAAAAAAAGTGGAGCAGAATTGAGCACCCAAGAAGAGCTTTTGGGTTTAGTGGGACGCTTTCTCATCACACCAGCAGCTATACTGAGCCAGGCGGTCTCCAAACGAACCGGCCAACGAGCCGGTTTGTTGGCTCGGCGGGCCAGAGCCCATCTTCTTCCCCAGTGACCCAGCCCACTCTCATCTCCTATGGCACACGACAACACAACGATGCACTACAAAATAGAGGATTGGGAGAGCGCACCGAGATTGTTCCCTCTCGAAAACTTTGATGGCACTTTAATCACGATGGGAAGCTCACCAAGGTTTCCAATGTACGAGAACGATTTCGGGTGGGGCCGACCATTGGCAGTCCGGAGTGGCAGGGCGAACAAATTCGACAAGAAGATCTCGGCTTTCCCGACTAGAGAAGGGAACGAAAGCGTGAATCTAGAGGTGGTTTTGTCGCTAGAAACAATGGAGGGTATAGAGAGCAACTTCGAGTTCATGCAGTATGTTTCAGTTGCAGAATGATTTATTTGATCATTGATCTTCCCAAGTTTGGAGCTTTGTGAATTAGGAGAAAGCCATCATCATCCATGTTAAATGTTTCCATGTCTACGTTGGAAAGAGACCAGATGGCGACGTTTCGGTTGCTTTCAAACTGTTTATCTATACTGGTTTTTGTCTGTTTGTAGTAAGTTATGACTTTAATGGTAATAATCAATCTAAGAATTCAAAAGTCAAATTGATTTTTTGTGACGTCCCTAACACTATATCCTTAACTTCCCCGTATTATTATTTATTTATTTATTTTTTTATCCCTATAAACTTTAAGTTTATTGTTAAAGTGGAAAACCATTTGAAAATCCTTTAATAAAACGTATTTAAGGTAGAAAACCAAAGAAAACATTTAAATAAAACAATTAAAACAATAAAAGAAGAATCGGCCAAGCAGAACAGAGGGCAAGAAGGGCCCAAGCCCAAAATTTTCCTGTTCACTTCTACCGCTCACATCCACCGCTCACTTCTGCCAAGCCACATCCACCGCTGATCACATCCACAGCTCATATCACGGTACACTTCTACCGCTCACATCCACCGCTCACCTCTGCCAAGCTACATCCACCGCTGATCACATCCACCGCTCATATCACTGTACACTTCTACCGCTCAAATTCACCGCTCACTTCTGCCAACCTACATCCACCGCTGATCACATCCACCGCTCATATTCACTATACACTTCTACCGCTCATCTACCGCTTACATCAAAGACATCCACCACTCAACAGTAACCTAACACATCTACTGGTTGACTTTGACCAAACACTTAACCGAAACCCATACAATTTCCCCCTGTACTTACACACCATTCACTCAGAACTTCCAAAACATTAAACATAACATTCTCCATTTCCAGAAACATCAAAATGAACATTATATACATATATGTTCACGCACTATCCATAATACACATCCAAACATCAAATATTAACTATCTAGAAACCAAGCATCCTAAAATGTTTCTAACTATACAAATTTTATCTAATCCACCATCAGTCCTAAATATTCTGAAATGTTTCCAAGACGTTTACTTACATCCCCACGGGTCAAAAGCGCACCGACTACCCAGCACACTCCCACGGGCCATCCTTCTTCAACTGATCATTCCTTGGGTAGAAGGATCTTGTTCTCACCTATATCAAGATCACCTACACTATAAAGACGCCTATGAGATAAAAAATCTAAGTAAATTCTACGTAAATGCCAATGCATGATTGTGTGCTCAATGCTATGAAAATCGTCCATGTCATTTCATATTTCAGTACGTGTCAGTCTATGGTTATCGAAAACGCTCGATAGATGGATAGGGCACGTCAAGCGGTTAGACAGCCCACACCATCTGAAGGGAGGAAAACCTGCTCACCACGGAACGCCAGGTCTGAACCTTATCCACGATAACCCCATGCCATGGTTGTTTACTGTGATACTTTACTTGCCTTTACATGCATTTTCTTTTCAAGAAACCGATACGTAAATTTGTTTTCATGACGTTTTGAAATCATGATGCATGAACAGTTCAATATTCAATACAAACATATATAACGTGTATACCATCAAAACGCCACAAATACCATCAAAACATCACAATACTTAACCTATAAGACAACCGAACTTAAACTACCCAACCAAAGCAATTAAACACGCAAGGCACCAACAATCAGCAACAATCCTTGAGAGACAAAACTTGACATATGGTGTAGGCCAATCGGCCACAGTAAGTCACGAGAACTTACCTCAAGTCCTCAGCACACCAAGCACTATCCGTGAGCTTGGTCACCTAAGACAATTTATAACACACAACATTAGAACCGAGTCTAAACCAATCGGACTCCGTTAATTCCACTTAACTATCCTCCATAATCATAAATGCCTTATTATCATTCAACATTCCAATAGCTAACAATTTCTAACTTCCATGGACAATTTCTAACGAAACCCTATTTGAATAACAACTCTAAAATCGAAGGCTAACAATCCAGAACATTAAAACCTTACCCAAGGTCGCGATTTAGAAATGAATCGTGAAGGAAATTGAACGGTTGGAGGAGCCGTTAAATTGTGAAGAAGCGTAGGGGTGGAGAGAATTTTCGTTGCTGTGAAAGTTAAAGGAGAGAAAGAGTGAAAGTGCATGTGGTTTCTCGTAAGGGAGGGAAAAGGAAGGTGTTGCTTTTTCCAAGCTTCTCCCACAAGTTTTGACACTTGTCACACTCTCACTTGGTGCTCCCAACTACCCCTCTTCTTACTTCCTAATTTGCCCCTCCATCCAATTGCTTGTTTGGTTGAACTTAGTTTGGTTTCTCCAACTTATCTCGTTATTTGACTAACTATTCGTTTTCTCCAAATTTCCTTATTTCATCATAAATTCAAATTTATTATTTAGGTCCCAATAAAACTTTCCGTACGCAAAATGGACTTAATTTGACATATTTATAAAAATGCCATTATTTATTGGAATTACCAAATCCCGTAAAATCGGGTGTTACATTTTTCCTTTTTGTTTACTTAAAAAAAAGTGGAGCAGAATTGAGTACTCAAGAAGAGATTTTTGGTTTAGTAGTATTGGTAGACATTTTAAAAAATATCACTTAAATGAGGAAACACGAGATTCAACTAAATGTTAGTGGTAGTGACATTTTCACATATTCCCAAAATAGAACGAGAGAAGGAGTATCACAACTTGTAATACAATTCGAGTTGCCTTTATCATTCACCGATAGAGAAGTGTAACGCCCCAGATTATATAAACCCGGTTCGTTACACAAGACTTGCACATGACTCGGAAATTCTGGTTCAAATTTGAAACTTCGCTCGAAAGTCGTAATTTGATATTTTCTAAAACTTCAAATATTTTAAAACTTGCAGCGGAAAATCATTTGAGCAACGGTATGGTTAAACAAAACTGTAAAACAATGTTCGGAATGTTAGGAGACAATCGGCAGATATGAAATAAAAGTTTAAACCGTGGAATACTTGAGAAGTCGCGGAAGTTAAACGCATCTGCCGATGAGTAAAGTCAACGGAAAAAGCAGAAACAGAAAATAGAAGGCTTCTGCCGATGACATCAACCAGAAGAGTTGGAAACAAAGACATCTCTCGGCAGATTACATCTACCGATGACGTCAGCCGGATAAGTCAATTATCCAACATCAACCGATCGCAAAACGACAAGTTTTTCGACTCGCTTCTATCGATGGCAAAACGACAAAATCTCTCGTTCCCTTCTTCCGATAGGGTAAATTGCATATACCGATCACTAAACGACAAGCATAATACCCACTCATACCGGTAGGGCAAAATCTGCATCTTCTGATAGAATAAACCTCATGTACCGATGACTTTACTGGGACATCATCCGATGGTTTTACTAAAGACATCTTCCGATAGAACAACACGACTCAACATCTGCCGATAGACTTCATCTACCGACAAAGATCAGAATAACAACTCTAACTACGGAAAGAGATTTTTCACTTTACTGAAACCATTCAGAAACAATTCAAATCATTATATTGTTCAAATCCAGTAAAAACTAACATTTAAAATCCCACAGAATACTATCATCAGAAGATCTCAAAACGTATTCAAAATATTAAAGACCATTACTGTCATGAAAACTTAACATACTCAGATTGAAACCCTGTCAACTAAACCATTCCAACTACAGACATCAGTTAATCCGCCTCATCAGTTTACCAGGCCGAAACATGGATGTACTCCTCCAACCACACCTAATCATCTGAGTGTCCAGGAAATTCACCTGCAGTATCCTCAACACCTACATCACAAAACTCATCTATTAGCCTAATGCTAAGTAAGCAAAGCAGTAATGAAATGAAATGCTGAAAGATAAATTCCTAAACATGCAATTCCTACTTTCTCATCTCAGTTGTATTCATATTCATTCATAAGCTGATCTGATTCCTCGATTTCCTTGGGAAGTGGATCAATTTTCCCAATGTTATACATCCTCTACTCGATTAAGGGGCGGATGAATTCCCTTAATAGCTGATCTGATCTTTGGTTCCCTTGGGAGTGGAATCAATTCTCCCAATGTCATAAATCCCTACTTAAGTTAAGGGGTGGATTAGTTCCCTTAATAGTTTGTCTGTCGCATTCAGTTCATACCTTACCATTCTTACATGGAAATTCATTTTCATAATCTTTCAAAAACATGATGCATGACATACAAAATCATTCACAAGATACATAACCCTACTGTTTTGTGATGTAGGCCCGAAGACACATGCATACTTTATTTACCTGGATTCCGGGAAATTGTTTGGTTGCTAACCACTCTGGAAATCTGCTCACCTAAGTTCATAACAGAATATAAATTAAAACTTCACTAAACCCCACCAAGAATCAAACAGTGGTTCGATGAAATCCAATTAGAAACCCTACTACCCGAGCGTTCCCCCCCCCCCCCCCCTTTTATCACAAAAACCCGAACCTACGCTCAATCTCAGCATCCTCAAAATCTCCACATTGTACTCCATTAGGTATTTAACCACTATATCATAAGAGAAATGAGGAAAACTCACCTAAGTCGAAGGAGAATCGGGCGAGGAAAATCGCCTAGAGAGCTCGGTTGCTTGAGCTGAAAACCCGAAAAGAAAAGTGTGAAATGGTGGCGGCTACAGTGCATTAAATCCAATCCCTCATTCCTTAAATACGTTATCCACTTTTAAATTTCCAATTTACATAAATGCCCTTGCTTAGTCTGTAATATCCGGTTTGTACGGACCTTTTATTATATTATTATTATTATTATTATTGGCGTTTTTGGTATCTATGTCAAATCAGGTCCGTTTTACAAAAAGAAAGCGTCATTACGATTCTAACGAATAATAAGAATTTTAAGGAATTTACGGGAATTTTCAGAGATCAAACGCTATATTCCGAGTAAATACACTTTTCGTAGCGTAAAAGACGTTCTCGTAAAAATAGGAAACGAGGTCCGAATCGCGAACGGACAGTCTTAATAGAGCCCTGGTAATGAATGGGAATCATTGGCAAAATATGGAGTTTTCGAGAATCCGAATCGTTGGACGATTAACGAAACGAACGACGAAATCAATATAAAAATCAAAGAAGGGCAAAACGGTAATTTGTAAAATCAATTTTATAAAACATCACAAATTCTTTCTCTCCCTCACTTTCTCTCTTTTCTCCTCTGGCGTTCACGAACAGAGAGCATTCTCTCCCTCGCGGCCGCCGACGATCCTTCGACTTCCGACCTCCGTTCTCCTCCGTTTCTCCTCCGTTCCTCGTCATTTCTTCTCCTCTCGCTACCCTCGGTATGTAGCTTCGGCCTCTAAGCGTTTATTTCGAGTTTTCGGTTCGATTTAGGGTTAGGGTTGCAATTAGGGTTTCGACGAAAAACGCGATTTAGGGTTCGTAATTAGTAGGTTAGCCATGATTAAGCATGTATCGAACGTATTGGACGTTATTGGACGAAGATAAACCAATTTGTGAAAAAGTATAAATTATAGAATTTTCGGGTTTTCGGAAATAACTCGTAATATGGATTTCCAGATTTATCAAGCGTTATGTCGTTGTTTAAAAGCTTCGATTTGTTAGATTAAGGACTTTATTAGTTTGGACATTTAATCGTTTAAATTGGTTTTAACGACAAATATCGTGTTTTGTCTCAGACACGACTCCCGTGGACGAAGTTTGAGATCCAGCGCGCTCAAGGTAAGTTCTCATGACTTGCTTGACCGAAAGGTCTACACCATACCTCGTCGTCATATCAAGGATCCTTGAGGGTTCCTTGTTTTACGTTGTTTAGGTTGGGTAGCTAGGTTATGTTGTATTGTCTGGTTAATATGTATGTTGTTTGTTTACTTTCCGCTGACATGAACTGTTCATGCATCACGGTTTTCGAAAGTCATGAAAAGGGATTTCTGCACGTGTTTTTAAGAAAAGGAACGTATATCTGAAATGAAATCTGTAACGAAATCTGAATGAATAAACGAAATCTGTCTGTATCTGGTCACGCGGGATGGGGCTCAAGCACGGCTGTGCGTGTTGCAAGCGTGTACCCCCCCTCTCTAGGTGGAAAGGGTAGTCCGATCGCTGGATGGGCCCTCTCCGCTTAGTGGGTAGAGGTTTCGGTGACGATTCTGTCTGTGTGTGACGTAATGAATCTGTAATCTGTAATTCTGTATCTGTAATATGAATCTGAGCATGATTTCTGAATGGCATACGCACGCATGCATCTGCATTTACGTAGCTTACTGAGATTTCAATATCTCATATGTGTCTGTATGGTGTAGGTGATCTGCTAGGTGACGTAGATCCAGGTGAGGACGACGTTCCTTCTCCTGATGTCGGGACAGTTGATGGATGATGGCCGTGGGAGTGCGCTGAGTAGTCGAGGCGCGATATGACCCGTGGGGATGTATGTATGGACTCTGGGGTTATTTTGGGATGTTTTGATCTGATAATTGTATAGAATATTTAGGTTGTTTGGATCTGGATAGGGGTTAGATAACGTTTTGGTAATTGTATGTAAAACGTTTTGGTTTAAACTGTTGATGAACGTTATAAAATGTTTTGGTTTAGAACCGTTATTTAAACGTTATAGAAATTCTGGAACTGTTTGGTTGTTTAAATTAAGCGTTATGAATTGTTTTTAGGTTGATACGGATAGCTCGGTTTTTAGAACTATCCACGCAGTTGGACTTCGTAAAGTCTGACACGAGTCGATTGAGTTTAGATTATGTATTAATTGGTTGAGTTTAGGTTGTGAATTGTGGTGATCTTTGGCGTGAAGTAACAGAAATTTGCTCTCTGGAATTCAGGATTTCAGAGAGCTAATTGAGGAAATTGTGAAGCAGGAAGGATATAGGGAAAATGTTGAATTCTGCTCTCTGGAATCACGTTCCAGAGAGGCGAAAATGTTAGAGTAAAAAAGTTGGTTGCTCTCTGGAAATCTCAAAAATTTCCAGAGAGCGAAGTCGCTGCTGTGTGCAGCGAAGTCGCTGCACACATTGCAGTGACCAGCGCCTGGTCGCTGTATAGGGCAGCGACCGTGCGCTGCCCCATTCACGAGGGCAGAATTCCGATTCTGCCCTCCCTTCTTTTGATTGTTTTATTTTAAGTTTCATTAAATGTTTTAGTTTTAATTATTTATTAACGGTTTTGTTTTAAATGCTTTTAAAGTTTAGTTTTAATTCCGATTTCAGTTCTGATTTCAACTTCAGTTTAGATTCTGCATTAAGTTTTTATTTAAAGCATAGAAAAGTAAAAAGTATAAAATGAAAAATTTATACTGGTAAATGGGTACGGACTTAGGGTCGTTACATTTATGGTATCAGAGCCCCCGGGTTTTAAAATCGATTCTGTAGACTGCTCGACTGCACAGCCACTACGCGGACATCCTTCATCAACTGTAAGTCTGTTTATAGCTTTATTTGATTTTGTTTCTTAGAGATTACTTGTTTTAAATTTTATAGGATTTTTATAAATATGGTTCGAGGAAGGGATCCTAGAGACGACGCGATGGATCGCCTTACGGAGTTGTTAGACCGCCAGTCCCAGCATATGGACCGGCAAGCGCAGCAAATTACGGACCTAGTAAATCGAGAGCAACAGCGAGAGAATCAGAGGGCTCAGGAGCTGGTAGTCCCCAGTAATCTGGGCATGCAGAGGTTTCAAGGCCTACGGCCTCCAGTATTCGAAGGCCAGTCATCGGATCCGACGCGTGCCGAGGAATGGATCCGGGTGATGGAGGATATGTTGGCTTATGCCGAGGTTGGGAACGGGAGCAAGGTGGTGTATGCTACTTTTCACTTAGCGATGGATGCCTGTTTCTGGTGGGATTCCATCAAGGCAACGACGGACGTATCAGTTATGACTTGGGATCGATTCAAGTTATTATTCTTCGACAAGTATTTCTGCCGCACAGTGAGAGTGGCCAAAAGGAACGAGTTTACGCAGCTGAAGCAGACTGGTTCAGTTGCGGATTATATTCGGAGGTTTGAGGCATTGTCCAGGTTTGCACCTCGTCTTGTCAGTGATAACGAGGAGAAGGTGCACCAGTTTATGGAGGGACTTAATCCGGAGATACGGATGCATGTTGTGGTCTCAGGTATTATCGACGTACCCTTTTCTGACATCACAGCTAGAGCTCTGGACATAGAGGCTGCCAGGGCCACTTGTGTTAGACCGAGGGAGCCAGCGAAGGGCTTCTTCCGAGAGATCCGTCCTCAGTCTCGGAATCAGGGATGGCAGCCTAGAGCACAGCCACCTCAGCCACAGCCTAGGGGTGTGAAGAGACCTCTTGAGGGAGGTAACGATAGAGGCAAGGGAAAGCAAGTACAGGGGGCTCCTCCGATGCCATGGTGCCCCAGGTGCCAGAAGGAGCATGGTGGCGAGTGCCGAGTTGGCACGAACAAGTGTTATAGATGTGGAGATATTGGCCACTTTGTCAGAGATTGTCCGCTGCAGGGCCGTGATCAGTTAGGCGGAGATCAGAGGAGAGTTACGCCGAGGATATTCGCACTTATTGAGCCTGGAGATGTTGACAACGAGGATCAGCCAGCCGTGATAGCAGGTACTATACTGGTTACTGGCGTTCCTGTATTTTCTTTACTAGACACGGGGGCTACACATTCTTTTATTTCCACCACTTGTGTGTCGAGATTGAGGCTTGCGCCTGAGTTAGCAGAATGCGAGTATAGCGTGATGCTACCTTCAGGAGAGCGTATGCAGTCAGGTTGTATTGTCCAGGGCAATATTATCTCGGTTGGGGATCGCACCCTCTATGCTCGCCTTATTGTTATGGGCATCGAGCACTATGATCTTATCTTGGGGATGGACTGGCTTGCACAGCACTACGCCACCATCGACTGTCGATCCGGGATTGTCACCTTTCGACCTCTAGGTAAAGCTGAGTTTTCTTATCAGGCGATGAGTAGGTTGAGTAGCTCGCCTATTTCTTATTCCATGGAGGTCAACGAGCAGTTCAAAGGTGCGTGCTCTATTTATTTGGCCTCTGTCTTTGATTGTCAGTTGCTCAGCAGATTGAAGCCGAGCGATATTCCTATTGTCAGAGATTTTTCTGGCATCTTTCTTGATGATCTTCCCGGATTACCACCGGACCGGGAGATTGAGTTCACTATTGACGTCTATCCTAACTCTGCACCGAGGTTTAAGAACCCTTATCGATTGGCACTAGCCGAGTTGAAGGAGTTGAGGACTCAGCTCGACGAATTGTTAGAGAAGGGTTTCATCCGACCTAGCGTATCACCCTGGGGTGCGCCCGTTCTGTTTGTTAAAAAGAAAGACGGGACCCTCAGGATGTGTATCGACTACAGGGAGCTGAATAAGCTCACAGTGAAGAATAAGTATCCACTGCCCCGGATTGACGACTTATTTGATCAGCTACAGGGTGCCCGAGTATTTTCCAGGATTGATCTACGCTCGGGTTACAATCAGCTGAAGGTCCGGATGGATGATATACCAAAGACGGCCTTCCGAACGAGGTATGGGCATTATGAGTTCCTTGTCATGTCTTTTGGACTCACTAATGCTCCTGCAGTGTTTATGGATCTGATGAACCGTGTCTTCAGAGAGTACCTGGATAAGTTCGTTGTGGTGTTTATCGACGACATCTTGATTTACTCTAAGACGAAGGAAGAGCACGAGGACCATCTGAGGATAGTTCTGAGCACGTTATGTCAGCATCATCTATATCCGAAGTTTTCTAAGTGCGAATTCTGGCTTGACAGAGTGAGTTTTCTGGGCCATATTATATCACAGGACGGAGTTTCTGTGGATCCGAGCAAGATTCAGGTGGTCAGAGATTGGCCACAGCCGAAGAACGTACGTGAGGTGCGTGGATTTCTCGGATTGGCCGGTTATTATCGGAAGTTTATAGAGGGATTCTCGAAGATCGCACTTCCTCTTACACGATTGACTCGGAAGAACGAGAAGTTTGTATGGTCGTCTGCTTGTGATGACAGCTTTATGGAGTTAAAGCAGAGATTGACCACTGCCCCAGTACTGGCGCTACCTGATGAAGGTGTCAGATACAGTGTTTATTGTGATGCATCGGGAGTGGGACTCGGTTGTGTATTGATGCAGGAGGGGAAGGTTATTTCTTATGCATCTCGGCAGCTGAAGCCGTATGAGCAGAACTACCCCACACACGACCTTGAGCTAGCAGCTGTGGTTTTCGCACTGAAGATATGGAGACATTACTTATATGGGCAGCAGTGCGAGATATTCTCCGACCACAAGAGTTTGAAGTACTTATTTACGCAGAAGGAGCTGAACATGCGACAGAGGCGATGGCTTGAGTTCGTCAATGATTACGATTTTGATATCAAGTACCACCCAGGAAAGGCGAACAAGGTAGCTGATGCATTGAGTAGAGTGCCGCCTTCTGCGAGTCAGCCATCATTAGCAGCGATGTCAGTTACGCTGCGGTCTGAGATTGAGAGATTCGACGTGGAGATAGTGGCAGAGTTGTCCTATATGCTTGCCAACATTTCTCTCAGGCCAACTATTCTTGATCGTATACGCGAGGCTCAGCAGAGTGATTCGGAGTGTATGGAGCTTCGATCTAGTATGACATTGGGAGACTTGTCGGATTTCCATTTATCGGAGGATGGTATTTTGAAGTTCAGGCATAGGTGGTACGTGCCTAGCGACGAGGATCTGAAGAAGGAGATATTGGCCGAGGCACATTCCTCGGCATATTCTGTGCACCCGGGGAGTACCAAGATGTACCGGGATTTGAAACCACACTTCTGGTGGCCGAACATGAAGAGAGAGGTGGCCAAGTATGTCGAGACCTGTTTAGTTTGTCAACAGGTGAAGGCTGAGCACCAGAGGCCTGCCGGAACGTTATTGCCACTGCCGATTCCGGAGTGGAAGTGGGAGCAGATCTCCATGGATTTCATTGTGGGGCTCCCGAGGACTACGCGAGGCCATGATGGCATTTGGGTTATTGTGGACCGATTGACAAAGTCGGCTCACTTTTTGCCTGTGAAGATGGCGTCTTCTATGGATCAGCTCGCAGAGCTCTATGTACAGGAGATTGTGAAGTTGCACGGAGTGCCGGTTTCTATTGTCTCGGATCGAGATCCGAGGTTTACATCGAAGTTCTGGAAGAGTTTGCATAGAGCTATGGGGACTCAGCTTAACTTCAGCACAGCGTTTCATCCTCAGACTGATGGTCAGACAGAGAGGACGAATCAGATTTTGGAGGATATGCTCAGAGCGTGTGTGCTTGAGTTTCAAGGATCGTGGAGCAGGTATTTGCCACTGATCGAGTTCTCGTACAACAACAGCTTCCAGGCTACTATCGGTATGACTCCGTATGAAGCCTTATATGGTCGAAAGTGCAGATCTCCGCTGTATTGGGACGAGGTTGGCGAGGCCAGCGTCGTTGGACCTGAGATTCTGCAGCAAACGGCAGAGAAGATTGCCATTATTCGACAGCGCATCGAGGTAGCTCAGAGCAGACAGAAGAGCTATGCTGACACGAGACGGCGAGAGCTAGAGTTTGAAGAAGGCGATGAGGTCTATCTTAAAGTTTCGCCGTTCAAAGGCGTTGCGAGATTTGGAAGGAGGGGTAAGCTAAACCCTCGATATGTGGGGCCCTTTCCTATTCTGAAGAGGATCGGGAAGTTGGCGTACAGATTGCAGCTTCCGGCTTCTATGGAGGGTATCCACGACGTATTTCATGTATCTATGCTTCGGAAGTGCTTGCGCGATCCGTCGCATATTGTGGAAGCTACAGAGATCGAGGTGCAGCCTACCTTGAGCTATGAGGTGAGGCCAGTACGTATTTTGGAGCATTCCATCAAGGTTCTACGCAACAAAGAAATTCCGCTAGTCAAAGTTCTATGGCGGAATCACGAGGTGGAAGAGGCGACGTGGGAACGACAGCAGGATATGATGACTAAGTATCCTGATCTGTTTGTGTAATTTAATTTTGTGGACAAAATTTTGAATAAGGAGGGTAGAATGTAATATCCGGTTTGTACGGACCTTTTATTATATTATTATTATTATTATTATTGGCGTTTTTGGTATCTATGTCAAATCAGGTCCGTTTTACAAAAAGAAAGCGTCATTACGATTCTAACGAATAATAAGAATTTTAAGGAATTTACGGGAATTTTCAGAGATCAAACGCTATATTCCGAGTAAATACACTTTTCGTAGCGTAAAAGACGTTCTCGTAAAAATAGGAAACGAGGTCCGAATCGCGAACGGACAGTCTTAATAGAGCCCTGGTAATGAATGGGAATCATTGGCAAAATATGGAGTTTTCGAGAATCCGAATCGTTGGACGATTAACGAAACGAACGACGAAATCAATATAAAAATCAAAGAAGGGCAAAACGGTAATTTGTAAAATCAATTTTATAAAACATCACAAATTCTTTCTCTCCCTCACTTTCTCTCTTTTCTCCTCTGGCGTTCACGAACAGAGAGCATTCTCTCCCTCGCGGCCGCCGACGATCCTTCGACTTCCAACCTCCGTTCTCCTCCGTTTCTCCTCCGTTCCTCGTCATTTCTTCTCCTCTCGCTACCCTCGGTATGTAGCTTCGGCCTCTAAGCGTTTATTTCGAGTTTTCGGTTCGATTTAGGGTTAGGGTTGCAATTAGGGTTTCGACGAAAAACGCGATTTAGGGCTCGTAATTAATAGGTTAGCCATGATTAAGCATGTATCGAACGTATTGGACGTTATTGGACGAAGATAAACCAATTTGTGAAAAAGTATAAATTATAGAATTTTCGGGTTTTCGGAAATAACTCGTAATATGGATTTCCAGATTTATCAAGCGTTATGTCGTTGTTTAAAAGCTTCGATTTGTTAGATTAAGGACTTTATTAGTTTGGACATTTAATCGTTTAAATTGGTTTTAACGACAAATATCGTGTTTTGTCTCAGACACGACTCCCGTGGACGAAGTTTGAGATCCAGCGCGCTCAAGGTAAGTTCTCGTGACTTGC
Organism: Begonia masoniana; assembly: GCA_022432975.1. Lineage (NCBI taxonomy): Eukaryota > Viridiplantae > Streptophyta > Magnoliopsida > Cucurbitales > Begoniaceae > Begonia > Begonia masoniana. The sequence goes on from CM039511.1 coordinate 22,780,583, forward strand.
TTGACCGAAAGGTCTACACCATACCTCGTCGTCATATCAAGGATCCTTGAGGGTTCCTTGTTTTACGTTGTTTAGGTTGGGTAGCTAGGTTATGTTGTATTGTCTGGTTAATATGTATGTTGTTTGTTTACTTTTCGCTGATATGAACTGTTCATGCATCACGGTTTTCGAAAGTCATGAAAAGGGATTTCTGCACGTGTTTTTAAGAAAAGGAACGTATATCTGAAATGAAATCTGTAACGAAATCTGAATGAATAAACGTAATATGTCTGTATCTGGTCACGCGGGATGGGGCTCAGGCACGGCTGTGCGTGTTGCAAGCGTGTACCCCCCCTCTCTAGGTGGAAAGGGTAGTCCGATCGCTGGATGGGCCCTCTCCGCTTAGTGGGTAGAGGTTTCGGTGACGATTCTGTATCTGTAATCTGAATCTGAGCATGATTTCTGAATGGCATACGCACGCATGCATCTGCATTTACGTAGCTTACTGAGATTTCAATATCTCATATGTGTCTGTATGGTGTAGGTGATCTGCTAGGTGACGTAGATCCAGGTGAGGACGACGTTCCTCCTCCTGATGTCGGGACAGTTGATGGATGATGGCCGTGGGAGTGCGCTGAGTAGTCGAGGCGCGATATGACCCGTGGGGATGTATGTATGGACTCTGGGGTTATTTTGGGATGTTTTGATCTGATAATTGTATAGAATATTTAGGTTGTTTGGATCTGGATAGGGGTTAGATAACGTTTTGGTAATTGTATGTAAAACGTTTTGGTTTAAACTGTTGATGAACGTTATAAAATGTTTTGGTTTAGAACCGTTTTTTAAACGTTATAGAAATTCTGGAACTGTTTGGTTGTTTAAATTAAGCGTTATGAATTGTTTTTAGGTTGATACGGATAGCTCGGTTTTTAGAACTATCCACGCAGTTGGACTTCGTAAAGTCTGACACGAGTCGATTGAGTTTAGATTATGTATTAATTGGTTGAGTTTAGGTTGTGAATTGTGGTGATCTTTGGCGTGAAGTAACAGAAATTTGCTCTCTGGAATTCAGGATTTCAGAGAGCTAATTGAGGAAATTGTGAAGCAGGAAGGATAGAGGGAAAATGTTGAATTCTGCTCTCTGGAATCACGTTCCAGAGAGGCGAAAATGTTAGAGTAAAAAAGTTGGTTGCTCTCTGGAAATCTCAAAAATTTCCAGAGAGCGAAGTCGCTGCTGTGTGCAGCGACCAGCGCCTGGTCGCTGTATAGGGCAGCGACCGTGCGCTGCCCCATTCACGAGGGCAGAATTCCGATTCTGCCCTCCCTTCTTTTGATTGTTTTATTTTAAGTTTCATTAAATGTTTTAGTTTTAATTATTTATTAACGGTTTTGTTTTAAATGCTTTTAAAGTTTAGTTTTAATTCCGATTTCAGTTCTGATTTCAACTTCAGTTTAGATTCTGCATTAAGTTTTTATTTAAAGCATAGAAAAGTAAAAAGTATAAAATGAAAAATTTATACGGGTAAATGGGTACGGACTTAGGGTCGTTACATAGTCACTCATTAACCTAATCAATAACTCTCCCAATTCTTCCATGAAATTGCACATCATTAATTGATAAGTTAAATTCGGTTTAATTGAAACCGGGTGCTACAATCTACCCTCCTTAAAAGAATTTTGTCCTCAAAATTCAGTACCTGAATAATTCTGGATGTTGGTCCATCATGTCTTGCTGGCGCTCCCAAGTGGTCTCCTCTATGTTCTGGTTGTGCCATAAGACTTTTACTAGTGGGACCTCTTTGTTGCGCAATACCTTCACTGTATAATCTAAGATCTTTACTGGTTTCTCTTCATAGGCAAGGGTAGGATGAATCTCAAAGTCTTGCTGTTCCACGATTTGATATGGATCCCTTATGCATTTCTTCAACATGGAAACATGGAACACACTCTGCATTCCATCCATAGACGCCAGTAGCTGCAACTGATAGGCTGCTCTCCCAACTCTCTTCAGAATAGTGAATGGTCCAATAAATCTGGGGTTCAACTTTCCTCTGTTTCCAAATCTCACCACTCCTTTGAAAGGTGACACTTTAAGGAAAATTTCATTACCTACTTCAAATTCCAGTTCTCTTCGCCTTTTGTCTGCATAGCTTTTTTGCCGGCTTTGAGCTGTCAAGATTCTTTGTCGGATAAGAGCAATTTTCTCCACTGTTTGCTGTACGATGTCAGGACCAATCAATTGTGCTTCTCCAACTTCATCCCAATACAATGGAGATCTGCACTTCCGTCCATACAATGCCTCGTACGGTGTCATGCCTATTGTTGTCTGAAAACTGTTATTATAAGAAAATTCAATCAAGGACAAGTATTTGCTCCATGAACCTTGAAAGTCTAAGACACATGCACGGAGCATATCTTCTAATGTTTGAATAGCCCTTTCGGATTGTCCATCTGTTTGAGGGTGGAAAGCTGTGCTAAAACTAAGCTGTGTTCCCATAGCCTTGTGCAAACTTTTCAAAAATTTAGAAGTAAATCTAGTGTCTCGGTCTGAAACTATGGTGCTTGGAACTCCATGCAGTCTAACAACTTCGTGCACATACAACTCAGCCAGTTGATCCATCGAGTATGTTATCTTCATTGGCAGAAAGTGAGCAGATTTGGTTAAACGATCAACTACTACCCAAATTACATCGTGACCCTGTGCTGTTCTAGGTAATCCTATAACAAAATCCATCGTTATTTGTTCCCATTTCCATTCGGGAACTGGTAAGGGTTGTAATGTTCCAGCAGGCCTCTGATGTTCAGCTTTGACTTGCTGGCAGATCAGACAGGACTCCACATACTCCGCCACACTTCTTTTCATACCTGGCCACCAATAATGTTGCTTGAGATCTCTGTACATTTTCGTACTCCCGGGATGAACAGAGAGTCTAGAAGAATGTGCCTCAGATAGGATTCCTTTTCTAAGTTCAGTATTAGCCGGAACAAATCATCTGTTCCGAAACTTGAGAATTCCATCAACTGAGCAGTTGAAACCCGACTTGTCAGTAGAATCCATGCACAACTTATACTTATAGCATTCAGTGTCATTCATTTGAATTTACTTTATTCTCTCCAAAATGGTAGGCCTTAAAGATATGGCCGAAAGCATAGCTGTCATACTAGACACAGCTTCCAGGTTGAATATTTGGAATTCTGTCTCTAAAGCTATCGGTATGTCTAGAGTCAATGTAGAGACTGAAGGGGTCACTCTACTCAAAGCATCAGCCACTACATTCGCCTTGCCAGGGTAGTACTTAATCTCAAAATCATAATCTTTGACAAACTCTAACCACCTACGTTGCCTCATATTCAGTTCCTTTTGCGTGAAAATGTATTTCAGACTTTTATGATCCGAAAATATCTCACAAGTTTGCCCATACAGATAGTGCCTCCAAATCTTTAATGCGAAGACCACAGCAGCTAATTCTAAGTCATGTGTAGGGTAATTCTTTTCATGTACTTTTAACTGCCTAGAAGCATAAGCTATAACCTTTCCATCTTGCATCAACACACAGCCTAGTCCAATTTTGGAAGCATCACAATAAATACTAAATTTACCATCTTCAACTGGAAGGGTTAAGATTGGGGCATTGGTCAGTTTCTGTTTCAAGGTCTGAACGCTACGTTCACATTCTTCAGTCCACATATACTTCACATTCTTCCTTGTTAACCTAGTAAGGGGTGTAGCAATTTTTGAAAATCATTCAATGAACTTCCTGTAGTATCCTGCTAACCCAAGAAAACTCCTAATATCTGTAGCGCTCTTCGGTTGGGGCCATTCCTTAACTGCTTGGGCCTTAGCTGGATCAACGGATATTCCATCTCCAGAGATCACATGACCAAGAAAGTGAACTCTGTCCAACCAAAACTCACACTTGGAAAACTTAGCATAAAGTTGGTGCTGCCTAAGTACTCCCAACATCAAACTCAAATGCCTTGCATGCTCATCCTTAGTTCTAGAATAGATTAGAATGTCATCTATGAATACAATGACAAACTTGTCTAAATACTCGCGAAACACCCTATTCATAAGATCCATGAAGGCTGCTAGTGCATTTGTCAAACCAAAAGACATAACAAAAAACTCATAATGTCCATACCTTGTGCGAAAGGCAGTCTTTGGGATATCTTCATATTTAACCTTCAGCTGGTAATAACCGGATCTAAGGTCAATCTTAGAGAAAACTCTTGCACCCTTAAGCTGGTCAAATAAGTCATCAATCCTCGGCAAAGGGTACTTATTCTTGATAGTTAACTTATTTAATTCTCTATAATCAATGCACATACGCATTGATCCATCTTTCTTTTTGACAAAAAGGACAGGTGCACCCCACGGTGAAAAGCTAGGGCGTATGAACCCTTTCTCCAATAAATCCTCTGACTGCTTCTTTAATTCCTTAAGTTCTGTTGGTGCTAATCTATATGGATTCTTAGATACAGGCTCAACGCCTGGGTAGACATCCACAACAAATTCAATTTTTCTATCTGGTGGCAAGCCAGGAAGGTCATCTAGGAATACCTCCAGAAAATCTTGGACAACTAAAACATTCTTGGGGTTTGATTTTTCTACTAGTTGTGTGTCTAAAACATTGGCCAAAAATTACAAATACTCCCTGCATGAAGAGGGTCTACAATCGATAGAAGTCATTACAGTCATTTCCTTACTCTTCTTTAGAGCTTGGAAGGTATGATTTAAACCTCCAGGGGGTTGAAAACTAACAATTCCAGTCCTACAATCTATTGTGGCATAATGCTTAAACAACCAATCCATTCCTAAGATCACATCAAATCCCATTATGTCCATAACGATGAGATCGGCAGACAAATTCATGTTTCCTACCAATACAACACTATCAGGCATCATTTGGTTAGAGTGCATGCGTTCACCAGAGGGTAGGGCAACTTTGAACACATGTTCGAAAGAAGTAAACCGTACGTCTAACTTATCAGCAAATGCAGAGGCTATAAAAGAATGTGTTGCACCCGAATCTATCAAAGTAAAAGCAGGTATAGAGTTGATCAGTATTGTACCTGACACCACAGCAGGCCGGTCCTCATCACAGGACTCCATCATGGAGAATATTCTTGGCTTAATCTTGACAGGGTCACCTTTCAAAGCTGGGCAGTCTCTGTTGACATGGCCAACCTTGTTGCAATGGAAACATCGAATGACCCGGGGCTTTGGGCAATCCTTGTACAAGTGTCTAACCTCTTCACAGTTGAAGCACTTACCCGATCCAAATCTATACTCCCCCAAGTGATTCTTTGAACATTTCGGGCACTGAGGGAACTTCTGGGTATTCAGTACCTTCTTTCCAGATCCTTGGTTATTTTGGCCTTCACTTGGCCTCTTCACTCCCCTCTGATGGTGTGGCTGGATAAACTTTTGCGAAACCTCCTTTGGTCCGGCACACTTCCTTTCAGCTTCTTCCACTTCCAGAGCAGTGGACACAACTTCACTAAATGTCAAGCCTTTAATGCCACAGAATTTGACTCCTCGGTAAATCTTCGGCTTCAGTCCATGCACAAATTTGAACACCTTATCCTCGTCCTTATGAGCAAAATGTCCAGCAAACCTGGACAAGGACTCAAATTGCCTACTGTACTCTGCCACCGACCCTGTCTGCTTCAAATTCAGAAACTCTAACTTCTTCGCGGTTTGGACCGTGCTGTTAAAATACTTCCCATAGAATATGTCCTTGAATTGTGACCAAGGCATCGCCAAGACATCTGTGGTGGTCTCTATTGTTTCCCACCAGAGTTGAGCTTCACCAGCCAAATGGAACGTGGCCAACGTGACTTTGTCTTCTTCTCCAACATTGGCACACCTAAACATACTCTCGATTTTTCTAAGCCATCCTTCAGCAACAACTGGATCAGATGACTGTCCATCAAACGTGGGTGGTCTCAGTCTCCGAAATCTATCTCCAGAATGTTCACTGCTAGAACCCGAGTTGGCACTTCCTTGTGTCTTCCGGCTCAACAGCACTCCTAATTGATCAGACTGTTGACGCACTATATCAGTCTGCTGACGCATCAATTCTGTCAGCTGCCTAATTACACTAGAGTCCTCCTCCCGCCTCAGACTTGGTATCTCTCTTGGTAATCTTGGCCTTCTTGGTCGTCTAGACATTTGCTATTCCTGTACAAGGTTAAGTACACCCTTAAACTTCTAATAGCTAAGGTTAAGATAAACACTTACAGTTGTTGGAGTACTTCCATGCAACGATTGGCACTGATGAGTAATCTTTTCAACGGTTTAACTGAATGTCTCTGATACCATACTGTAACACCCCAGATTATATAAACCCGATTTGTTACACAAGACTTGCACATGACTCGGAAATTCTGGTTCAAATTTGAAACTTCGCTCGAAAGTCATAATTTGATATTTTCTAAAACTTCAAATATTTTAAAACTTGCAGCGGAAAATCATTTGAGCAACGGTATGGTTAAACAAAACTGTAAAACATTGTTCGGAATGTTAGGAGACAATCGGCAGATAGGAAATAAAAGTTTAAACCGTGGAATACTTGAGAAGTCGCGGAAGTCAAACGCATCTGCCGATGAGTAAAGTCAACGGAAAAAGCAGAAACAGAAAATAGAAGGCTTCTGCCGATGACATCAACCAGAAAAGTTGGAAACAAAGACATCTCTCGGCAGATTACATCTACCGATGACGTTAGCCGGATAACTCAATTATCCAACATCAACCGATCGCAAAACGACAAGTTTTTTGACTCGCTTCTACCGATGGAAAAATGACAAAATCTCTCGTTCCCTTCTTCCGATAGGGTAAATTGCATATACAGATCACTAAACGACAAGCATAATACCCACTCATACCGGTAGGGCAAAATCTGCATCTTCCGATAGAATAAACCTCATGTACCGATGACTTTACTAGGACATCATCCGATGGCTTTACTGAAGACATCTTCCGATAGAACAACACGACTCAACATCTGCTGATAGACTTCATCTACCGACAAAGATCAGAATAACAACTCTAACTACGGAAAGGGATTTTTCACTTTACTGAAACTATTCAGAAACAATTCAAATCATTATATTGTTCAAATCTAGTAAAAACCAACATTTAAAATCCCACAGAATACTATCATCAGAAGATCTCAAAACGTATTCAAAATATTAAAGACCATTACTGTCATGAAAACTTAACATACTCAGATTGAAACCCTGTCAACTAAACCATTCCAACTACAGACATCAGTTAATCCGCCTTATCGGTTTACCAGGCCGAAACATGGATGTACTCCTCCAACCACACCTAATCATCTGAGTGTCCAGGAAATTCACCTGCAGTATCCTCAACACCTACATCACAAAACTCATTTATTAGCCAAATGCTAAGTAAGCAAAGCAGTAATGAAATGAAATGTTGAAACATAAATTCCTAAACATGCAATTCCTACTTTCTCATCTCAGTTGTATTCACATTCATTCATAAGCTGATCTGATCCCTCGATTCCCTTGGGAAGTGGATCAATTTTCCCAATGTTATACATCCTCTACTCGATTAAGGGGCGGATGAATTCCCTTAATAGCTGATCTGATCCCTTGGTTCCCTTGGGAGTGGGATCAATTCTCCCAATGTCATAAATCCCTACTTAAGTTAAGGAGTGGATTAGTTCCCTTAATAGTTTGTCTGTCGCATTCAGTTCATACCTTACAATTCTTACATGGAAATTCATTTTCGTAATCTTTCAAAAACATGATGCATGACATACAAAATCATTCACAAGATACATAACCCTATTGTTTTGTGATATAGACCCGAAGGCACATGCATACTTTACTTACCTGGATTCCGGGAAATTGTTTGGTTGCTAACCACTCTGGAAATCTGCTCACCTAAGTTCATAACAGAATATAAATTAAAACTTCATTAAACCCCACCAAGAATCAAACAGTGGTTCGAGGAAATCCAGTTAGAAACCCTACTACCTGAGTGTCCCCACCCCTTTTTATCACAAAAACCCGAACCTACGCTCAATCTCAGCATCCTCAAAATCTCCACATTGTACTCCATTAGGTATTTAACCACTATATCATAAGAGAAATGAGGAAAACTCACCTAAGTCGAAGGAGAATCGGGCGAGGAAAATCGCCTAGAGAGCTCGGCTGCTTGAGCTGAAAACCCGAAGAGAAAAGTGTGAAATGGTGGCGGCTACAGTGCATTAAACCCAATCCCTCATTCCTTAAATACGTTATCCACTTTTAAATTTCCAATTTACATAAATGCCCTTGCTTAGTCACTCATTAACCTAATCAATAACTCTCCCAATTCTTCCATGAAATTGCACATCATTAATTGATAAGTTAAATTCGGTTTAATTGAAACCGGGTGCTACAAGAAGTGTTTAAAAAATTTATGAAAAAATATGCTACTGCTAGTTTTAAACGTGCCCTAGAAGTACTATTAGAAATGATATTCTTAAAATGTTTATAGATATGAAAAATGAATTAATTACATTTGTTTCAAATGCTTTTTCAATGTCTATTTGCATTACTTCTGATTTATGGAGTGCACGTAATGCTGTTGATTATATAGTTGTAACATCTCATTTTATTGATGAATCTTGGCTATTAAATAAAAGAATTTTAGGATTTCGTAATTGTGAATATCCTCATTCTAGCAACACCATCTATAGATTTATTAGGACAATATTGCAAGAATATTCTATTAATAATAGAATTTTTAGCATAACTCTTGATAATGCTAGTACTAATAATATTGTTATTTCCCAATTTAAAGATTATTTACAATTAGATATTACTCGTGGTTCTCGTTTTCACATGAGATGCATGTGTCATGTTTTAAATTTAGTTGCTAAAGATTGTATGTTATATATTTCACCTCATATTGAATTAATTAGGTCCACAATTTCTTATATTATTGAGTTTAATTCGAGACAACAAGATAAATATTTTTGTAGAGCTGCCCAACTTAAACCAAGAAAATTAAAAACCAACGTAGATAATAGGTGGAATTCAACTTATTTGATGTTGCAAAATATTAGGTCATATTGGCAAGTTATTTGTACTTTTATTAATGATAAGACGCAAAGTATTAACCTTGACAAATATAGTTGTAATATTGCTAATATCTTTTTTAATTTTTTTTAAAAAAATTTATGATGTTACAAATCAATGTTCTGGAATTTATTATCTCATTTCTAATATTATTCTTCATATTTTTGTAGATTTAACATGTAATTTTACAAAATATTGACTAATAGATGAATTTAGTAATATTCTTAATAAAATTGAAACAAAATTTAAAAAATATTGGCATAACATTCCTCTTATTTTTTGTTATGCATGCATCATAGATCCAAGATATAAATTAAAAGGAGTATGTCTTATGCTCAATAGGATTTCTACAAATTTATGTATTGCACCTTTAATTACTAGTGATGACATAACAAATGAAGTTGCTAATTTATATGATTCTTATGAAACAAAATATTTCAATGTTAATCGTTATTATTCACGACTTCCACATACCGAGAGTTATCCGAGTAGTAGTGGTGGTGGTGGAGGTAGTTTTAGTCAATAATATAGTATTGATGATATATGGAGTGAATTACAAACAAAAAATTATTTTACATCTTTTACAAATGAACTCAATATTTATTTTAAAGCTCGTTATCAATTTTCTTGATATGAGAAGTTTGATATTTTATATTGGTGGGAAAGACATTCTACCACATATCCTATTCTTTCTATAATGACATATAATCTACTAACACCTCTTGTTTCTATTGTAGCATCAGAATCTGCTTTTAGTGCAGGTGGATGTGTTTATGATGAACGAAGATGAAGACTTGCACCGAACCTTGTGGAGGCGCTCATTTGTATTAAAGATTGGACTGACGCCAAGACGAGAGATCCACAATGAGAGGATGAAATTCTTGAGGAGTTTACGAATGTGAATGTTGAATACTAGAGATTCTTTTTATTGAATTTCTTTTGTAATTTGAAATAATTTTTTTTTCAAATTTGTAATTTTTTTTCGAATTTATAATTTTTTTCAAATTCTAATTTCTTTTTATATGTCAAAATATTTTTAATGATATTTATGCGATATTTTTTATTGAATAGTCTCAAATAATTTTTTTATTAATACATTAAATTTTATATACCTTAACATAACTAATTTTTAAATTAAATGAGTAAATATCGTTAGCATATAATTATTAATACTTATTATAATTTTAAATGAATTTTTTTAAAAACTTATATTATATTAATATAAATTGAAAATATTTATATACGCTCGGCTCGTTAGGCTCGTTGATCCAGCTCGGCTCGACTCGACTCGTTTACCTTGTGGCTCGCGAGTCGGTTTGGGGTGAAATTTTTTAAAGCTAGCTCATTAGGCTCGTTAGGCTCAATTTGTTTAACTCATTAGGCTCGATGAGACGGACTATTTCTAGTTCGACTAGGCTCAGCTAGACTCGGCTAGGCTCGACCGGATCGTTTGTCATCTCTAACTGAGTCTCAATGGAGTATCGAAATTGGATTACAACTGTAACGTCCCCAATTTCTATTCACATAAATCCTAAAAGTCCCGAAAATTTAAACTTTTACATTTCTTCTTATAATTGGACTTGCCTATTACCCTCGTCTATTCTCATACAATTTTCATTTTTCATTTATCGGTTCATTTCCCTTTTCATTCGTTCATCAATCGTGAGAGAAAAGACTCAGACATTAAATCCGTATCTATTAACAGTCAAAGACTAGTATTTTTCCTCTCGGGTTTCATAAATTTGAACAGTGGTCGAGATAAAAAACACTTAACTTCTCTCGGGTTTCTTCAATTTGAATAGTGGTCGGGATAAATAACACTTAACTTCTCTCGGGTTTCTTCAATTTGAACAGTGGTCGGGATAGTTAATTCTCTCTATCGGGTGTGGACGAATGGTAATTCTCTCTATCGGGTGTGGACGAATGGTACAGTAGGGTCGACGTGGCTTCTGTAAAGAAATCAGTCGACGACTATAAAGCAGACGGGAAATAAATTCCACTCGGGAATCGTCTCATTCGTCCACAGACCACGTGACTTTATCGTCCCCAGTCCACGTAACTTCATTATCTACGGGCTACATAAACTCATCGTCCACAATCTAACGTCCACAAATCACATGACTTTATCGTCCCAAGTCTACGTGACTTCATTGTCCACGGGCTACATAAACTAATCGTCCATAGACTTTGGACGATGATTTTCTCTTATAAAATACTTAACTGGACCTTATCGTCCACAGACTTTGGACGATGACTTTTTCTTATAAAATGCTTAACTGGACCTTATCATCCATAGACTTTGGACGATGACTTTTTCTTATAAAATGCTTAACTGTACCTTATCGTCCACAGACTTTGGACGATGACTTTTTCTTATAAAATACTTAACTCTAAACCATGCATTACCCAATCAATCGCCCCTTCCTGGCGATCGATCGGCTAGCTCTCTGGATTTTGTCCAGTTTCCCCTGCATAACCTAAAATCATCAAACTTACTTTGAAAGCATCAAAACTCATTCCAAATCATCAAAGTCTATCTCTAATTCATCAAAGCCTAATTCGTACATCAACGTCAGATCTACTTCATTCATATGTATAGCAGAAGCTAATTAAATCCTCAAAATACATCAAAACAACGTTTTGATTAACCTAACCAGATACCAAGCATCCTAAAAAGAGTTTCTATACAATTCAATCCAAAACTCTTAACCTATAGCTCCCACGGGTCATGTTCGCATCGACTACGCCAGCGTGCTCCCACGAGCATCCTTCATCAAACTGCAGGCTCGTCACGTGGAGGGACATCTTCCTCACCTTGCTCGTAGTCACCTACACCATAAAGACACCTATGGGATAAAAATCTCAGCAAGTTCTACGTAAATACTATGCATGAACATGTATATGCAGTTTTCATGAAAGCCGTCCATATCATTTCATTTAGCAGTACGTGTCAGTCTATGATTATCAGAAACGCTCGACAGATGGATAAGGCACGTCAAGCGGCTAGACAGCCCACACCATCTGAAGGGAGGAAAACTCGCTCACCAAGGAACGCCAGGTCTGAACCTCATCCCCGATAACCCCATGTCATGGTTGTTTACTATGATACTTTACTTTCGTTATTTACATTTCCACTTTCATGAAATCAATGCACAAATTCCCTTTTTTTTTATGACATTTATAAACAATTATGCATGAAAAACAATAGCATAACATAAACATACATCGTGTATACCATCAAGACGATAAAAGCGTAACCTATAAAAACAACTAATCCTAACTACCCAACCAAAGCAATTAAACAAATCAAGCACCAACAATCCTCAACACAAATTCCGACATATGGTGTAGGCCAATCGGCCCCAGTAAGTCACGAGAACTTACCTCAAGTCCTCAGCACACCAAGCACTATCCGCGAGCTTGTTCACCTAAGCAAATTCATAACACACGGCATTAGAATTGAGTCTAACCTAATCGGACTCAGTTAAATCACTTAACTATCCTCCATAGTAATAAATGCATTATTATCATTCAACATTCCAATAACTAACGATTTCTAACTTCACTCAGCAATTTCTAATGAAACCCTATTTGAATAACAACTCTAAAACCGAAGGCTAACAACCCAGAACTTTAAAACCTTATCTAGGGTCGCGATTTAGGAATGCATCGTGAAGGAAATTGATCGGTTGGAGGAGGAGCCGTTAAATTGTGAAGAAGCGTAGGGGTGGAGAGAATTTTCGTGGCTGTGAAAGTTAAAGGAGAGAAAGAGTGAAAGTGAATGTGGTTTCTCGTAAGGGAGGGAAAAAGAAGGTGTTGCCTCTGCCAAGCTTCTCCCACAAGTTTTGACACTTGTCACACTCTCACTTGGTGGTTCCAACTCTCCCTTTTTACTTCCTAATTTGCCCCTCCATCCAATTGCTTGTTTGGTTGAATTTAGTTTGGTTTCTCCAACAAGACTCCCTGCTCGTTAAACGGAATAGATTCACAATATTTAGAAAAATGCCATTATATTGTGGAATTTCAAAATCTCGTAAAACCGGGTGTTACATTCCATCCCCCTTAATTAAATTTTTGTCCTCAAAATTTGATTATACAAACAGTTCAGGATACTTAGACATCATATCCTATTGTCTCTCCCAAGTAGCTTCCTCCGCCCCGTGGTTCCGCCATAACACCTTGACTAGCGGAATTTCTTTGTTTCTCAATACCTTAATAGAGGACTCCAGAATCTGTACTGACTTTTCCACATAGGTTAGCGTTGGTTGCACCTCAATCTCCCGTGCTTCTACGACATGCGACGGGTCACGCACACACCTCCTAAGCATGGATACGTAAAAGACGTTGTGGATGCTCTCCATAGATACTGGAAGCTGTAATCGATATGCCATCCTCCCAATTCTCTTCAAAATAGTAAAGGGCCCTACATAGCGAGGGCTTAGCTTCCATTTTCACCCGAATTGCATAACGCCTTTGAATGGAGAAATCTTTAAATACACCTCGTCGCCGTCATTAAACTCCAACTCCCTTCTTCTATTGTCAGCATAGCTTTTCTATCGGCTTTGGGCTATCTCCATACGCTGCCTAATAACGGCGATCTTCTCCGCCTTCTGCTGCAAAATATCTGGGTTGATTATGCTAGATTCGTCAACTTCGTCCCAGTATAGCGGTGATCTACATTTTTGCCCATACAACGCCTCATATGGAGCCATGCCGATAGTAGCCTGGAAGCTGTTATTATAGGAAAACTCGATCAGTGGCAAGTACCTGCTCCACGATCTTTGAAACTCCAATACACAGGCTCTAAGCATATCCTCAAGAATTTGATTCGTTCGTTCTGTCTGACCATCGGTCTCAGGATGGAACGCCGTGCTGAAGTTCAACTAAGTTCCCATGGCCTTGTGCAAACTCTTCCAAAATCTCGAGGTGAATCTCGGATCTCGATCCGAAACTACTGAGACAGGCACCCCGTGTAGCCTGACAATTTCCTTTACATATAGCTCGATGAGCTGATCCATGGAGAACGTTACTTTAACTGGAAGAAAGTGGGCCGACTTGGCCAAACGATCCACTATCACCCATATGCAATCATGCCTCTTCGTCGTTCTTGGGAGTCCAACAATAAAATCCATGAAATTTGCTCCCATTTTCACTCCGGGATCGGCAGCAGCTGCAAGGTTCCGGCTGGCCTCTGGTGCTCTGCTTTGACCTGTTGGCAGACTAAACAAGTTTCTACATACCTAACGACCTCTCTTTTCATGTTTGGCCACCAGAAGTGCTGTTTCAAGTCCCGGTACATCTTGGTGCTTCCTGGGTGCACAGAATAAGCTAAGGAGTGTGCCTCGGCCAAAATCTCCTTCTTCAGCTCCTCGTCGTTAGGCAAGTATCATCTATGCCTGAATCTCAATACACCATCATCCGACAGGCTGAAATCGGACAGGTTCTCAGGGGTCACGCTCAATCGATACCTCTCCCACTCCAAGTCCCTCTGTTGAGCTTCTCGGATTTTTTCTATGATTGTCGGCCTTAGTGAAATATTTTAGAGCATACTAGATAATTCAACCACGATCTCTACATCAAACCTCTCGATTTCTGACTTTAATACCGTCGACATCATGGCAAGTGAAGGCTGACTCGAAGAAGGCATTCTGCTCAGAGCATCTGTGACTTTATTCGCCTTTCCTGGGTGGTATTTAATCTCAAACTCGTAGTCTTTGACGAACTCTAACCACCTTCTTTGCCGCATGTTCAATTCCTTCTGCGTAAACAGATACTTTAAGCTCTTGTGGTCTGAATCTATTTCGCATTGCTGCCCGTATAAATAATGTCTCCAAATCTTTAATGCGAAGACCACTACTGCTAGTTTCAGGTCATGCGTCGGATAATTCTACTCATACGGCTTTAACTGCCGAGTCACATAGGCAATAATTCTCCCTCACTGCATAAATATGCATCCAAGAACAACCTTAGACGCGTCGCAATAAATTCTAAACTTTTCGCCCTCAACTGGCAGCGTAAGAACTGGAGCCGTTGTCAAGTTCTGTTTCAGTTCTCGAAAGCTTTGATCACATGCAACTGTCCATATAAACTTTTCATTCTTCCTTGTCAAATGTGAAAGAGGGACTGCAATCTTCGAGAACCCCTCGATAAATTTACGATAATACCCGGCCAATCCGAGAAATCCGCGTATCTCCCGTACATTCTTAGGCTGCTGCTAATCTTTTATAACTTGAATCTTACTCGGATCTACAGAAATACCCTCTTGAGATATGATGTGGTCGAGAAAATTTATTCGATCCAGCCAAAACTCACACTTGGAGAACTTTGGGTAAAGCTGGCGTTGTTGCAAAACTCCCAAAACAATCCATAGGTGCTTCTCATGCTCCTCTTTCGTCTTCGAATAGACCAAGATGTCATCGATGAAAACAACAACAAACTTGTCTAGATACTTCTTGAAGACATGGTTCATTATGTCCATAAAAGTTGCAGGGGTATTCGTAAGTCCAAAAGACATAACAAGGAACTCATAATGCCCATACCTCGTTCGGAATGCTGTCTTTTGAATATTATCTTCTCTCCGGACCTTCAACTGATAATAACCCGAGCGTAGATCAATCGTCGAAAATACTCGAGCACCCTGCAGTTGATCGAACAAATCGTCTATTCGGGACAATGGGTACTTATTTTTCACTGTCATTTTATTCAACTCTCGATAGTCGATGCACATCCTGAGAGTTCCGTCTTTCTTTTTAACGAACAAAACCGGCACACCCCATGGGGAAAAGCTAGGTCAGATGAACCCCTTATCCAACAACTCCTCCAGCTGAAACTTCAACTCTTTCAGTTCAGCAGGCGCCAATCTGTACAGATTATTGGAAATAGGTGCCGAGCTCAAATAAACATCTATTACAAATTCGATCTCTCGGTTCGGTGGCAATCCGAGAAGATTGTCTGTAACGCTTCGAGTTTTCTAAACCCGGTTTGCTACTCATAACCCGAATATAACTAAGAAACTTTGAACCAAATTTAAAATTTCGCTAGAAAGTCAAAATTTGACGTTTTCTAAAACCTCGAAATATCTAGAAAAAAGAACTAGCAGCGGAAATCATTTAAGCAAAAATAGTGTTAAACAAATTTATATAAAGAATGTTGAATAATCGGTTGGAATATTAAGAAACAATCGGCCAAAGGAAATAAGGGTTTAAATCGTGAAATACTTGAAAGGTTACAGAAGTCAAACATATCTACCGCCGAGCAATAGTCAACGGAAGAGGCTAAAACGGGAACCAGAAGGCTTCCCTGGTGACAAAGCGACAAAATATTGGCTACATCATCCGGTCACAAAACGACAAAACACTTCCTACATCCACCGGTGACGTCAGCCGGATGATTCATTCATCCGATCGACTTTATCATACACCCACTGGTGACGTCAGCCGAATGATTCGTTCATCCGATTGACATTATCATACATCCACCGGTGACATCAGCCGGATGATTCGTTCATCCGATTGACTTTATCATACATCCACCGGTGACGTCAGTCGGATGATTCATTCATCCGATCGACTTTCACTGAGGACATCTTCCGATAGAGAACAAATTAACAACTCAACATCTGCCGATAGACTTCATCTACCGATAGAGAACAGAACAACAACTCTAACTATGGAAAGGAATTTACTCACTTTACTGAAACCATTCAGAAACAATTCAAATTATTGCATTACTTAAACCCAGTAAGAACCAACATTTAAACTCCACAGAATACTATCATCAGAAAATCTAAAAACGTATTCAAATATTAAAAGAAATATTACTGTCATGAAAACTTAGCATACTCAGATTGAGACACTGTGAACTAAACTATTCCAACTACAGACATCAGTTAATCCGCCTCATCAGTTTACCAGGCCGAAACATGGATGTACTCCTCCAGCCACATCTATTCATTTGTGCACTCAAGGAAATCACCTGCAGTCTCCTCAACACCTACATCACAAAACTCATCTATTAGCCTAATACTAAGTAAGTAAAGCAGTAAGAAAATGAAATGCTGAAATGCTGAATCATAAATTCCTAAACATGCAAATTTCTACTTTCTCATCTCAGTTGATTTGCATTCGTTTCTGTTCAGATCCCCCTGTGAAATTGGGAGTTGGATCACTTCTCCCAAAGTACAAGTATCCACTGACTCATTAAGGGTTGGATTAATTCCCTTAACAGTAAATATGATGCACATAACTATTCAGATCCCCCTGTAAAATTGGGAATCGGATCAATTTTCCCAAAGTATAAGCATCCACTGTCTAATTAAAGGGCGGATTATTTCCCTTAATAGTGTATCTGTTCACATAGCTGTTTCAATATGTTCATTCTTCACCATGCCAACATGCATTCAAATTTATTTTCGTATATTTTTTTTTAAAACATGTTGCATAATACACAGACACTTTCAAATAAACATAATCCTAATGTTTTTTGATGTAGGCCCGAAGGCACACGCAAACTTCACTTACCTGGTCTCTTGGAAGTCGCTCGGTTTCAACTACTCTGGAAGCCCTGTTCACCTAATGTCATAAATAAAATACCATTCAGATCTTCACTAATCCTCATCCTACACCATTCACAAACCTAAGGAGCTAGTTTAGAAGTTCGGATCATCGCACACTCCTGATTCAGCACTAACCCGAACTCGACTCACTCACAGCATTCTAAAAAAATACACACATTGCACTCTATTTGCTATCTAGCAACTAAATCCCGAGAAAACGAAGGGAAAACTTACCTAGTTTGAGGAAATGGAGATCAGAGGGGGAAAATCGCCTGGAGCTCTGTTGAGCTTGAGCTGAATACCGAGAAGGAAAAATGAAGGAAAAGTGGCGGCTAAACCTCATTAAACCCTTCCTTAAATACGTTATCCACAATAAATTTCAATTTACCATTTTGTCCTTACTCATTCACCTATTAACCTAATCACTAATTCACCCAAATTTCAATTTTACAACATTCTCTATAATTGGAAAAAGGTAAATCGGTTAATAGAAACCAGGTGTTACATTGTCGCAAAAAATCTTCGCGATCTCCCTGACAATCGGGATGTCATTCGGTGTTACCCCATTAAGTAATTGAGTGTCGACCACAGTGACCATGTAAACTGAGCATTCATCTTTAAACTGCTCATTAACCTTCATGGAATAAGAGGTTGGCAGGCTACTTAACCTATTCATTGCCTGATAAGCCAACTCCTATTTCCCGGGGGCCGAAAAGTCACCAACCCGGATCGGCAGTCGATGGTGTCAAAGTGGCGAGATAGCCAGTCCATCCCAAAAATGAGATCATACACCTCTATGCCCATAACTATCAGACGGGCATATAGGGTATTATTCCCCACTTAGACAACATTGCCCTGAAAAATACTATCTGACTGCATAGGCTCTCCCGAAGGTAGCATCACACTATATTCACAATCTGCCAACTCCGGCACTATCTTTACCCTAGCTATGCATGCAGTAGAAATAAATGAGTGCGTAGCACCCGTGTCTATCAATGAAAATACAGCTACTTCCGTGACTAAAAGAGTACCTGCTATAACGGAGAGCTGGGCCTCGTCGTCGACATCACCTGGCTCAATAAAGGCGAAAATCCTCGGGACAACTCTACTTTGAACGGTAGCCGCCCTTGGACAGTTTTGAGCAAAATGGCCTACCTCCCCACATCTGTAACAACTGTTTGTGCCCAATCGACAAGCGCCGTAATGTTCCTTCTGGCACTTTGGACAAATAGGCTTCTGAGTAGCCCCTTGGACTTGCTTCCCCTTACCCTGGTCACCCTTGCCATCATAGGGCCTCTTAGTACCTCTCTGGGGTTGTTGTTGCTGGCCCCTCGGCTGCCATCCCCTGTTCTGAGGTCGAGGCTGTAATTCCCGAAAGAACCTTCTAGCTAGCTCCCTCGGTTTGACGTAATTTTGTTCGACAGCCTCAATTTTCAGTGCCTTGGCCATGATCTCAGTATAGGGCACGTTCCGCACCCCTGATATGGTGACACCTTTTCGGATATCCTGATTTAGCCCTTGTATAAAATGGCACATTTTGTCTTCATTGTCGCTGACCTGTCGTGGTGCGAAACGGGATAGGGCCTTAAATTTTCTAACATACTCGGCAACTGGACCAACCTATCGCAATTGCATAAACTCCGTCATTTTGGCCTCACGTACCATATGGCTAAAATATTTGTCATAAAACACGGACTTGAACCGCTCCCAACTCATTATTGTAACATCTGTGGTTGTCTTGATCGTATCCCACCAGAAACGGGCATCCAGAGCCAAATGGTAGGTGACCAATGTAACTTTCTCTCCATCTTCTATATTCGCATATGCCAACATGTCTTCCATAGTACGAATCCACTCCTCGGCTAAAGAGGGATCCAAAGACTGTCCGTTGAACATCGGAGGCTGTAACCTTTGGAACCTCTCCATCCCACGATTACTAGGAGTCGCTACCTCCTGAGTTCGATTGCCCTCGCGATTAATCAACATATCAAGCTGTTGAGACTGTCTATCCATGTGCTGAGCCTATCGTTCTAAGTGTTGGGATTGTTGGGCAATGAAGTCTTTAAGTTTATCTATGGTGTCATCCCTTTCATCTCGGTCATTTCCTCTACGCACCATTTTGTACACCTATAAAGGTTAAAGACAATAACTCTAAGAAATAAAAACAAATAAAGCATATAACATACTTACAGTTTGAAGAAGTATGTCCGAGAAGTGGCTTGCGTAGTCGAGCAGTCTACATAACCGATTTTAAAATCCAAGAGCTCTGATACCAACTATTGTAACGCCCCCAATTTCTATTCACATAAATCCTAAAAGTCCAGAAAATTTAAACTTTTATATTTCTTCTTATAATTGGACTTGCCTATTACCATCGTTTATTCTCATACAATTTTCATTTTTCATTTATCGGTTCATTTCCCTTTTTATTCGTTTATCAATCGTGAGAGAATAGACTTAGGCATTAAATCCGTATCTATCAACAGTCAAAGACTAGTATTTTTCCTCTCTGGTTTCATAAATTTGAACAGGCTTCTCTCGGGTTTCATAAATTTGAACAGTGGTCGGGATAAATAACACTTAACTTCTCTCGGGTTTCTTCAATTTGAACAGTGGTCGGGATAAATAACACTTAACTTCTCTCGGGTTTCTTCAATTTGAACAGTGGTCGGGATAAATAACACTTAACTTCTCTCGGGTTTCTTCAATTTGAACAGTGGTCGGGATAAATAACACTTAACTTCTCTCGGGTTTCTTCAATTTGAACAGTGGTCGGGATAAATAACACTTAACTTCTCTCGGGTTTCTTCAATTTGAACAGTGGTCGGGATAAATAACACTTAACTTCTCTCGGGTTTCTTCAATTTGAACAGTGGTCGGGATAAATAACACTTAACTTCTCTCGGGTTTCTTCAATTTGAACAGTGGTCGGGATAAATAACACTTAACTTCTCTCGGGTTTCTTCAATTTGAACAGTGGTCGGGATAAATAACACTTAACTTCTCTCGGGTTTCTTCAATTTGAACAGTGGTCGGGATAAATAACACTTAACTTGTCTCGGGTTTCTTCAATTTGAACAGTGGTCGGGATAAATAACACTTAACTTCTCTCGGGTTTCTTCAATTTGAACAGTGGACGGGATACCTAATTCTCTCTATCAGGTGTGGACGAATGGTAATTCTCTCTATCGGGTGTGGACGAATGGTAATTCTCTCTATCAGGTGTGGACGAATGGTACAGTAGGGGTCAACGTGGCTTCTGTAAAGAACTCAGTCGACGACTATAAAGCAGACGGGAAATAAATTCAACTTGGGTTTCGTCTCATTCGTCCACAGACCACGTGACTTTATCATCCCTAGTCCACATGACTTCATTATCCACGGGTTACATAAACTCATCGTCCACAGACTAACGTCCATAGACTTACTTAAGTTTAACGTCCACAGATCATGTGACTTTATCGTCCCCAGTCCACGTGACTTCATTGTCCACAGGCTACATAAACTCATCGTCCACAGACTTTGGACGATGACTTTTTCTTATAAAATACTTAACTAGACCTTATTGTCCATAGACTTTGGACGATAACTTTTTCTTATAAAATACTTAACTGGACCTTATCGTCCAAAGACTTTGGACGATGACTTTTTCTTATAAAATGCTTAACTGAACCTTATCGTCCACAGACTTTGGACGATGACTTTCTCTTATAAAATACTTAACTCTAAACCATGCATTACCCGATCAATCGCCCCTTCCTGGCGATCGATCAGCTCGCTCTCTGGATTTTGTCCAGAGAGCTGTTTTCACCTTCTTTCCCCCGCATAACCTAAAATTATCAAATTTATTTTCAAAGCATCAAAACTAATTCCAAATCATCAAAGTCTATCTCTAATTCATCAAAGCCTAATTCGTACATCAACGTCAGATCTACTTCATCAATATTCATTCATATGTATAGCAGAAGCTAATTAAATCCTCAAAATACATCAAAACAACGTTTTGATTAACCTAACCAGATACCAAGCATCCTAAAAAGAGTTTCTATACAATTCAATCCAAAACTCTTAACCTATAGCTCCCACAGGTCATGTTCGCATCGACTATGCCAGCGTGCTCCAACGAGCATCCTCCATCAAACTGTAGGCTCGTCAGGTGGAGGAACATCTTCTTCACCTTGCTCGTAGTCACCTACACCATAAAGACACCTATGAGATAAAAATCTCAGCAAGTTCTATGTAAATGCTATGCATGAACATGTGTATGCAGTTTTTGTGAAAGCCGTCTATATCATTTCATTTAGCAGTACGTGTCAGTCTATGATTATCAGAAATGCTTGACAGATGGATATGGCACGTCAAGCGGTTAGACAGCCCACACCATCTGAAGGGAGGAAAACCCGCTCACCATGGAACACCAGGTCTGAACCTCATCCCCGATAACCCCATGTCATGGTTGTTTACTGTGATACTTTACTTTCGTTCTTTACATTTCCATTTTCATGAAATCAATGCACAAATTCCCTTTTTTTCATGACATTTATAAACAATGATGCATGACAAACAATATCATAATGTAAACATACATCGTGTATACCATCAAGACGATAAAAGCGTAACCTATAAAAATAACTAATCCTAACTACCCAACCAAAGCAATTAAACAGACCAAGCACCAACAATCCTCAACACAAATTCTGACATATGGTGTAGGCCAATCGGCCACAATAAGTCACGAGAACTTACCTCAAGTCCTCAGCACACCATGCACTATCCGTGAGCTTGTTCACCTAAGCCAATTCATAACACACGGCATTAGAATCGAGTCTAACCCAATTGGACTCCGTTAAATCACTTAGCTATCCTCCATAGTCATAAATGCCTTATTATCATTCAACATTCCAATAACTAACGATTTTTAACTTCAGTCAGCAATTTCTAAGAAAACCCTATTTGAATAACAACTCTAAAACCGAAGACTAACAACCCAGAACATTAAAACCTTACCTATGGTCGCGATTTAGGAATGAATCGTGAAGGAAATTGATCGGTTGGAGGAGGAGCCGTTAAATTATGAAGAAGCTTAGGGATGGAGAGAATTTTCATGGCTATGAAAGTTAAAGGAGAGAAAGAGTGAAAGTGAATGTGGTTTCTCGTAAGGGAGGGAAAAGGAAGGTGTTGCCTCTGCCAAGCTTCTCCCACAAGTTTTGACACTTGTCACACTCTCACTTGGTGCTCCCAACTACCCCCTTTTTACTTCCTAATTGGCCCCTCCATCCGATTGCTTGTTTGGTTGAACTTAGTTTGGTTTCTCCAACAAGATTCCCTTCTCGTTAAACGGAATAGATTCACAATATTTACAAAAATACCATTATATTGTGGAATTACAAAACTCCGTAAAATCGAGTGTTACAACAACCAAGTTAAACAATAAATGCTTCCGTAGAGGTAAAATCATCTTCATTGCCTGCCCAATTTGCATCAGAGAATGAATGAAGGTTAAGTGGAGTGTGTTGATAGAGACTGATATCATGTACAAGAGTACCACATAAGTAGCAGTGTAATTGTTTAGCAGCAGCCCAATGTTCACTTATGGGTCGATGTGAAAACATAGAAAGCTTGTTAACCATGTAGGAAATATTTGGGTGAGTAAGAAATAGATATCAAAGACCCCCAATGATAATCTGATGCTCTAGGGGGTTGGTGAGTACAACGACAGAGATGAGAGAGAGAATTGGTTATTTAGTAATGGGAGTAGCAATTAGTTTAGCTTCCAGCATGTGAGTTTTGTCAAGAAGATCCCTAACATATTGTCATTGAGACAAGAATACACCTTAAGAATGATGATAACTTCTACACCAAGGAAATAATTTAAGTGGTTACGATCTTTAATAGAAAATCGTCGAACTAGAAGATAAATGAAGTTTTGAATAGTTGTGTCTGTGACACCCCGAGTTACCTGAACTCGGTTCATCATATTTACTGTTCATGTGTCTAACCGTACTCGAAAATCCATAAAAATTTAAAATTTTCCCATCGTTTAAAACGACATCATTAAAACATTAAATGTTTGCAGCGGAAAGAAAAGATTACTTTATAGAAGACTCATTATAAAATCTTTGAACTAAATAAAATAAGAGAATGAAATCTTGCTTTACATTCACTATCGTTAAAAAAAAACGACAATATAACGTTTAAAACTATAAAACCAAAACCTGCAATGTGAAACTAGATTTCTAATATAATTTGCAAAATATATTCATACATCAAAATAAACACTACCGTTTAAAGACAACTAAGCTTGTCATTTACATACAAATCTGCAACTTCAAAACCTTTTGTACATACATTATCCCAAAATTACCTATGCATTTGCCCACAGGTCAAAATCGCCTTAGCGGCTACAAGCACACCCCATGGACGTCCTCCACCAACTGCTCCATCAACCTTCTTAAGGATCAAGGCCCTCACCTGTATCAAATTCACCTACACCACAAAATAAACTAATGAGCCTAATGCTGCAGTAAGTGATATAGTAAAATAAAATGCATGCTCATGATTATGCTATGCTGTTCGTAAAAGCATGTACTGAGTCTTCTTTTATTTTTCTTGCATGACATGAGTTATTGGGGTACTGCTTCTAGAGAAGAGATGGCCTAACTGATTGTCCACCTGGCGGGACGACCAACTCGCTCTAGGGGAAGTGGGATGGCATATATGACAGTCCCTCTGACGGAACCGGTTCCTCTGGCGGAACTACCAAACTCAGTTCCCTACCCACAACAACTATTACGTATTTTACTATTCTATATTCTGTTACTCTTGTTTACATGAAAACTATGTATAAAAACCATTTTCTATGCTTTAGGAAAACCATGATGCATGATTACATGTTGCACACACATTCTTCAATTATATAACATAATATAACTAAGAAGCAAATCATTCATTAGACAAACAACTAGCATAATTAACTCACTCACAACCTAAGAGTTCTACCCAACCAACTCTCAAAACTACATTCACAAAATCCTCAATCTCATAATCTTTTGTGGTGCAGGCCAATCAGCCAAAACGCATGCATACATACACTTACCTCGTCTCTTGAGTTTGGTTTCGTTAATGTGCTCAAGTTCCTTCTTGACTTGTATACCTAAAGTATGCCAATCAACAAGATTCATAAAAATTCACTTAACAACCTAATTTTCGGAATTCCCTTCAAATAAACAACAAATTTCAAAATCTCATAACTTTTGCTATACATAACCAAATTTGATAATTCTTGAGGCTATAGAATCCTTAAGGAGTCTACTTTAACATGGTAAAGTCAATTTATCAAGATAAACTAGCTCAATGTACCGAAATTACAGATTTCTAATCTGCCCTGTATTTTATTATTTTCAACTATTCATGCATTACTTGATGTTTTTCCTTCATTTCCAACCATAAGCAACCATTACAATTCATTCAAACCCTAAAACATCAAGAAATTGAGGGAAAACCAAATTTTCGTGTAGCCATCTAGGGTTTATCAATTTCTCCATAATCTAAAAAAAAACTCCAATTTTATCAACCTTTAACTAGTATTTTACATGAACATAACCTAAAATCTAACTTACCTTGATTCTTCTTACAAAAGACCGGGCTTTGAGAGAAGGGAGAGCTCTGAAAATGGAGGAGAAATTTCGTGGCTCTTGGTCATACTAAGGGTTATTTTACATAGAATGAAGATGAGTAGGAGGTGAAGTGTCATTTTGAGGTTTAAAGGAGCAAGTTTGACTTTTCTTCATGTTTATCCTCCTTTTCTCTCTTCACTTATTCCTTTGATTTCCAGCACGGTTTCCTTCTCCCTTTGTCTTTTGAAAGTTTGACTCCTTCATACCTCTCCTCCATTGGTTCTTCATTGTTGACTATTCAAACTCAACAGCTATTCTTCATTCCTATTGGTCCTTATTTTCTTTTGACTTTTGAAACTCTCTTCAATTGGTTCATCATTCTTCTTTTGATGTTAAAGTTAATTGTTGTTGGTCTAATACTTGTTGACTTCTCAATATTCCATTGCTTCTCTTTATTTCTAAAATTGAGAAGTTTTAAATCATAAAACACTATGCACGAGTAATAGGGTGTACGATGAAACTTTTGGTTATTACATCCTATCCTCCTTAATAAAAATTTTGTCCTCAAAATTTACGTACCGAATAATTCTGGATAACGGCTTTACATATCCTGTCGACTCTCCCAAGTTGCCTCCTCAACATTGTGGTTGCGCCACAACACTTTTACCAGTGGAATTTCTTTATTGCGTAGAACCTTTACTGTTAACTCCAAAATTTGTACTGGTTTCTCTTCATACGTCAAAGTCGGTTGAATTTCAACTTCTCTTTGTTCAACAATCTGAGAAGGATCTCGTATACACTTCCTTAGCATAGATACATGGAAGACATTTTGGATTCCATCCATGGAGTCTGGTAGCTGCAATCTATATGCTGTTTTTCCAATTCGTTCTATAATTTTGAATGGTCCCACATATCTTGGATTCAACTTGCCCTTCCTTCCAAATCTCATTACACCTTTGAATGGCGAAATTTTTAAAAACACTTCATCATTTACATTAAACTCCAACTCTCGCCTCCTTTGATCTGCATAGCTTTTCTGCCGACTTTGAGCTGTTAAAATTTGTTGTCTAATGATTGCAACCTTCTCTGCGGTTTGCTGCAAAATATCAAGACCAACTAATCTTGCTTCGCCGACCTCGTCCCAGTATAAAGGAGACCTACACTTCCGGCCGTAAAGTGCTTTGTAATGGGCCATGCCAATAGTGGATTGAAAATTGTTATTATATGCAAATTCCACTAAAGGTAGATACTTGCTCCATGAACCCTGAAACTCCAATACACACGCCCTCAACATATCCTCCAGAATCTGAATTGTTCTCTCTGTCTGTCCATCTGTTTGAGGATGAAATGCTGTACTAAATGTCAATTGAGTTCCCATGGATTTATGGAGACTTTTCCAAAAATGCGACGTAAACCTGGGGTCTCGATCTGACACAATTGATATAGCTACTCTATGCAATCTGACGATCTCTTGAATAAACAATTTAGCAAACTGACTCATAGAAAACGTCATTCTTACTGGTAGAAAATGGGCTGACTTGGTTAATCGATCCACAATCACCCATATACCATCATACCCTTTCGTTGTTCTAGGCAGTCCAACAATGAAATCCATAGAAATCTGCTCTCATTTCCACTCTGGAATTGGTAGTGGTTGTAAGGTTCCGGCTGGTCTCTGGTGTTCTGCTTTAATCTGTTGACAAGTAATACACGCTTCAATGTGCCTTGGCACATCTCTGTTCATGTTCGGCCACCAGAAATGGTGCTTCAAATCTCTATACATTTTCGTACTTTCAAGATGTATAGAGAAAGTAGAGGAATGTGCTTGAGATAGAATTTCTTTGCGTAGCTCAAGGTCATTAGGCACATACCATCAGTTTCGAAATTTTAATATTCCTTCGATAGATAGGTTAAAATCTGAAGAATCATCTGATATCATGCTTAATTTGTATTGTTCACATTCCGAATCATGCTGTTGAGCTTCTTTAATCTTCTCCAACAGTGTCGGCTTTAATGATATAGCTGAAAGTGTAGCCGTCAAATCTGCAACCATCTCCATATGAAATCTTTGAAATTCTGATTTGAGCTCAACTGACATAGATGACATTTCAGGCTGCATTACGGTGGATTTTCGACTTAAGGCATCTGCTACCCTGTTGGCCTTTCCTGGGTGGTATTTAATTTCAATATCGTAATCCTTTACAAATTCTAACCACCGTCTCTATCTCAGGTTCCAGTCTTTCTGCGTAAATATGTACTTCAAACTTTTGTAGTCAGAAAAGACTTCACATTGCTAGCCATAAAGGTAATGTCTCCATATTTTCAAGGTGAAAACCACTGCTGCTAGCTCTAGATCGTGCGTCAGATAGTTCCGTTCGTAGGTTTTGAGTTGTCTCGATGCATAAGCCACAACTTTTCCATTTTATATTAAAACAGCACCTAACCCGATCTTAGAAGCATCACAATAAATGCTGAAATTACCGTTTTCTGCTGGTAGTGTCAATACAAGAGCCGTTGTCAATTTCTGCTTAAGTGTCTGAAAACTCTTTTCACAATCCTCGGACCACCAGAATTTTACACTTTTCCTGGTCAGGCGAGATAAAGGAAAGGCTATTCTTGAAAAACCCTCAATAAATCTTCTGTAATATCCTGCTAGACCAAGAAAACTCCGTATATCACCAACATTTTTAGGCTGAGGCCATTCAATAATAGCCTGAATCTTCGAAGGATCAACTGAAATTCCTTTATTCGAAATGACATGACCGAGGAAATTGACACGATCGAGCCAGAACTCACATTTAGAAAATTTTGCGTACAGTCAGTGAAGCTTCAAAGTTGACAAAACCGTCGTTAAATGCTCTTCGTGTTCCTCTTTTGTCTTGGAATAGATCAAAATATCATCAATGAACACAATCACAAATTTGTTTAAGTATTCGTGAAATAATCGATTCATAAGATCCATAAAAGCTGCAGGAGCATTCGTTAAACCAAATGACATCACTAGGAATTCATAATGTCCATACCTAGTTCGAAAGGCAGTCTTGGGTATATCCTCTGGTTTAACCTTCAACTGATAGTACCCAGATCGTAAATCAATCTTTGAAAACACTTTGGCACCTTGCAGTTGATCAAACAAATCATCAATACGTGGCAAAGGATACTTGTTCTTTATCGTCAACTTATTAAGTTCTCGATAGTCAATGCACATTCTAAGGGATCCATCTTTCTTCTTCACAAAAAGAACTGGTGCACCTCATGGTGAAAAACTAGGGCGTATGAATCCCTTGTCTATTAGTTCTGTCAACTGTGTCTTTAACTCTTTTAATTCCGTAGGAGCCATACGGTATGGATTCTTTGATACTGGTGCAGCCCCTGGAATTACATCAATTTCAAATTCTATTTCCCGATCCGGAGGCAAACCAGGTAATTCATCCAAGAAAACTTCTGAAAAATTTTGAACAACTGGTACTTCCTGAATCTTCACTTCGTTTTGCTTATTCATGTCAACCATACTCACCAAATACCTAGTGCATCCACTCTTCAACAATCGCTGAGCTCTAATAGAGGACACAACTGATATAGCACTAACATTTTTCACAGCTCGAAACAAATACTTAACACCATTTGGGGGTTGGAAACAGACTGTTCTTGATCTACAATCAATGGTAGCAAAATGTCTGAACAACCAATCCATTCCCAATATAACATCGTATCCCTTCATGTTGATAATTATCAAATCGACCGGCATCTTATAATCCCCCACAGACATAACACAATTTTACACTACTTTATCTGAATGCATAATTTCTCCCGATGGTAACATGACATCATAAAAGTGCTTAGCAAGCATAGGTAACAAATTCAATTAACAGAAACAAATGAGTGTGTAGCCCCTGAGTCAATCAACGTATACGCAGCAACATCATTTAGTAAAATAGTACCTGAAATAACAGAAGGTTGCTCTGCATCTTCAGCTTCAATGAGGGAAAACACCCTTGGCTTTACATTCGACTTTGTTTGACTCTGGTTTCCCTTCGGGCAATTCTTAGCAAAATGACCAGCCTCGTTGCAAATAAAACATCGATCTGAACGGAGCTTGCATTCACCAAGATGACGTTTCTGACATTTTTGACATCGCGGGTAATGGGGCACGAAAGATCCTTGTACTTGCTTCTCTTTCCCTTTATTTTGTTGTTGCTGCGGTTGTTGGGGTCGTTGCCCTCCTTTATTTTGTTGTTGCTGCGGTTGTTGGGGTCGTTGCCCTCCTTTATTTTGTTGTTGCTGCGGTTGTTGGGGTCGTTGCCCTCCTTTATTTTGTTGTTGCTGCGGTTGTTGGGGTCGTTGCCCTCCTTTATTTTGTTGTTGCTGCGGTTGTTGGGGTCGTTGCCCTCCTTTATTTTGTTGTTGCTGCGGTTGTTGGGGTCGTTGCCCTCCTTTATTTTGTTGTTGCTGCGGTTGTTGGGGTCGTTGCCCTCCTTTATTTTGTTGTTGCTGCGGTTGTTGGGGTCGTTGCCCTCCTTTATTTTGTTGTTGCTGCGGTTGTTGGGGTCGTTGCCCTCCTTTATTTTGTTGTTGCTGCGGTTGTTGGGGTCGTTGCCCTCCTTTATTTTGTTGTTGCTGCGGTTGTTGGGGTCGTTGCCCTCCTTTATTTTGTTGTTGCTGCGGTTGTTGGGGTCGTTGCCGGTTGTTGGGGTCGTTGCCCTCCTTTATTTTGTTGTTGCTGGGGCTGGACTTCTAGAAAAAATTTCCTGGTGGACTCCTTTGTTGATAACATTTCTGCTCAGCCCTTTCAACTGCCAGAGCTTTAGCTACTACGTTGGTATAGGGAATATCCTCGGTTTCTGCTATCTCTACACCTCTGAAAATTTCCGCCTTCAAGCCCTGTACAAATTGGTGAATTTTATTCTCATCGCTATTCACCAGGTGTGGAGAAAATCGGGATAAAGACTCAAACTGACGAACGTAATCAGCTACAGAGCCAGTCTGACGTAGTTGGGCAAACTCCACCATTTTGCTTGTTCTGACCGCACGACTAAAGTACTGACCATAAAATGTCGTCTTAAATTGTTCCAAGTCATCCCCCTCACATTCGTCATAGCCGTTATGGTATCCCACCAAAACCCGGCATCTTTGGAAAGGTAGAATGCAGCACAAGTAACTTTATTGGTCTCCTCTACCTTTGCAAAATCAAACATTCTTTCCACAATGCGGATCCATTCTTCAGCATAAGTAGGATCCGAAGACTGTCCATCAAAGATTGGAGGTTTGAGTTGCCTGAAACGATCCCCACTCTGATTACTTGTACCTTCATTGTGAATTCCTTGCTCTTCCTTATTAATGAATTTTTCGATTATCTGAGATTGGCGATCCACCAAATCTGTTAATCGGTTGACGGCATTGTTCAGATCAGCCGGTTCTCTTTGTTGATCTCTCCTTTGTCCTCTATTCATTTTGTTATTCCTAGCACATTTAGAACTATAATTAAATATTAACCAACAAAGAATGCATAAACATACTTACAGTTGATGAAGAATATCCTTGTGGCAGCTTGTGCTGTTAGGCAGTCTGCAGAAACGATTTTGACCTAGGCTCTGATACCAACTCTGTGACACCCCGAGTTACCTGAACCCGGTTCATCACATTTACTGTTCATGTGTCTAACCGTACTCGAAAATCCATAAAAATTTAAAATTTTCCCATCGTTTAAAACGACATCGTTAAAATATTAAATGTTTGCAGCGGAAAGAAAAGATTACTTTATAGAAGACTCATTATAAAATCTTTGAACTAAATAAAATAAGAGAATGAAATCGTGCTTTACACTCACTATCGTTAAAAAAAAAAATGACAATATAACGTTTAAAACTATAAAACCAAAACCTGCAATGTGAAACTAGATTTCTAATAAAATTTCCAAAATATATTCATACATCAAAATAGACACTACCGTTTAAAGACAACTAAACTTGTCATTTACATACAAATCTGTAACTTCAAAACCTTTTGTACATACATTATCCCAAAATTACCTATGCATTCGCCCACAGGTCAAAATCGCCCTAGCGGCTACAAGCACACCCCATAGACGTCCTCCACCAACTGCTCCATCAACCTTCTTAAGGATCAAAGCCCTCACCTGTATCAAATTCACCTACACCAAAAAATAAACTAATGAGCCTAATGCTCAGTAAGTGATGTAGTAAAATAAAATGCATGCTCATGATTATGCTATGCTGTTCGTAAAAGCATGTACTGAGTCTTCTCTTATTTTTCTTGCATGACATGAGTTATTGAGGTACTGCTTCTAGAGAAGAGATGGCCTAACTGATTGTCCACCTGGCGGGACGACCAACTCGCTCTAGGGGAAGTGGGATGGCATATATGACAGTCCCTCTGACGGAACCGGTTCCTCTGGCGGAACTACCAAACTCAGTTCCCTACCCACAACAACTATTACGTATTTTACTGTTCTATATTCTGTTACTCTTGTTTACATGAAAACTATGTATAAAAACCATTTTCTATGCTTTAGGAAAACCATGATGCATGATTACATGTTGCACACACATCCTTCAATTATATAACATAATATAACTAAGAAGCAAATCATTCATTAGACAAACAACTAGCATAATTAACTCACTCACAACCTAAGAGTTCTACCCAACCAACTCTCAAAACTACATTCACCAAATCCTCAATCTCATAATCTTTTGTGGTGCAGGCCAATCGACCAAAACGCATGCATACATACACTTACCTCGTCTCTTGAGTTTGGTTTCGTTAATGTGCTCAAGTTCCTTCTTGACTTGTATACCTAAAGCATGCCAATCAACAAGATTCATAAAAATTCACTTAACAACCTAATTTTCGGAATTCCCTTCAAATAAACAACAAATTTCAAAATCTCATAACTTTTGCTATACATAACCAAATTCGATAATTCTTGAGGCTATAGAATCCTTAAGAAGTCTACTTTAACATGGTAAAGTCAATTTATCAAGATAAACTAGCTCAATGTACCGAAATTACAGATTTCTAATCTGCCCCTGTATTTTACTATTTTTAACTATTCATGCATTACTTGATGTTTTTCCTTCATTTCCAACCATAAGCAACCATTACAATTCATTCAAACCCTAAAACATCAAGAAATTAAGGAGGGAAAACCAAATTTTCGTGCAACCATCTAGGGTTTATCAATTTCTCCATAATCTAAAAAAAACTCCAATTTTATCAACCTATAACTAGTATTTTACATGAACATAACCTAAAATCTAACTTACCTTGATTCTTCTTACAAAAGACCGAGCTTTGAGAGAAGGGAGAACTCTGAAAATGGAGGAGAAATTTCGTGGCTCTTGGTCATACTAAGGATTATTTTACATAGAATGAAGATGAGTAGGAGGTTAGGTGTCATTTTGAGGTTTAAAGGAGCAAGTTTGACTTTTCTTCATGTTTATCCTCCTTTTCTCTCTTCACTTATTCCTTTGATTTCCAGCACAGTTTCCTTCTCCCTTTGTCTTTTGAAAGTTTGACTCCTTCATACCTTTCCTCCATTGGTTCTTCATTGTTGACTATTCAAACTCAACACTATTCTTCATTCCTATTGGTCCTTATTTTCTTTTGACTTTTGAAACTCTCTTCAATTGGTTCATCATTCTTCTTTTGATGTTAAAGTTAATTGTTGTTGGTCTAATACTTGTTGACTTCTCAATATTCCATTGCTTCACTTTATTTCTAAAATTGAGAAGTTTTAAATCATAAAACACTATGCACGAGTAATAGGGTGTACGATGAAATTTTTGGTTATTGCAGTGTCATTGTTGCCTGTGATAATATTATCATCAACATAAACTAAGAAAAAAATTTTAAGGCCACTTTCATTGAGAATGAATATTGATGTGACTGCATGCAAGTTGTGAAAGCCATCTGTGACAAGAAATGGATGCAATTCAATACCCTAAGGGCTTGTTTAAGCTCATATATAGCCTTATTGAGTTTGCATGCATGGACAGGATGATCACGATGAACGAATCCTGGAGGTTGAAATATATAAACATCCTCATATAAGGTTCCTTGTAATTACGCATTGTTAACATCTAGATATGACAATTTTGATGTTAGTCCAGCACATAAGAGCCTAAATAGTTAAATGAGTCGAGCCTGATAATCTTATCCAAAAAAAATTTCAACCCAAACAGGCTCACGAGTCAAAGTTAAGAGAGTCAAGCCCGCTACAGTGCCAAGTCGGTCGAGTGAGTTGGTGTCAATCCGCTAGTTTAACATCTCTATTAAGGTCCATTTAGAAAAAAGTCCAATGACGACTTGCAACAACACTGACAACTAGACGTGTTGTAACTTCCATTTTTATTCATTAAAGAGGACAAAGTTTATTAGTTATTATTTTATTTAAAGTAATGCTACATTTACTCTCCAATCTTACTTTTAATTCTTATTTCATGTCGTGATAAACATTGATTAGTGCAATTAATAATAATAAATAAGTCATTGATTGCATCAATCAATATTTACCACATCATGAAGTAAGAATAAAAAGTAGAAATAGAGTGTAAGCATAATATTTTTATTTTATTCATTGATGGAATTATCATCCTCTTACGACATGTCTCCTTTATTATTGTGTGTAGTAGGGAATGATATCCTTTTCAAAATTTCTTTATTTTAAATGAAGAAAAAATGCCACAATGAAGAGGAGGAATCTCAAAAAACAATTTGTGCAATTCCAATCTTTCATCGATGTCAAATTCCTTCTCCTTTTACTAGTAAGTCTTTTGTGTTATTGGTTTAATGTTTTCTATGGAAAACCTAGAGATGACAAATGAGTGGGTCGAACCGAGCCAGAAGTAGTCCAGCTCATAGAGCATAACAAGTTAAACAAGTCGAGTTTAACGAGCCCACCGAGCCTACCGAGCCTAATGAGCCGAGCCTAACGAGCCAACTTGAAAAAATTTCAACCCAAGCCGGCTCTCGAGCCACGAGTTAAACGAGCCTAGCCTAGCCGAGCCTAGCGAGCCAAGCGTATATAAATATTTTCAAATTATATTAATATAATATAAATTTTTTTAAAAATTTCATTTAAAATTATAATAAGTATTTCTAATTATTATGTCAACGGTATTTATTCATTTAATTTAAAAATTAGTTAGCGACGTTAAAAATTACTCATTTAGTGTCAAGTGTGTTTGTGTGTGTATATAATATAATATATTAAATTTAAAAAAAAAAAAAGAACAAAAGAAGGGAAAAAAACCCTTCTTCTGTTTCTGGGTGGCGCCGCGAAGAGAGAGGGGTGAGGAGAGAGAGAGAGCTGTGAGGGAGGGGAGAGAGGTTCTCAACCGTCCGACCTCCGTTTTCGACAAAACTAGTTCCATTGCGTTCCTCTCGAGATGCTCTACCTTTCTCGTTAAGAAATCTTGAAGGTTAGTTGATTATTTTTTCTAGATTTTTCGTTGAACATTTAGGATTTTTAGTGTTTTCGCCTAAAAACCTTGTTCATTTATTCATCTATTTAGTTGCGAGACTGAAAGAAGAATAATCATTTATTCATCTCTCACCTCTATTGCAAAACAGAGGGCTCTGGCAGACACGAGAGAGAGAGAGAGAGAGAGAGAGAGAGAGAGAGAGAGAGAGGTGTGGGGTGGACGCGGGTGGGCTCGCGAGCCTGGCCTGCCAAGCCCGCCTAGCCAGCTCGTTGGCCAGCTCGTTGGGCTCGGTCCCTAGTTGGCTCACGAGCCCAGACCCTGGGCTCGGCTCGGCTCGGCCTGCCTCTTTGGACCAGGCTAGGCTCGGCTCGGCTCAGCCAGCCCGCCCATTAAATAGCTCTAGGAAAACCTAGAATTTTAACACAGAATTTCGTATATTCTTAACACATTTGAGAAGGAATAAGATTAAATTATGTTTAGAAGTTTAATTTATATTGAAAAGTTACCAAATTTATTGATGAAACCGGTTAGATTTATGAACATAATTAAGTTAAATTATGTATTGGGATATTTTGGGTCGATTTAAGTTAGATTGGTCAGAGAAAGTCAGAATTTTTTGAGGTTCTAGAACGGTCCAGTATTTTGGGTCGATTTAAGTTAGATTGGTCGAAGAAAGTCAGAATTTTTTGAGGTTCTAGAATGGTTCTTGGACGTAACGGTCGACCGAGGTGTAAGTCTGGTCGACCAGTTGTCGACGGTTAAGGATTTGTCTTTCTATGATTGAGGACTAGTTGATCTCTCTTTGGTCGATCGACTTGAGTGGTAGATTTGCCTATTTCTTGGTTGACAGACACTGTTAAGGTTGACCTGGACTTGTTTTAAGGGAATTTTTATGGAATTATTTATGTAAGGTCCCGAGTTGGTTCCTATTTCGGTTAGGAGTTCCAACAAAATTTTGAAGGTCAAGAAAAACATACCGATGGATATATATTATAATAGGTTCTAAGGTTTGATGTGTCATTTGCACTTCCTTGAGTTTTTGGAAACTTGAACTTCGTTTTGGTAGGCCTTGTGAGTCAATGGTTTGATATTATGTTTGGCATTGTATGTTTTCTTAAAACTTATTTTATTACATGTTCTCATATTTTATGGCATGTTTTGCCATGTCGATTTTTATCTTATGTGTATTTTTATTGGACATATTTCTAAACTTGATCATGTGAACCAAGTTCGATTTTTAAACTTGATAATGTGAACCGAGTTTGATCGACCCATGTGAGAGTCCTATTTTTGTTACACATTCAACCATTGGTGGATGTGTTTGTTGTTAACTAGAGTAATAAATAATTGTATGTGTCGTGTCCTCGGGCGTAAAATTCTAAATCTGATCAGGGTTGTTCATGGTTTTTGCGATTGTTAAGTATTTCCATTGTGATTGTATATACATATGACATGGTGTTTCTAGAGCTCGTGAGTGACTCCATTTTCATTGAGATTTTTAATATTATACAGCATGGGTCTATTTTATGTAAGTACGATACTATAGTGGAATGTTTTAACAGTTGAAGTATTGTATGTTTAGAATCAGTTTTATAAAATGTTTTATACTTGGCATGCTTACTCGTTATTGTTAACTAACTCATTGAATATAAAACGTTATTCCTATTAAGTTTAATCAACTCACCTCAAATGATCCTCCTCTTTTAAGTTTAACTCAATAAAATCATTAGTTGTCAGATAGGAGTAGGTTCAACATCGTATTTCCTTAGTAGTTTTGTTTCCTTTGAGATTGCATTTTTAGTGAAGCAAGAATACTATTAGATTTTCATTTATTTTGCATTTTGCATAGTTTTTACTGGACATATACTATCATGCTAATCTTGATATCATTGTTGTACCTTTGCATTACCCCAATTGTGTTGGGCCTTGGGTATATTTTGTTTTTAAGACCTTCGTTGTACTAGTAATAAATTAAAGTTAAAGGTTATACGATTCAGTTTGTTTTTGGGCTGGTCATTCTTCGTTCTGTTTCGGGTCTCTCGTGGAGCATGACAAGACGAACAGTCCTGGTTTTTAGTGTTGGACTGAAAATGTCATGATAGTCAACTCTTGGACGTTGGTGAAACATTCAATACAAAAAACTCATTTGCAACCAACTACATTCTGAGTGTTCCTTGGTGGAATTAATTCTCATGTCCTGTTTGGACTAGAGCATCAAATTTAACAGACATGTCTTGATGCCACTTTGGATCTTTGATGGCTTGGATCAGGTTTGTGGATTCAAGGTCACTGGAAGGAGAGAGTTGAGCTATGAGATTGAGTTTGTTGTTAGCCTTAAAAATGTTTATTTTGGATTGAGTAACTATGACATTGGGTCTAGAGTTGGGATTGATACTGGTCAGTAAAAGGGAAGGTTATGTCAATGGTTGGGTGTTGCGGTTCTTGGTGAGACGCACAACACTAACATGTTCTTGGGTTCACGAAGAGAGAAGATATGATTGGGGCACTATGGCATTAGAAGAAGACGTTGTAGGTTGTATAGTGTTTTTAGATGTAAAAGGGGAAAGGTCACTAACCGGTAAGAATAATACTAAAGGGGACTAATGTGGCACTATGTCACCAGAACCCTCAGGAGTAAATTGGAGAGATATGAATGGGAAAAATTACTCAGCAAACTTGACATGACGTGAAGTGTAAATGCGAGAAGAAGTGGAATCAAGACATAGATATGAACTTTGGGTGGTTGAATAACTAATAAACAAACAGGGAGAAGAACAGAGTGCAAATTTATGAGAACTATAAGGGCAAAGCAACGGGTAATAGAGACATCCAATTGCCTTTTACTAAAGTTAGGAGGATGACCAAAAAAATTGACATACAGAGAGAGAAAGGATAGTGCAGACGTGGGAGATGATTAATAACATAGACTATTGTGACAAAAGCATAAAACCAATATGACAAGGGCATGATGCATGAGAAAGTAGTAAACTTGTTTTAATAATATGAAGATGACGATACTCAGAGTAACCATTGTATTCAAACGAATGAGGGGAGTGGTCAAATGAGATATGTCATGGAGGGAAAGCAATGAGGTGAGAGTGTTATACTCTCCCCATTATCAGAGTAGAATGTGATAATTTTTATTGTAAGAAAATTTTCAACAAGGGCTTTGAAACGAACCAAAACATCATGCATAGTTTGCATTTGAGGGGATAAAGCCAAACATTAAAGATGGTATATGTCACGGCTCATTCCCGACGAGTATTGACATCTAGATTCTTGAATTGGGAAGACAAACAATTCACTAACTATACATATAACTGGGCAACATAAAAAATATATAATTCAACCTATAAATAATTTATAAGTCTTATTATATACAAGACTTT
This sequence comes from Begonia masoniana, assembly GCA_022432975.1. Lineage (NCBI taxonomy): Eukaryota > Viridiplantae > Streptophyta > Magnoliopsida > Cucurbitales > Begoniaceae > Begonia > Begonia masoniana. The sequence goes on from CM039511.1 coordinate 22,818,666, forward strand.
ATCTAAATTTATTTGAAATACATTAGCTATATTAAACTAATATACAGAGAAAGTTACCATCAATATACTCTTTTGGGCCTATGTTGTGTCGGACTCATCAATTCAATTTGCCTTTACTTTTTTCCTCTTGAACTGTTTTCATTTGTCTTGAAAGACCGAAGGAAATCACATTGAATTTTATAACTTAGCAATAATCTTAATATAAGCTTAACCAAATTAAATTAATATTACATCTAATCATGTACTAATATACTACATAATTAGTCTTTACAACCTCAACTTTCTTTTCAACAAATATCATCCACTCAAGTGCACACACATCCTATAGTTTTTTTTTTACAAAATTATCTAGACATTTCTAATTAATATGTAATCTCAAATTATGATTATCACTTAACTCTTTATACTTAAGAGTTGTGTATTGCATGTATGAATATGCTCAGATACATGATCTGTCATGCTCAAATTTAACTCAGTGTTCAAAGCTCTCTGAAAGGTTCTTAAGACTTAGAGGTGAATCTTGGATCTCTGTCTAACTCTATACTCGAGAAAGCACCGTGAAGACGAATAATGTTCTCTATATATAACTTGCTCAACTTTGTTTAAGAGAAATCCATTCTAACTGGTATAAATTGTTTAGATTTTTCTACCTATCAACTATCACCCATACTATATCAAATTTCTACACCATTGTCGACAAATCGGTCTCATGATCCATAGTAATTCTATAACATTTCCACTTAGGGATAAATAAATGTTGCAACAACATAACTGGTCTTTGGTGCTCAACTTTAATCTGCTAACAAGTCAAATATCTAGACAGATATTCTATTGCATTATGCTTCATTCCAACACACCAATTAGTTGTATGCTAATTTAAAAAGAAAGCTTCTAGGATTTTCCAAAAGACTTTGAATATTAAGAAAATTAATTTGGAAAAAATTTCTAGGGTTTTCCAAAATCTTTTGAGTATTAATAAAATTATTAAATACGCAGAAGCTTTTAAAAAATCAATCTATGTTTATTACAAAAATTCAATGTTAATCAATCATTAAATAGTTTATTGAAAATTCAAAATAAAAGAAAAGTCAAGATAAATGTTCATAATTTATAAAACTTTATTAATGAAACTGTCAACATAATTATTAAAATTCCAATAGGAATAAAAATACAAAATATTCTCGAATAAAACTGAAATTGTAACGATCCTTACACTAATTCCCTTAATTCTCCGTATAAATTTTTCGATTTAAAATTTTAAGTAAGCTTTATGCCTAAAACTTTAAAATGAAAGCCTCATGTAGTTGGAATTGGTTGAAAAGAAAAGAAAACATTTAATTAAAAACAATGAAAACATGTAAAACTCAAAGACAGCGAAACACAGGGGCAAAAAGGGCATATTGCCCATAAACTTCATGGCCGATCGATCGGCCATTTCAGCCGATCGATCGGCTGTTGTCAAATTTGTGGGGGTGAACCACTTGGGCGATCGATCGCCCCCCCCCCCCCCCCCCCCCCCCCCCCCTTCTTTTTTCTCTCTTCATAGCCGATCAATCGCCCCTTTTTGGGCGATTGATCGGCTACCTCTCTGGAATTTTTCCAGAGAGGCGCCCCCCTCTGCTGATTGATCGCATCTCCTTGCGATCAATCGGCAGGCTCTCTGGTTTTCATCCAGAAAGCTGCTCCTTTATTTTCCTTTGCCCTTTTCACCGTTACCCTGCACACCAACTTACACACATCACAATTCTCCTTTCTACACCATACCTTCATCACTTCTTTGAGTACATTTCATAACAACACAAACACTCTACTCCCCACGTACAATCCACACTCTACCAATCACCCAAAAACTGACTCAAAACATATTTAAAACGTAACCAATTTCATAAAACAAACCGCGTGGATTTGTTTGAAAGTTTAACATTTTCCCTTGTTTGAAATTATCAAAAACACTACATAATATCTATCCAGATCCAAGCATCCTAAAATGTTCAACTATACAATTTTATATATCCTATCTATCAATTCCCCAAAACATTTACCTACGTCCCCACGGATCAAAATAAGCACCGACTGCCAGCGCACTCCCACGGGCCATCCTCCTTCAACGTGCTCATACTTCAGGCGGAGGGACGTCTTCCTCACCTGTCTCAAAATCACCTACACCATAGAAATAAAAATATTAGCTAGAGGCTCAGTAAATCTACGTGAATGCACGTGAATGTTATGCATGTACAGTTCATAAATCATGCATCCTACCTTTTCGCTAATCATTTCATTTATATCACCGGGGCTTCACTCTCGCTAGATAGGGGCGGCACATCTATCGATTGGATAGCCCCTCGTATCTAACCGGGGGGAAAACATGCTTCACCTATCAGCCATATATGAACCACCGCCACCGACGTGACCATTATTACATTCGTTTACCTTTTCGTTATACTTTTTCATTTTGTAAAAACATGCATAGAAATTCCTTTTCATGCCCTTTTCGAAAACAATGATGCGTGAACAAATGTTATGCCATGAACGAAATAGAAACATACAAACAATAAACTTAACAATTAACAACATAACCAAACCTAAAACTAACTACCCGTTCTAATTACGCGAACGCAATATATCTCTAATTCCTCAATTTAACGTACATTCTTATGGTGTGGCCAAGACGGCCAAACAAATCACGAAGACTTACCTCGCGTCCGTTGAAATTCAAGCTCCGTCCACGAGCGTTGTTCACCTAAGGCAATACACAACATTCATCATTTAAACCAATTCTAAACTACCGAGTTTAGAAAATTACAAACTCCTAGCTAAAGAAAATCTCCTAAACTCTAAAACACCTCATTGAGGCATTTTATCGAGCAACTCGTGCTCGTGAATTTCAAAACCTCCATTAATTGAGCTTTTAAAACTTCCAACCACTCAAAACCTCAATAACCCTTATTAATTCAACTAACTTTTACCAACAACCATAAATACGCCCATTAGAGCCATAAATACGGTAAACCTATCGATTTCAAACTCTATTTCACGTTTGAGACGAAAACCCTAACAAACCCTAACCGTTTTAAACCCTAGAAATCAAAATCTAACGTTCCAAAAGCTTAAAGCCTTACCTAGGGAGCGAATACAAAGGGGAAACATGAAGGGTCGAGTCGCCGGAGAAGAAGAATCGTCGCCGGAAGAGAGGAATCGCCACGAGAGGGAGAAATGTCGCACGAAGGAGGGAGAAACGCAAGAGGAAGAAACTGTGTAAGTGTGAGGGAGGGAGGGAGGGATTTTGTGTTTTTATTAAAATTTGGTTTGCGAAATTACTTAATTGCCCCTCCATTTGATTTTCTATTTATTCCTCCACAAATTTTGTTATTTAACTAACGATTTGTTTTCTCCAAATTTCCTTATTTCACCATAAATTTTAATTTATTATTAAGGCTCCATCAAAATCTTCCGTTCGCAAAACGGACTTAATTTGACGTATTTACAAAAATGTCGTTTATATTGGAATAAATCAAATCTCGTAAAATCGGGTGTTACAGAAATGTACAAAATTAAATTCATTTCTCTAACCCAAATATTCTCTTTCTCTGTATGGTTGCATGCCTCGAGAAGGTCCTTGATTAGAGTCATTTTTTTTCTCTGATAAAAATTCATCTACATCACAAAATTACAAACTATGAGATAAGTCCAATACGTTTACATACTGGTCGAAACTCATTTTTCTATCTTCGTTCAGGCTTTTATTAGTCATCTCATACGTTTACATTTTCATCAGCCATCTCGCTTACGTTCAGGCTTTCATTAACAACCTAAATGCGTTAAGGCTTTCATTAGTCATCACATATTTTCTGTCCATTTCATCAGATTCATATATTCATACCAGTATACAATATGTCCTACCTTTTTTATCTTTATACAGTCTTATGTCAATGCCTAAACATGCATGTCCAAATAAAAAATTAAATAATAAATTAAATATAAAGAAAATAACCATAGATTTTGTGATGTAGGGTCAATAGCCAAAACGTTGAAAATATTGTGTTTTCATTTACCTGGATTCCGAGAGGATACGGTTATAGAGATTTTCCAAGATTCTGAATAATTTTCTACTTAAATAAAATAATTAAGATTGAATTCCCACTTAAATAAATCTCTTTCATGAGAATTTAGGCAAAAATTTCTAACTGGTATATTCTTAAGTCAGTTATGGTCAAATTAGGATCGTATGAAACAATTTTTGGGGAATTTGGTAGTCCAAAAGCCATATGATCTTGTCTAGACCATTTATGGTTAAATCTGAGTCGAGTCTGGTTCAAATGAACTGATTTGGTTTTGATGGACAAGTTCAAATTGGTTCAACTGAACTGGTTCTGTTCACCTGAAACAAATTTTAAGTGAACTTGGTTGAGTTAAAAGAAACACCAAAACCTCTTTTCTTCTTCTTGATGTGCCAAGAAGAGTCATCACTCGATCACGAGATGAATCCTTGGCCGAGCCTTTAACTAATGAGTGTGCTCTTTTTGTAGGTAAAACATCATTTGAAGACTTGTGGATGGAGCTAAGTGGATTAGACTTGGAGAAGTCTTACCACTTTCTAACATGGAAGCAACCCTCGGCCACCCCAAAAATAGAAGAAGAAATTTGTCTTCCTTGAAACAACTTTTGTAATTGATCACATAGTTTATTTCTTTAGTTACTTTTGCCTCCTTGTTGTTTGGTCGAACACTCTTAGCAATTAGGAGACTCTTTTTAGTTGTGTTTTGTGAAAGAGAGAACCGTTTGAAAGTGACATTTAGAGAGAGGAGTGACTTTGCCAAAATTTGTCATGCTTCATGACTTGGCTAGGTGTACTAGCCGAACACACCTATTTTGTTTTCTCCTTGTGGCTACTCTTTGGGAACGCTAATTTGTAAAGTGAAGTGGTACTTAAACCACTCTTTTGGCTGCTGAAGCAGTTTAGTTGAATGCAAAAATCAAAGAACCATTCTTTCCCTAAACCTTGAAGCTTTTCAGCATCAAGTCATCAATCCATTCGGTGAGTAATATCTTATTGTGTTGTTGTTGTTGGTATCCAATTTGTGAGAGCCAAAGTGGTACCATTTATATTGCAACATTCCTTCTCCCTTTCTTGGCATGGAAAATCACCAGCAAAGTTGTATTTCAACTCTCATCCAAGGGTAGTTGGAGTGTTTCCTTTCAAGAAGGAGCCAAAACTCGAGATGTGCTATTATTATCTCCTCGGACCAGCAAGCACTCTTTCATCCATAGCGATTCAACGTCTGATTTTTTTAGGAGATTTCCATCACACCGAAAGTAAGTTGTTATTAAAATTTCAGCTCATTTGAATTTCATTTTAAGAAGTTATGTATTGGTAAAATAGAAGCATTTTCGGCCAAACAGTTCTGGTTTGCCGAGAGTTTTGTGCTTCAACTTCCAAAGCCTTAGTTAAAGCATGTCACTTGTAACGACCCGAGCTGAGTCAAAGCAAATTACATAACTTCATGACTTGATTTATACCTTTACTCGTCAAACTAAGGATATATCATTTTTACATTATAAAGAAAACTCGTGGACATTTAATTCGGGCAATAACTAAATGTTCCGAGGAGATTGATACCTCAAACTCCCAGAATTCAAATCTTTCATATATCGGACATCATATTAGTCCTCAGAATTGGACGACATAAATCAGGTAACAATTTTGTTCGCACAATCGATCAACTTTATAGTCCACGGACTAAATTGACATTTTTGTCCACTAACTGTATATACGTTATCGCTCTCCCCAGCTTTGGACTACAACTTTGGACGACCTCACTCAGGACGACATTACTTTAGACGATGTTATCGTCCACGACTTTGGACGACAACACTCTGATCGACAACACTCTGGTCGACATCACTTCGGACGATGTTATCATCCACGACTTTGGACGACAACACTATGGACGACATCACTTCGGACGATGTTATCATCCACGACTTTGGACGACAACACTCTGGACGACATCACTTCAGACGATGTTATCATCCACGACTTTGGACGATATCACTTCAGACAACGTTACTTTAAACGACATCGTTTTGGACGACAACTCAACTTCATTCCCTGGTCTTGAACTCACCCCTAACTTTGGACGATGACTCATCCACTTACTCTAGACAACGTATTCGTCCATACAATTCTATACGACGACTTACTTACAAAACATAACACATAGACAACCGATCAATCGCCCTCCCTGGCGAACGTTCGGCTAACTTTCTGGAACTGACTCTGTAACACCCGACAAGTTGATCAGGTGATTTTCTTAACCGTTTTAACGGTCATGTTTATTTGATATTTTTGGTTCAGAATTTTATGCCAAAGCTTAATTAATTTCATGTGGTGTTAAACTAGGTTGAGTGGCAAAATTGTAATAAGAGTGGGTTGTGATCGATATATAAAGGAAATGGAAAATTTTTAAACCTCACCAGCACCCCTGTAGCCGACACTTTCTCCTTTAGCGATTTTCTCTCCTGAGCTCTCGCTCTCTGCCTGCCAGTAATCCTCCCTTCGACGACCAGTCCCCTGCTATTTCTCAGATACTCTACGCTCGAGATATGGGTTAGACAATGTAGTTGTCAGTTAGTCGTCAAGCTCTGTTTTTCAGCTTGGTTTTGGAGTTTGGTTTCTTCAATGGCCGGGTAACGATAGTAACATTTATAATCTGGATTTAGTAATGTCATTTTCGAATCGATTCTGGACATTTAATATAACCAACCTTGATTAATCGTTAGTTGAACCCAGCTGTTTCGGTTTTTGGATTTCAGGTTGCACACAGAGAACTAGACTAAGGGATTCGGGAATGACTTTAACTACTAGATCCTATGATGACTTGTGATTAGGACTTTTAGGATTCTGTTTTAACTACTGCGATGTAAATGTTTTAGGTGAAGAAGTCTGAAGAAAAGGAGCACAAATTTACTAAGGAAGCCAGGTAAGTGAATGTATTAAGATTTCCGGCCATTAGGGCCCTACATCTTAAGGGTACTAAATTAGTTATGTGTTTGATGTTTGTTTTAAGTTAGTAAGATGGTTTGTACTTGGATGATTTACGGATGTTTGAGGACTATGTTATATGATGTTCTGATAGAGTTTATGAAGTCAACTATCTAGTATGATATTTTCCATAGTTTGATGATTTAAGAACATTCATGTCATGCATCATGATTTACTTCTCAAGCATATAAAAATGATTTATGAGTATGTTTTTCCCCATGAACAAGATATGAATGAATATGAAACTTATGCAACCGGATTAAGTGAGGGTTAGGGGCGGTTTGGCGTATGTCACTGTCCAAAGAGAAGGACCATGAATACGGCCCAAAAGGGACTATGTACACTTGCACTGTCATCCCCCCTTTACGGCACAAATCCTCCCTTAATCCATATGATGAAAGTGATGAACAAGAACACGAATGAGAACAAGAGAAGAACATGAAATGAACATGATCATGATTTTCTTGCAACTATGCATTCACGTATACATGTTAGTATTGCATTCATTACTAAGTATTAGGCTTATAGTTGAAACCTTATGATGTAGGTGACGAGATATCAGGTGAGGAATTTAAATTTGATGAAGATGTTTAAGTTTGTTGCTGGAAGGTGCTCAGGGTGGAAGTTTGTGGCTGGCAGGCAAAATCGACTCGTGGTTATGCTCTTATTATGTCAGTAAGGTTTATGAGAAAATTGATGTTTAAGTAGGACAAGATCATGTTTGTTTTATTTGGACTTGGAAATGTCTGGTTCAACCTCTGAGTTTGAGGATGATTGTAAGAACCTAGGATATCCTGTTTTATATGAGTCTTCCACTCACGTATTCTTGAACGAGTCTATGATTTTTATTCGTTTGAGGTTTATGTCTATCAAGTCGAGATTTGTGTGAGTCTTGGTATTTTCTGTTGGTTGAAGTTGTTTGATGATTATAGTGTTTTACTGCTGAATGATAGAAGCTGGATGAGTGTATCATCCGGCTGACGTCATCGGCATGAGTTGGATGGTAGAGGTTGATCGATTAAACCTTCCGGCTGAAGTCACCGGATGATGTTGAGAATTGTACTCACTGGATGATGTCGAGAGTTGTACTCACCGGATGATGTAAGTGTAGTTTTGTCATCTAGTGACTGGGCGATGTAGTGTATTTCAAATACCGGATGATGTAAGTGTAGTTTTGTCGTCTAGTGACCGGGCGATGTAGTGTATTTGAAATACCGGATGATGTAAGTGTAGTTTTGTCGTCTAGTGACCGGGCGATGTAGTGTATTTCAAATACCGGATGATGTAAGTGTAGTTTTGTCGTCTAGTGACCGGGCGATGTAGTGTATTTCAAATACCGGATGATGTAAGTGTAGTTTTGTCGTCTAGTGACCGGGCGATGTAGTGTATTTCAAATACCGGATGATGTAAGTGTAGTTTTGTCGTCTAGTGACCGGGCGATGTAGTGTATTTCAAATACCGGATGATGTAAGTGTAGTTTTGTCGTCTAGTGACCGGGCGATGTAGTGTATTTCAAATACCGGATGATGTAAGTGTAGTTTTGTCGTCTAGTGACCGGGCGATGTAGTGTATTTCAAATACCGGATGATGTAAGTGTAGTTTTGTCGTCTAGTGACCGGGCGATGTAGTGTATTTCAAATACCGGATGATGTAAGTGTAGTTTTGTCGTCTAGTGACCGGGCGATGTAGTGTATTTCAAATACCGGATGATGTAAGTGTAGTTTTGTCGTCTAGTGACCGGGCGATGTAGTGTATTTCAAATACCGGATGATGTAAGTGTAGTTTTGTCGTCTAGTGACCGGGCGATGTAGTGTATTTCAAATACCGGATGATGTAAGTGTAGTTTTGTCGTCTAGTGACCGGGCGATGTAGTGTATTTCAAATACCGGATGATGTAAGTGTAGTTTTGTCGTCTAGTGACCGGGCGATGTAGTGTATTTCAAATACCGGATGATGTAAGTGTAGTTTTGTCGTCTAGTGACCGGGCGATGTAGTGTATTTCAAATACCGGATGATGTAAGTGTAGTTTTGTCGTCTAGTGACCGGGCGATGTAGTGTATTTCAAATACCGGATGATGTAAGTGTAGTTTTGTCGTCTAGTGACCGGGCGATGTAGTGTATTTCAAATACCGGATGATGTAAGTGTAGTTTTGTCGTCTAGTGACCGGGCGATGTAGTGTATTTCAAATACCGGATGATGTAAGTGTAGTTTTGTCGTCTAGTGACCGGGCGATGTAGTGTATTTCAAATACCGGATGATGTAAGTGTAGTTTTGTCGTCTAGTGACCGGGCGATGTAGTGTATTTCAAATACCGGATGATGTAAGTGTAGTTTTGTCGTCTAGTGACCGGGCGATGTAGTGTATTTCAAATACCGGATGATGTAAGTGTAGTTTTGTCGTCTAGTGACCGGGCGATGTAGTGTATTTCAAATACCGGATGATGTAAGTGTAGTTTTGTCGTCTAGTGACCGGGCGATGTAGTGTATTTCAAATACCGGATGATGTAAGTGTAGTTTTGTCGTCTAGTGACCGGGCGATGTAGTGTATTTCAAATACCGGATGATGTAAGTGTAGTTTTGTCGTCTAGTGACCGGGCGATGTAGTGTATTTCAAATACCGGATGATGTAAGTGTAGTTTTGTCGTCTAGTGACCGGGCGATGTAGTGTATTTCAAATACCGGATGATGTAAGTGTAGTTTTGTCGTCTAGTGACCGGGCGATGTAGTGTATTTCAAATACCGGATGATGTAAGTGTAGTTTTGTCGTCTAGTGACCGGGCGATGTAGTGTATTTCAAATACCGGATGATGTAAGTGTAGTTTTGTCGTCTAGTGACCGGGCGATGTAGTGTATTTCAAATACCGGATGATGTAAGTGTAGTTTTGTCGTCTAGTGACCGGGCGATGTAGTGTATTTCAAATACCGGATGATGTAAGTGTAGTTTTGTCGTCTAGTGACCGGGCGATGTAGTGTATTTCAAATACCGGATGATGTAAGTGTAGTTTTGTCGTCTAGTGACCGGGCGATGTAGTGTATTTCAAATACCGGATGATGTAAGTGTAGTTTTGTCATCTAGTGACTGGGCGATGTAGTGTATTTCAAATACCGGATGATGTAAGTGTAGTTTTGTCGTCTAGTGACCGGGCGATGTAGTGTATTTCAAATACCGGATGATGTAAGTGCAGTTTGTCGTCTAGTGACCGGGCGATGTAGTGTATTTCAAATACCGGATGATGTACAATGGATTACGTGCATTGCACGTGCCCATCGGTAGATGACCTCTACCGGGCGATGTCCATTGAGTCACGCGAAGTGCACGTGACGATCGGTGGATGTGTCTCTCTTACCGATAAAGTCTGCAACTCATGCAACCCGAGATCGATGGAGTAGGGTGATCTAAGGACACCTTCTTCTAGCCCGATTTCCTTATGTGGTTAATGGCTGAACATTGTCGCATAATTCTGCGACTTAGCATGTCAATAGTTTAAAGAAGAAGTCGAGTTTATGAAGGGTTCATTTTCGTCTGATACTGAAATGTTTCAGAGTTTTGTATTTTTTTTTAAAAAAATAAAGTATAATGATATAACATGAAGTAGATATGATGAAACAGAGAACAAGCTAGTATTTATCCAAAGGATATTAATGTTTATGTCGCGGCCTTTAACGGGGTCGTTACAATTATGGTATCAAAGCAAAATTGGGTTCTAAAATCAATTCTGTAGACTGCCTTCCAGCACTGACTGCCACCTGAGTACACTCCGGCAACTGTAAGTGTTTATTATTTTAGTAAATGTCATTAAGTTAAGATGTATTTATGAATATTTGTTTAGGAATCTCAAAATGGTAAGAGGTCAGCAAAGAGAGACCAATGAGGATAGCAATGCCATTGCTCAGTTGACAAAGTTGGTCATGCGCCAATCTCGCCAGATCGAACAGCTGATGACTGCCAGAGAAGAACAATCGAATTCTAGTTCAAATGCAGCTCAAGATCATGGTGGCGAGTGTTTTCACTGGCTTTGACCCCTGACATTTAATGGTCGAGTTTCAGAAACTGTTTATGCTGAGGAATGGATTCAGAAGATGGAGGACATGTTCAAGTATGCAAAAGTTGAGGACGGAGATACGGTTACGTGTGCTGTCTTTCACCTGGAACTTGATGCAAGGCAATGGTGGAACTCAATCCAGAGCACCGCTAATGCAGGAGCTATGACCTGGGAAATGTTTAAGACTGCCTTCTTTGACAAGTACTTCAGCCGAGCTGTTCGGGCCAGCAAGAAAATAGAATTCATGCAACTACGTCAAACCGGATCTGTGGCTGATTACATCTTTAAGTTTGAGGCACTGTCTCGGTTTTCACCCCGTCTGGTGGATGATGAGGAGGACAAGATTCACTAGTTTGTCCACGGGCTGAAGCCAAGCCTCTTCCAGGGAGTGAAGACTGCAGGGATCCATAACATACCTTATTCCGAAGTGGCTGCTAAGGCTTTGGAATTGGAAGAGGTAGAGTTGGCAGTACGAGGACAATGTGAACCGCCAAGGAAGTTTTTCAATGATACTCAGCAACCACCGCGCCAGGGCAGAGGTTGGCAACCACAACCGAACAGAGGGCCACAACAGCAGCAGAAAAGTATAAAGAGACCCTTCAATCCAAATGATGACCAAGGAAAAGGAAAGCGACCTCTGGCTCCTCTATGCCCCACCTGTCAAAAGAACCACCCCGGCGAATGCAAGTTACATTCTGGCCGCTGTTATAGATGTGATAAGGTTGGACACGTGGTCAGAGACTGCCCTTTGCCACCAGACCCGAATCGAGTCAGGGTAGCGCCAAGGGTTTATGCTTTAATGGAAGATGAAGATGCCGAGCAGCACACAATCATAACAGGTACCATTATGGTTTGTGGTATTTCTGCTTACACACTTATAGATACAGGGGGCACACACTCGTTTGTATCAACCCTGTTTGTACTTGAGCATAAACTAGAACTCATGCCAGCTGAGAGGTCATTTAGTGTCATGTTATCGTCGGGGAAGTCCTTACATTCTGAGCAGATATTGAAAGGTGATGTTATGTCCTTAGGAGATAAGAAGCTATATGTAGAACTGATCGTAATCGATATGAGAGGATATGAGGTCATACTAGGGATGGATTGGTTATTCAGGCATTATGCCACGATAAGTTGTAGGTCTGGATTAGTTGAGTTCTGACCCCCGAATGGTGATCGGTATTCCTTCCAAGCTATCTCAAAACTAAGTAAAATGCCAATTATTTCCTCACTAGAGACTCAACGATTACTGAAGAGTGGTTGTGAGAGTTTTCTAGCTTGTGTAATTGATGTTCGGGTGGAAAATAAGGTAAAACTACAAGATATTCCCATAGCCAGAGAGTTTCCGGATACATTTTTGGATGACTTGCCCGGAATACCACCCGACAGAGAAATTAAGTTTGTAATAGATACTTATCCTGAGGCTTTACCTGTGTCTAAGAACCCTTACCACATGACACCTGTTGAGTTGAAAGAATTAAAGGTCCAACTGCAGGAATTAGTAGATAAGGGGTTTATACACCCTAGCAGTTCTCCCTGGGGTGCACCTGTTTTATTCGTTAAGAAGAGGGATGATTCTCTTAGAATGTGCATTGACTATAGGGAGCTAAACAAGTTGACAATTAAGAATAAATATCCTTTACCCCGAATTGATGATCTGTTTGACCAATTACAAGGAGCTAGGGTGTTTTCAAAGATTGACTTACGCTCGGGTTACTACCAACTGAAGGTTAAGGAGAGTGATATACCAAAGACAGCCTTCAGGACCCGCTACGGACACTATGAATTTCTTGTGATGTCGTTTGGACTGACTAATGTGCCTGCAGCTTTTATGGACTTGATGAATCGTGTGTTTTGTGAGTATTTGGACAAGTTTGTGATTGTGTTTATAGATGATATACTAATATACTCACGTACTGAGGCTGACCATGCAGAGCATTTAAGAGTGGTTTTGACGACATTAAATCAGCAGCAACTCTATGCCAAGCTGTCTAAGTGTGAGTTCTGGTTGGACAAAGTCAACTTCTTAGGCCATGTCATCTCTGCTGAAGGTATATTAATAGATCCAACCAAAATTCAGGCAGTTAAGGATTGGCCACAGCCAAGGAATGCCAGTGAAGTCCGCAGTTTCCTTGGTCTGGCAGGTTATTATAGGAAGTTTGTTAAGAGATTTTCTATGATAGCTAAACCTTTAACTAATTTAACAAAGAAGGCCACCAAGTACTCTTGGACTGAAGCTTGTGAAGATGGCTTCCAAACACTTAAGCTGAAGTTGACAACAGCCCCACTTTTGACTCTCTCAACCGAAGAAAGAAAGTTTAGTGTTTACTGTGATGCATCCAAAGTTGGTCTGGGGTGTGTTTTGATGCAAGAAGGTAAGGTTGTGGCGTATGCCTCTAGGTAGCTGAAGAGTTATGAACAGAATTACCCCACCCATGATTTGGAATTAGCTGCTGTTGTTTTTGCACTAAAGATTTGGAGACACTATTTATATGGTCAGCAGTGTGAGGTGTTTTCTGACCATAAGAGTTTGAAGTACCTATTCACCCAAAAAGAATTAAACATGAGACAAAGACGTTGGTTGGAATTTGTTAAGGATTATGACTTTGAAATTAAGTACCACCCAGGCAAGGCTAATGCTGTAGCCGATGCTTTAAGTAGGATGTCGACAACAATGCAGCCTGCGTTGTCCACCATGTCTATACCTCTGAGGACAGATGTACAGAAGTTCGAGTTGGAGATAGTTTCTGAATTGTCAGCCTTACTTGCCGAGGTTTCTATTAGACCAACTATTTTGGATAAGATCAAAGAGGCATAACAGAAGGATTCAAAGGAGAATAATAGTATGATGAGTAAGTTAAAGGATGCCTCTTCAGAGTTCAGTCTCTCCAGGGATGGCATTTTGAAATTTAGGAATCGATGGTACATTCCAAGTGATAAGGAGTTGCGTGAGTTGATCTTGGCTGAGGCTCACTCATCTTCTTTCTCTGTACATCCTGGTAGCACATAGATGTATCGAGACTTGAAGCTACATTACTGGTGGCCAAATATGAAGAGAGATATTGGCAAGTATGTGGAGTCATGTTTGGTTTGCCAACAGGTTAAGGCAGAGCATCAACGCTCAGGAGGTACCCTTCAACCCTTACCGATTCTTGAATGGAAATGGGAAAACATTGCCATGGATTTTGTTGTTGGATTACCTAAGACAACTAAAGGTCATGACAGCATCTGGGTGGTGGTTGACAGATTGACGAAGTCAGCTCACTTCCTACATGTAAAGACAACATACACGATGGACCAGCTTGTTAATCTGTATGTTCAGGAAATCATTAGATTGCATGGGATTCCGATATCCATAGTCTCCGATCATGATCCTAGGTTCACCTCAAGGTTTTGGCGGGGTCTTCAAGGTACACTTGGTACAAGTTAACCTTGAGCACCGCATTTCACCCTCAGACTGATGGCCAATCAGAAAGGATAATTCAGACACTTGAGGATATGTTGAGGGCGTGTGTACTAGATTTCCAGACATCTTGGAGTCGACATTTGCCCTTAATTGAATTCTCCTACAACAATAGTTACCAGTCCACTATCGGTATGACACCTTATGAGGCACTGTATGGCAGGAAATGCAGGTCACCTTTGTATTGGGATGAAGTTGGTGAAGCAAAACTCCTAGGACCCGAGATTTTATAGCAGATGTCAGACAAGATTGCCATTATTAGGAGGAGAATGGTGACTGCACAAAGCTGACAGAAGAGTTATGCAGACCAAAGAAGGAGAGATCTTGAATATGCTGTAGAGGATGAGGTATTCTTAAAGGTTTCACCCTTTAAAGGAGTTTTAAGATTTGGTAAGAAGGGAAAGCTTAATCCGCGATTTATTGGACCATTTCCTGTCTTAGCAAGGATTGGCAGTACATCTTACAAACTGCAATTGCCTTAATCACTGGAAAAGGTACATAATGTCTTTCATGTGTCAATGTTAAGGAAATGCATACGTGATCCGACACATGTTGTTGAACCAACTGGAATCGATATCGAACCGACACTAGTGTATGAAGAGAAACCTATAAGGATTATAGAATCTGCAGTTAAGACTCTGAGGAATAAGGAAATTCAACTAGTGAAAGTCTTATGGATGAATCATGGTATTGAAGAAGCCACATGGGAGCGACAGCAAGACATGCTGAACAAATATCCTGAGCTCTTTGTTTGAGCAATTTTCGAGGACGAAAATTTTGTTTAAGGAGGGGTGGATGTAACACCCGACAAGTTGATCAGGTGATTTTCTTAACCAGTTTAACGGTCATGTTTATTTGATATTTTCGGTTCAAAATTTTATGCCAAAGCTTAATTAATTTCATGTGGTGTTAAACTAGGTTGAGTGGCAAAATTGTAATAAGAGTGGGTTGTGATCGATATATAAAGGAAATGGAAAATTTTTAAACCTCACTAGCACCACTGTAGCCGACACTTTCTCCTTCAGCGATTTTCTCTCCCGAGCTCTCGCTCTCTGCCTGCCAGTAATCCTCCCTTCGACGACCAGTCCCCTGCTATTTCTCAGATACTCTACGTTCGAGGTATGGGTTAGACAATGTAGTTGTCAGTTAGTCGTTAAGCTCTGTTTTTCAGCTTGGTGTTGGAGTTTGGTTTCTCCAATGGCCGGGTAACGATAGTAACATTTATAATCTGGATTTAGTAATGTCATTTCCGAATCGATTCTGGACATTTAATATAACCAACCCTGATTAATCGTTAGTTGAACCTAGCTGTTTCAGTTTTTGGATTTCAGGTTGTACAGAGAGAACTAGACTAAGGGATTCGGGAATGACTTTAACTACTAGATCCTAGGATGACTGTGATTAGGACTTTTAAGATTCTGTTTTAACTACTGCGATGTAAATGTTTTAGGTGAAGAAGTCTGAAGAAAAGGAGCACGAATTTACTAAGGAAGCCAGGTAAGTGAATGTATTAAGATTTCCCTGCCATTGATGAATCTGAAACTACAGAGTTTAGCTGAAAAACAGAGCTCAAAATGGTTAACCAGCAACTACATTGTCGAGTCATACCTAGGGTGTGAATTTGTCGGGGTGGAGACTGAAGAATCGGTCGCCGAAAGGAGCTGTAGCTGGCTGAGAGAGGGAGCTCTGGAGAAGAGAGAAATCGCCGAGAGTGAATGTGTCGGCTACAGTGAGGTTTTCGTGAGGTTTAAGGTTTCCATTTTCTATTTATACCAATTGCAATCCCTCATAATTACAATTCTGCCACCACACAATTAGCAATCAAATAAGCCTTGGCATTAAATTCAAATCAAAGGACCAAAAATAATGGTGACAGTTAATTCGGTTAAGAAGATCACTTGGCCAGGATTGTCGGGTGTTACATGCGCGATCCATCGCATGTTGTGGAGACAAGAAAGATCGAGGTACAACCTACCTTGACATATGTAGAGAAGCAAGTACGTATTTTAGAGTCTTCGATCAAAGTTTTGCGGAACAAAGAAATCCCGCTAGTCAAAGTCTTATGGCGGAACCACGAGGTGGAAGAAGCTACTTGGGAACGACAGCAGGATATGATGGCTAAGTATCCTGAGTTGTTTGTATGATAAAATTTTGAGGACAAAATTTTAAATAAGGTGGATGGAATGTAACACCCAGTTCTTTACGGGATTTTGTAAATTGTTTATATAATGACATTTTTGTAATTATGTCAAATTAGGTCGGTTTTATGAAAAGAAATCGTTATTACGATCCTAATAATTAATATGAATTTTAAGAAAATTTTGGGAATTTTAGGAGTTGTAACGCTAATTTTATGGAAATTACGTTTCTCGTAATTTAAAGGACGTTGTGGTAAAAATAGTAAACGATGTCCGAATTGCGAATGGATAGTTTTAATGGAACCCTAGTAATAAGTTGGAATTATTGACGAAATAAGAAAATTTGGAGAAATCGAATCGTTAGCTAATTAACGAAACAAAGGACGAAACAAATAGAAAATCAAAGGAAGGGCAAAAAGATAAATTTTCAAGTCAAATTTTAATTAAAAACCACAAACCTCTCTTCTCCTTCACCACTTCACGAAATTCCCTCTGCATTTTCTCCCTCCAGGCAACCTTTCATCGCCTCTCACGATTTTTTCCCTTCCGATGACCCATTCCTTCTCCGACGAATTCCGTTCTTCGCGATTTCTTTCGCAAACGACGCTCTAGGTAAGGTTCTAAGATTTTGAAAAGTTTATTCGTGATTTTCGGGTCGTTTAACGATTAGGGTTTCGTTTAGGGTTTTGTGAAAAACGTGATTTAGGGTGTGAAATCGATAGGTTTACCGTAGTTGTGAATGTAATGGAAGTATCGAGCGTTATTGGACGAAGTTAAATAAATTCGTGAGAGATTTTAGGGTTAGAGAAATTTAGGGGTTTTTGGAAAAACTCGTTAATGGTGGTTTCGAGGTATCGAGCATTAATTATTGTTAAAATGTCTCGATTAGTTAAGTTAGAAATTTGAAAATTTCCTTAGTTAAGGATTTCGTTAACTTGGACGTCAATGGTTCAAACTCGTTTTAATGACAAATATTGTGAATTTGCTTAGGTGAACAACGCTCGTGGACGGAGCTTGACGTTCAACGCGCACGAGGTAAGTTCTCGTGACTTACTCTGGTCGATTGGCCTACACCGTATATCGAAGTCGCGTAGAGGGTTATTGTGGAATTGTTTGTTTAAACGCTTTGATTTGGTAGTTAGGATTAGTTCTTTTATAGGATATGCTTTTAATTGGTTTTATTGTCTCGATGGTACATATGCTGTATGTTTACTTTAAGCACGTAATTGTCCATGCATCACAGTTTTCAATTATGCATAGAAAATGAACTTTCGGACTATGTTTTAAAGAAAATGGCGATGTGGCCTGAAAGGGGGCTATTGACCTATTGTGAAGGCTAAGAAGGGCCAGTCACAATACCGCATATAATAAGAACCCATGTATGTTATATGGTCATGCGAGGTGGGGCTCAGGCATGGCTGTGCGTATTGCAAGCATGTACCCCCCTCTGCTAGGTGGAAAGGTGTAACACCCGACATTTTAAGCCAGGTGATTTTTCTTAACGGAATTAACTGTCACCTTTATTGTTGATCTTTAATTTAAATTTTAATGCCTAAGCTTATTTGGTTTCTATTTGTGTGGTGGCAGAACCGTAATTAAGATGGATTTTATTTAGTATAAAAAGAAAATGGAAACCTTAAACCTCACTTAAACCCCACTGTAGCCGACATTCTCTCTCGGCCATTCCCGTGCTTCTAGAGCTCTTTCTCTGCCGGTGACTCCCTCTTTGGCGATCGATTCCTCCAGCCTCCACTCCGATAACCTACATTCGTGGTAAGATTTAGACAATGTAGTTGTCGAGTGATTATTTGGAACTCTGTTTTCAGCTAGAACCCAATGTTTCAAGATTCTTCAATGGCCGAATAATAGGAACATTTATAATTGGTGTTTGGTAATAGCATTCCTGATTCGAATCTGGACTTTAAGATAACCGACTGGAACTAGTGGTTAAGTTGAATTAGGCTATTTTAGATTTTGGAAACTTAGTCCACACACAAGATGCTCGGCTGAAAGACCTCAGGAATACAGATTCTAGGATGACATTTAGTTAGGACTTTTCTAGCTTTGACTTCAGAATATTTAGGATCTATTTTAACTCTGAAATGTGAAATGATATCAGGTGAAGAAGTTTGAAGTGTAGTGCATGAATTTGCTAAGGAAGCCAGGTAAGTGAATGTATTAAGATTTCCGGCCATTAGGGCCCTACATCTTAAGGGTACTAAATTAGTTTTGTGTTTGATGTTTGTTTTAAGTTAGTAAGATGGTTTGTTTTTGGATGATTTACGGATGTTTGAGAACTGTGTTATGTGATGTTCTGATAGAGTCTATGAAGTCAACTTTCTAGTATGATATTTTCCATAGTTTGATGATTTAAGAACATTCATGTCATGCATCATGATTTACTTCTCAAGCATATAAAAATGATTTATGAGCATGTTTTCCCCCCATGAACAAGATATGAGAATGAATATGAAACTTATGCAACCGGATTAAGTGAGGGTTGGGGGCGGTTTGGCGTATGTCACTGTCCAAAGAGAAGGACCATGAATACGGCCCGAAAGGGACTATGTACACTTGCACTGTCATCCCCCCTTTACGGCACAAATCCTCCCTTAATCCATATGATGAAAGTGATGAACAAGAACACGAATAAGAACAAGAAAAGAGCATGAAACGAACATGATCATGATTTTCTTGCAACTATGCATTCACGTATATATGTTAGTATTGCATTCCTTACTAAGCATTAGGCTTATAGTTTAAACTTTATGATGTAGGTGACGAAATATTAGGTGAGGATTTCAAAGTTAATGAAGATGTCTAAGTTTGGTTGCTGGAAGGTGTTCAAGGAGCAATTCTGTGGCTGGATGGCGAACAAGATCCCCTGGTTAATGCTCTTATGATCTTAGTGATGATTATGAATATGGAAGTCTAAGTAGGATGAGATTATTTTAAAACATCGAGCTTTTGAAATTATCTGGTTTAATTACTGAGTCTGAGAATGTTTATAAGGATATAGAACGAGTTATTTTAACTAAGTCTTCCGCTACAAGAATTCTGGATGAGTCTCTGATTTTCATTTATAAGAGTGATGAGTCAATGAAGTTAGAATTCTGTGTATATTTGCATCCACTGATAGATGTTCTCTATCGGAAGATGTATGAGCTTGCATCCACCGATAGATGTTCTCTATCGGAAGAGGTCTTAAAAGAACACTTGGATTACACATGTCTATCGGTAGATGTTGTGTATTTCAAATACTGGATGATGTAAGTGTTGTTTTGTCGTCTAGTGATCAGTCGATGTAGTGTATTTCTAATGTCGGGCGATGTACGAATCGTTTTGTCGTCTAGTGATCGGTAGATGTTGTGTAGTTCAAATACTGGATGATGTAAAAGTTGTTTTGTCGTCTAGTGATCTGGCGATGTACGAATCATTTTGTTGTCTAGTGATCGGTAGATGTAGTGTATTTCAATTACCAGATGACGTAGATGTTGTTGTCGTTTAGTGACCGAGTGATGTTTAATGAGTCACGAGAGATGCATGTGCCCACCGGAAGATATCTTCTATTGGGCAACGATAATTGAGTCATGCAGAGTACACGTGACAAATCGGAAGAGGTACACTCTGTTAGCCGATGCATGCAAACCCATGCAAACCAGAGCAGAATAACGTCGAATAATCTGGGGGCATTTCTTTCCTGCCCGAATTTGTTATAGAACTGATGACTGCGTATGGTCGCTCGACTCTGTGAACGAATATGTTGTTAGTTTTAAGAGGAAGTCAAGTTCGATGAATCTAGTTTCTGTCTGTTATGTTAAAGTCCTTAAGTTCTGTTGAGGAAAGGTAAAAAAAAAAATAGTAATACAATGGGGACCTTAGTGTAAAGTGGTTGAAGGGTGAAAGATCTAAAGAGATTAGGGTAAATACGTAATTAAGAGGTTATGTTATGAATTACATGGCGACTCCAACTGGGGTTGTTACAAAAGTGTTGTCCAACCGCTGGACGTGCCCTCTCCATTTAGCGGGTTGAGATCTCGGTGACAACTTATGTAATGATAAAAAAATGTTGCATGATTTACGAACTCATATGCACAACATGCATTTGCAATTACGAAACTTGCTGAGCCTTTAGCTCATAGTTGTCTGTATGGTGTAGGTGATCTTGACATAGGTGAGGACGAGATCCCTCCACCCGAGGAATGATGCAGTTGAAGGAGGATGGCCCATGGGAGTGTGTTGGGCAGTCGATGCGCCTTTTGACCCGTGGGGGATGTATGTAAGTATTTTGGAGATACGATAGTTAGATCGTAGGAGAAATTGTATAGATTGAACATATTAGGATGTTTGAGATCTGATTAGTCGATAGGCTTACGTTTTGATGTTTTGATAAACTTGTTTTATAAAACGTTTTACTAAGTGTTATTTGGATTTTATAGAAATGTTTGGAGACGTTTTAGGTTATGCATGGATATGCTCGAGTTTTAGAGCTATCCACGCAGTTTGTTTTTATGAATTTTCACTACGTTTTCAGCTAAGTTTTGGGTAGGTTTTGTGATTTATGAAATGGAGAAATGTATAAAAATGTAGGAGGTTTTGAATAAAAATGTGGTGAAGTGTTTAGTTTAATGGTGTGTTAGGTGTATGTGTATGCAGGGAAAAGAAAGAAAGAAGTGGAAGAAAAGAAAAAGAAGAGGAGGCAGAGAACCTGCCGATCGATCGG
Source organism: Begonia masoniana (assembly GCA_022432975.1). NCBI lineage: Eukaryota > Viridiplantae > Streptophyta > Magnoliopsida > Cucurbitales > Begoniaceae > Begonia > Begonia masoniana. The sequence continues at coordinate 22,840,075 of CM039511.1, forward strand.
CAGGGTGATCGCCGCTCTCTGGATTTTCCAGAGAGCGGGGCGATCGATCGCCCATATGTGAGGCGATCGATCACCCCTTATTTGTAATTGGGCGATCAATCGCCACAATAAGGGGCGATCGATCGCCCCTCAATTTGTCAAATGGGCGATCGATCGCCTGGTATTGGGGCGATCGATCGCCCCTGCCTTTTATAGGACAATTGTCCCTTTTGTCCTTGCTTTTGGCCGATGGATTTATTTATTCTATGGTTTTAATTTTATTGTTTTGTAAATTGTTTTAGTGGTTTTATTTAAATGGTTTCAAAATAGTTTTCAAACAATTTTAACAATTTAGTCCACGAATTAAATTCCGTTCAATTGTTACAAAGTTTATAAGGTTAAAAAAAATAATACAGGAAAATAAGGGTACAGTATTAGGGTCGCTACAGTTAAAGAATTTAAGGTTTAAATGAAATGGTTGGTCGTTGTGTGCAAACGCCATTATCATTATTAGAAACAAAGTTACGCACACAAGGTACTCAACCAAATGTCTATGAGGTTTAAACTAAATTCTAGGAGGTTACTTTAGTTAGGAACTTAGCTGGTTTTGATTTCAGATTATCTAGGATTGACTCTTATCATTTAACTATGAAATGTTTTAGGTAGAAAAGACTACAAGTGAAGGCACGACATTGCTAAGGGCGCCAGGTAAGTGAGTGTGCTAGGTTTCTGGCCTTAAGGGCCCTACATCACAAGGGTACTAGGAAATATGTTTTGATGTTGCTTGATGATTTATAGATGACTGAGAGTTATGTTTTGTGATGTTCTGTTAGATTTTATGGAGTCGTTTGTTCTGGTATGATTCTTTTCATAGTCTGACGATTTAAGTGCACTTATGTAACGACCCTTACCCGTACCCTATTTTTTTTTTTGTATAAATTTTTCATTTTATACGTACAAACTTTAAATCTGACATTCGAGCGGAAATAAAGCTTTTAAAATCGGAATTGAAATTGTTAATGGCGTTTGAAAACAACTTTGAAAACTATCTAAAATAAACTTAAAACCATTAATTAAACAATTAAATATTAAAAGAAAACATTTAAATTAAAGTTAATTTTTTTCTTATTATGTTCTGCCAAAACGGCAGAACAAGTGGCGATTGCTCATGGCGAGCAATCGCCTTAGGCGATCACACCATCGCCTAGCGATCGCCAGTGGCGATCGCCAGGCAAAGAGGGGCGATTGATCACCCCAAGTGGCGATCAATTGCCATACTCTCTGGAATTTTTCAGAGAACACAGCTCCCTCCCTCCCTTCTTTCTTTCTTTCTTTGTTTCCTCATACCCTGCATTTCACACTCACAATACACAACTCACAACACAACACACACACACCTTTCAACATTCTCATTTCCTTCATCACACACCATTACATTTCACAAAACATACTTCTACACAATAACACTATCACACCCATACATCGCACATACTATCGCTCACCCATTTCCCGACTCAAATATAACCAATTTCATAAAAACGAACCGCGTGGTTCCGTTTAAAAGTTAACATATCCTCCTGTTTTTGAAAATCAGTAAAACATTATAAAATACATTCAATTTCCCAAAAAAAATACTTTCTATTAACTATTCAGATCCCAACATCCTATAATGTTCTAACAATTTCTATCCAAAATAATCCAAATACCTATGTACGTCCCCACGGGTCAAAATCACGCTCCGACTGCCAGCACACTCCCACGGGCCATCTTTCGTCAACGTGCTCATACATCAGGTGGAGGGACATCTACCTCACCTGTCTCAAAGTCACCTACACCGTAGAATTAAACACGTGAGCTAGAGGCTCAGTAAATCTATGTGAATGCTATGCATGTTCGGTTCACAAATCATTTATTTTCATTTCTTTTCATTTATGTCACCGGGGCTTCACTCTCGCTAGATAGGAGCGGCACATCCGACGATTGGATAGCCCCTCGGATCTAACCGGGGGGAAAGCATGCTTCATCCGACAACCATGCCTGAACCACCGCCACCGACATGACCATCTTTGCATTCCTTTACTTTTAGTTAACCTTTTCATGAAAATATGCATAGAAATTCATTTTCATGTCATTTGAAAACTATGATGCGTGAACAAATATTGTGCTATGAACGAAATAAAACAAACAGAAACATACAATAATAAGCTAACAATTAACAACTTAACAAAACATAATTCTATCTACCCATTTTAAACTACCCAAACACGTCTCCAATTTCCTCGATCGACTCAATTCATACGATGTAGGCCAAGACGGCCAAACAAGTCACAGAGACTTACCTCGCGTAGTTGCACACCGAGCTCCGTCCACGAGCGTTTGTTTACCCATACATTTCACAATATACGACATTAAATCTAGTCTAAATCATCAAACTCCAAAAATTGCTAACTCCTAACTAAAGAAAAATCTCCTAAACTCTATTTTAGTTCGTTGAGGCATTTCGTCGAGTAATTCGCGCTCGACATTTCAAAAACTCCATTAATGGAGGTTTTCAAGCTCCAACTTAACCAAAATCTCAAATACACCTCAACAAACCGATGAACTAAGCTCCGATAATCATCAATACGTCTATTAGAGGCATAACTAAGGTCAACCTATCAATTTCAAACATCGATTCACGTTTTTGACGAAAACCCTAACGAATCCTAATCGTTTTAAACCCTAGAAATTGATATTTAACAGTTCCAAAAGCTTAGAGCCTTACCTAGAGAGCGAAGACGGAAGAGAAACGTGAAGGCTCGAGTCGCCGGAGAAAGGAAATCGCCGTCGGAATGAAGAATCACCGGAGGAGGAAGAAAAGTCGCGCAGTGAGGGAGAGGGAAAATGGAGAATTACGTGGGTGAGGGGAAAAGAATGAGGGAAATGTTGATTTTAATAAATTTTTGGTTTGCAATTTACCAAATTGCCCTTATCTCATTTTCTATTTATTCCTCCTCAATTCTCGTTATTTAACTAATGATTCGTTTTCTCCAATTTTTCATATTTCACCATAAATTCTAATTTATTAATACAGTTTCGTTAAAACTTTCCTTTTGCAAAACGGACTTAATCTTGCGTATTTACAAAAATGTCGTTTATATTAGAATAAATTAAATCCCGTAAAGCCGGGTGTTACAACTTATGTTCATGCATCATGATTTGTCTTCTAAGAATGCGAAAATATTTTATGTATATGCTCTTTTATGAATGATGAACAAGAACAAGTAAACGAAAATGTATATGTCACTGTTCATTTAATGGACCAAGATTTCTGTCCGCAAGGACCAAGTACACGCACATAAAAGAATGATGAACAAGAACATGAAAAGAACAAGAACAAGTAAACGAACATGTATATGTCGCTGTCCATTCAATGGACTAAGATTTATGTCTGCAATGGCCAAGTACACGCACATAAATGAACGATGAACAAGAATATGATTCCCATGATATGATCAAAAACACGAACATGAATATGACTTCTATGATTCGAATAAAGAACCTGAACATGATTTTATTGAGTATGCATTCGTGAGTATTTATGTATATGTTGCACTCTTACTAAGCATTAGGCTTATAGTTTAAAACCTTATGATATAGGTGACAATTTGGAAGGTGAGAACTTCAAATCAAATGATGAGGCATAAGTCGAGTTGCTAGATGATGCTCATGACGTGGATTTTGTAGCTGGGAAGCGATTTTAACCCATGGAGTGTTGCTTGTAGCATGTTTTAGTAAGGTCTATGATACTGAAGTATAAGTAAGATAAAGTTTTCTTATGATAATGAATACTAGGATTGTCTGGTACAATTTATATGTTTTAAAGAGGATTTTTAGATTAAATACTTTTATCTGTTCTTAAGTCTTCCGCTATGCGTATTATATTCGAGTCTATGATTTTTACGTGCATGAGTATTCTGGAAATGAGGTTTGAAGTCTATAGAAGATAAGAAGTACTTGGATTGGAGTCAGACTTGGAGCAGGAGTGCTCTAGGTGTTAAGAATGTGATAATGTTAGGTTGGTTTGGAGTGTGTTTGTGTCGGAGAAGTGAAGGGAACAGAGAATTGGAAGTGTCAACTTCGACCGATTATCGCAGATGTTAATCGGTTGATGTTGAGTGTAGAGTCGTTCGGAAGATGTGTTCGGCAGATGTCGTTCGGCAGATGTCGTTCGGCAGATGTCGTTCGGCAGATGTCGTTCGGCAGATGTCGTTCGGCAGATGTCGTTCGGCAGATGTCGTTCGGCAGATGTCGTTCGGCAGATGTCGTTCGGCAGATGTCGTTCGGCAGATGTCGTTCGGCAGATGTCGTTCGGCAGATGTCGTTCGGCAGATGTCGTTCGGCAGATGTCGTTCGGCAGATGTCGTTCGGCAGATGTCGTTCGGCAGATGTCGTTCGGCAGATGTCGTTCGGCAGATGTCGTTCGGCAGATGTCGTTCGGCAGATGTCGTTCGGCAGATGTCGTTCGGCAGATGTCGTTCGGCAGATGTCGTTCGGCAGATGTCGTTCGGCAGATGTCGTTCGGCAGATGTCGTTCGGCAGATGTCGTTCGGCAGATGTCGTTCGGCAGATGTCGTTCGGCAGATGTCGTTCGGCAGATGTCGTTCGGCAGATGTCGTTCGGCAGATGTCGTTCGGCAGATGTCGTTCGGCAGATGTCGTTCGGCAGATGTCGTTCGGCAGATGTCGTTCGGCAGATGTCGTTCGGCAGATGTCGTTCGGCAGATGTCGTTCGGCAGATGTCGTTCGGCAGATGTCGTTCGGCAGATGTCGTTCGGCAGATGTCGTTCGGCAGATGTCGTTCGGCAGATGTCGTTCGGCAGATGTCGTTCGGCAGATGTCGTTCGGCAGATGTCGTTCGGCAGATGTCGTTCGGCAGATGTCGTTCGGCAGATGTCGTTCGGCAGATGTCGTTCGGCAGATGTCGTTCGGTAGATGTCGTTCAGTAGATGTCGTTCAGTAGATGTCGTTCAGTAGATGTCGTTCAGTAGATGTCGTTCAGTAGATGTCGTTCAGTAGATGTCGTTCAGTAGATGTCGTTCAGTAGATGTCGTTCAGTAGATGTCGTTCAGTAGATGTCGTTCAGTAGATGTCGTTCAGTAGATGTCGTTCAGTAGATGTCGTTCAGTAGATGTCGTTCAGTAGATGTCGTTCAGTAGATGTCGTTCAGTAGATGTCGTTCAGTAGATGTCGTTCAGTAGATGTCGTTCAGTAGATGTCGTTCAGTAGATGTCGTTCAGTAGATGTCGTTCAGTAGATGTCGTTCAGTAGATGTCGTTCAGTAGATGTCGTTCAGTAGATGTCGTTCAGTAGATGTCGTTCAGTAGATGTCGTTCAGTAGATGTCGTTCAGTAGATGTCGTTCAGTAGATGTCGTTCAGTAGATGTCGTTCAGTAGATGTCGTTCAGTAGATGTCGTTCAGTAGATGTCGTTCAGTAGATGTCGTTCAGTAGATGTCGTTCAGTAGATGTCGTTCAGTAGATGTCGTTCAGTAGATGTCGTTCAGTAGATGTCGTTCAGTAGATGTCGTTCGGCAGATGTCGTTCGGCAGATGTGATCGGTGGATGTGTTCGGTAGATGTCGTTCAGTAGATGTCGTTCAGTAGATGTCGTTCAGTAGATGTCGTTCAGTAGATGTCGTTCAGTAGATGTCGTTCAGTAGATGTCGTTCAGTAGATGTCGTTCGGCAGATGTCGTTCGGCAGATGTGATCGGTGGATGTGTTCGGTAGATGTCGTTCAGTAGATGTCGTTCAGTAGATGTCGTTCAGTAGATGTCGTTCAGTAGATGTCGTTCAGTAGATGTCGTTCAGTAGATGTCGTTCAGTAGATGTCGTTCAGTAGATGTCGTTCAGTAGATGTCGTTCAGTAGATGTCGTTCAGTAGATGTCGTTCAGTAGATGTCGTTCAGTAGATGTCGTTCAGTAGATGTCGTTCAGTAGATGTCGTTCAGTAGATGTCGTTCAGTAGATGTCGTTCAGTAGATGTCGTTCAGTAGATGTCGTTCAGTAGATGTCGTTCAGTAGATGTCGTTCAGTAGATGTCGTTCAGTAGATGTCGTTCAGTAGATGTCGTTCAGTAGATGTCGTTCAGTAGATGTCGTTCAGTAGATGTCGTTCAGTAGATGTCGTTCAGTAGATGTCGTTCAGTAGATGTCGTTCAGGCAGATGTGATCGGTGGATGTGTTCGGTGGATTTATTCGGTGGATTTGTTCAGCAGATGTCGTTCGGCAGATGCGTTCGGTGGATGTGTTCGGTAGATGTCGTTCGGTAGATGTCGTTCAGTAGATGTCGTTCGGCAGATGTGATCGGTGGATGTGTTCGGTGGATGTGATCGGCAGAGATTAATTCGATCGGCTGTTGATTTCTTCTTTTTATATAGATATATAGATAATTTTCCAAACGATTTTAATGACTTTGGATTTGATTTAGAGTTTCACAAAGTAAAAAAAAAAATATACGAGTCAAGAATAGGATTACGTCCATGATTATATAAGTCTCGGCCCGTTGGGTTTCGGGTCGTGACATTAATACTGATGTTGATACAACTTATAAACCGTTGAGTGAGAATGAGTGAATGTTTGTGATTCAGAATAGGTACATTGACCCCGACAAACAAAACCTCTACAACTCCAAAACCAAGTCTAGAGTGAGTTGTCCATGTCGATGCCGAATTAGCCTGTGCAGGTCCTCATTCATTTGGTATTTTCTGCTCAAATGTCCATGCTGACCATAAGTGTAATAAACATAAGGGCATGTACTCTCACCAGTATTAGGTTCACTACTAAGACTATCCCTTGCCACTATTTTGAGTGTGTCCACTTCTATTTCATCCATTTCACTGATCCTTTGTAAAAACCTTACCACCAACAGGCTGCTATATCTTTATTTTATCCTTGTATTCACCAAACAGCTCATCTAGATCAGTCTCAACTCACTGAGCAGCAACAACCAGCTCAATAATATAACTAAACTCCATAGCTAATAACTGATGATGGATCTTGGGCTTTAGATTCTTCCTAAGCTTCATCATCTTGTCTACTAGATCCACGTTCTTGATATAATGAGAGAATTCAAATTTCATAAACTTAGCATAATACTCCAGAACGATAAGACTCCCTTACTCTAGATCGTGATAAGCACTGATCATAATCTAACGATTTCTAGCATTTCAATAGTTGTCCTTGAAGATCATATCGAACTGACTCCAAGTCATCATCTCCACTAGATGGTCCATTTCACAAAATCTCAGTCATTTTCTCAAAGTAAAAAGTAACAAACTCAACCTAGTACTCTGTCAAAACTCCAATAGCAGCAGATTCTTCTACATAACTATCAACTAATTTTCAGCAATTAGAGGGTCTGCTCCTCAACAAGCACAGGCGGATTCATACGACCAAGCTCTCAGAAGAAATTCATTCGGTCAGTCTCGGACCCCGTTATCTCTAGGTAAGCTTTGTAGCGCATTCCTCAGGGCTACAAGAGGATCTGTAAGCTATGAGTCGGCTGCCTGCACAGTAGGTGCTGCAATAGCATGCTTTGTATGAGCTTTTCTTATAGATATTTTCAAAAATCTTTAAAATTTACGGTACAAGTTAGAACATATCCTTAAGCATAGTAATTGCAAATCTCTTGTATATTACCACTCTATTTATCTTATTGATGACATTTTCAAAATGGTGACCTCACTCTGATATAAAAAATTGTCATGCCCCTCAATGTACTCAAGAAAGAACGAGAAGCAACCTGACCCAAAAAGAAACTGAGCTGTCTGAACCTTCAATTAAATTATTTCATGTAGCAGCAAAAGCCTTGAATATAATATAATTAAAAGTTAGGCCCAATGAAACTGAAGTCCAATAGTGAGAACAAGGTAATATGAAATAAAGATCCAATAACTATGCAAAAATAAAATAAAACAAAAGTCACAGTAATCTAACCGCACTATATAAAACTCTCTAAAAGGAGAATAGCAAAGAAAATGAAAATCGAGCCTACTCTTGCTTCGGCTGAATATTTACCTGACTAAAACTTGAGGAAATCGTTAGGGTGAGTCGACTAAAATCAATATAAATAAAATTTTACATTCAACTAAAGACTTAAGAAAATAAAAGAGCATGCCAAATATAAGACAATTTTCGAAAAACCGAGTATAAAACATTTAGTAGGGCGAGCTTCAGAACATTCAATTATAGCATGGTACACACTTAAAATGAGTTTCAATTAAATAATATAAAAATCTTAGTGAAAATAGAGGCACTTACGAACTCTAAGCCCACTATGTCATATACATATACAATATTACAATACTCAGGCGACCACAAAGCCATGAACAACCCTGCCTAGCTTTATTGTTTTATGTTCAAGAACACAACATATTTAACTGTTTTATTACTCTAGTTAATAGTAACCATATCCTCTCAATGGTCAAATGTACGTAATAAAATAGGACTCGCATGAGTTGATCAAACTTATTTCACACGACCAAATTGATCATAAAAATAAATGTGTATGCTCAAATAAAAATATGTTCAATGAAAACTATATAATAAAAAAAATAGACATATCATAAAATATGGGAGAATGTCACATTGACATTTAATGGACTATTTTAGTAGCTAATGGTTTAGAATTCAATTTATTCACAAAATTAGTTCAATGTTCAAATTGGCAAGACTCCATATTTTAGGGTTTAAAATAGACATTACCTTTTAAAATTTGATTATCAAATATTTTTCCTTTTTTTGATCCTCTAAGATTTAAAATAATTACACCTGTAAATTTTTCTAAAATCTTCCTCTTATTCTCTCTCTAACATTCTCCTTATTCTTTTTAAATTTTTTGAAAAGTTTTAGTTATTTTATTTCATTATTAATAATAAGTTACAATATACTTTTATGTTAATAGATGTTTTAAATCAATCAACTATTATAATTTTTCAAATGCTTAATTATATACAATAATTTTTCAAATGATAATTTACCAATCAATTTCTTGATTTTTTGCACAACATTACTTTAATAGCGAAACTAGTTGTTGCTTGTGATATATTAATTAATATTATATTTGAATTTAAATAATGCTACACTGACAATGGAAATTTTTCATTTTTAATTCTATATTTGTACGCTGCTCACTCATTGATTCATATAATTTATTATTTGAAATATTTATTTCATATCATAAAATTTTATCAATGAGGGAACGATATACAATAAAAGATCTTGTCATTAAATATGTCATATTTTTAAATGCAAAAATAGATGTTCGCTATGTTTTTTTTTTTAATTTTTGATGGTATATAAACTATAGCTATGAACAAATAAAAGAAAGATAAATCAATTATTTTTATTTTTTTGAAAAAAATTATATCACAAGATATTGAAACTGTAGTACCAAAATTGATTATTTTCTAATCTTTCAATAAATGGTAAAAAAAATTTCTATAAATGAGTGAACTATCTACAATAGAAGATCTTGTCATTAAATATGCCATACTTTTAAATGCAAAAATAGATGTTCGCTATGTTTTTTTTTTTTTTTTTTTAATTTTGATAGTATATATAGATAGTAAACTATAACTATGAAGAAATAGAAGAAAGTTAAATCAATTATTTTTATTGTTTTGAAAAATATTATATGACAAGATATTGAAACTGTAGTACCAAAATTGATTATTTTCTAATCTTTCAATAAATGGTAAAAAAATTTCCTATTTTTTCTTGTTGAGAAGCGACGCACGCAGTTCCGCCACGTCGACTTCATTGCCCTGATTCTCGGGCCTGTAGTATCCGGTGACTGGATCAGGGACCCACGAGACATTTTCGGCTGACCCCACAGTCTCCTCTTCCGTCTTCCTCGTCGCGTTGCTGCTTCTAACAGCCGCCGCCGCAGCCGCCACTCCTCCCGACGCTGCTACGTATCTACGTCTGTCCAAGGAGTAACAAATTTATCATTCATTACTGCTCCAAATTTCTCAAATAAACATTCTCAGGTGATATAACCAAACAGATCCATTGAAAATTAACGCTCTCCTTCGGACTTTTTCTAATCGGCTTATCAAAAAATAAACGGCCTCGCCAAATTTCGCAGTGCACCATCGTAATCAGTAGGTTTTCGGTTTCCGAAAAAAATAGAGAAAAACTATGAACAGTGAAATTCTCTTTTTTTGAAAAAGAGTTTTGAGAATATTATTACCTAATGAGAGCAGATGAGAAGCGATCCATGACAGTAACAGAAAGAAGCGTAGCGTTGGAGAACGAGCGAGCCATTGATGGAGACTTGGTATCCAAATTAAAATTCTGACGTAGGAAAATAGTTAAAATATCTACTTCCTCTTTTCTTTCTCTCCCTCGCAGGAACAGGAAGCTTGAAAGAATGAGGATGGAGAAGAAGCGAGGTCGTGCGGATGCTTTAATAGGAAAGGAACGTGTGGGACCCCCCATGTATGTGAGCTTATCCGACGAATTAGCTAGCCCGTCAAACTCGACGGAATTAGCTTGACGGCCCGTTTCTTGTGTCACGTCAAATTGGGTCAACGGTAATCATGGCCCATTTGAGTCTATTGTGGACTTTCAACTTTTTGTCGAACCAATTATGGGAGGAACCAGCACCTCATGCATATTGTGACCCGTTTTTTATTTAGAAAATTCGCCTCACAGTTAAGTTCACAATTTCGGAGCAAACAAAATTCGTTCAAATTGAATGTAAACACAAATCTGACCCAAATCTGGTTCTAACGCTATCCAAGTCCAATATTAACACGTGACTCAATTTAAACCCAATTAAAATTGTCTCCCTGGAATTTATAAATTTTAACTCTTATTTCTATTTTTAATTGAATCAAATTGTATTTCACAATTTAATCTGGTTTGCTTTCTAGTATCTTCGATGTCCGTTTCAAACCTAATAATCATTGGATCATAGTTTGATTCAATTTGTCTTTGAAACTAGACTAATGGAAGTATATATGCTCTTAGAACACATATGAAGGGAAATAGATTCAGTTAGACGACAAATGATTGGTAACAAAGATTTATTTTTTAGTATGATAGGAAAGACATTGTCAAATAATTAAACGATTCCATAAAATGCAATTTCGTTTTAATAACGTAGATTTGGGTTAATTAAAAAGATTTTTTTAATCAATCTAGAAATCATTCTTTACAATAATTAATTCAGAATAAGGATAGGGAAGATTACTCGTCAATAAATAAAAGATTAATTGCGATCATTCTTTTCTTAAAATAGTACAAACATAGATAGAGTTGATCGATTCTCTAAATGCTTTTCTTTGAGGTGGTAGGCTTTCCTAGTTACTACAACTTTTGTGATCTATTTTTTTGAAAAAAATTAATCCACAATCACAAACTTACAAATATTTACTCATTTGATCTATTTATTACTTCAACATATAAAGTCACATAACAATCCTGTAGTGTTGCAGTTTGATGATTAACGCGATCAATATATGGCAATCAAGGAGAAATATCTACCAATTTAAGCAAATTTGGGCCCAATAATCAAGTTGTTGCAGCTTGTGTATTTCCTGAATGCCCTAATATGACGATAGAGACATATCAAAGTTTTTTCAAGGCAAAGTCATGGATGATCGAGAGACGTTGCATAAAAACAAACCAATCATAACCATGAGAAACGTAAAAACCTCATGTCGAACAAGAAATAAATACGCTAAATACTAAGTTTAAATTTGTTGTCCAAATCACTTGTGTTTGTGTGACAGACGTAGATCATCCTCGGTAGAAAAAAATGAAATTACTTGTAAGTATGATTTGATACTCAAAATTGCAATGAAAGAATCATTCCATTACGAAGAATTTCACAAAATAATTGATCCATCCATCCTAGAGTTGTCTGTGACACAAGAAAATGTTGTACCTTTTAGCCAACTCCATTTCACCAACAACTTTAACTGGTAATAATTTGACAAGCTATATTGAAATTCATCATAAGAAACAAAACTGAAACTTCAGTTACATGTGGGAGACTTAATTCTGTAACCGAATTTCATAAACCCAAAGAACCATATTCATCATATCAGAATCGCTAAGAAAAAAATCATAACAAAAAGAACCATATTCATCACGTCAGAGTGACTTTTCTCTAGTAAAATCTTTAACATTAGTCTCTGTATTTTTTCAGTGAACGGGAGACCGAGAGAGAGAGACGACTAGTCACTTGACCTACGGAGCATAACCGTAAATTTATATGTGGTGGTCTAGGTTAAGTTCGACTCATCATCAAACTTAAACTTTACTATTAGTACTAAACAATTGAACTCATACTTTAATTAAACACTAAAACTCATCTTTATTCTATCACTTAATAGTGTTTGACTCTATGATAGGTGTTGGCATATAATTTTAATTTAAATATAAGCCTACCAAAGAAATTTCAAATATCCAACAATTTCTCACTTGGGTTATATATTTTGATTATAATCATATATCACAAAAATCCTTATGTGCACGTGAGTTGCTATCATTACCAAAATCATTTCCAAACAATTATCCTCCATAAATCATATTAATATAGGATCAAACAAACTTTTGTAAGACTTATTGGTAACTAAAACTATCAATGGTCATGTATATCAATATAACCTAATGACATAAATCAAGCATAAGTGAGTCGCAAGGAAATTAAATGTGATATGATCATAGAATACTTATTTCTTATTTGTTCAACCTTATTATTTATGAGATCAACCATAATTAATAATTTAAAGTAAAACCAAAGAGACCAAAAGCTTTAATATGCAAATAAAATTTAAACAATAGTTTCTATAAGCCAAACATCTAAAATATGCAAAACTAAATTAAAATGACAAACTCCCAATTAATCAATATATTCTCAATTAATTTAATACTCATATATAAGTAGTGTGCTCATAAATAATCTTTGGTGGTAAATGTAAGACCGTTATTGTCTAAGAGGGGAGGGGAGGGGAGGGGAGGGGAGGATTAGACTTTTCTCTTTTAATCAAGTTTACTTGGCATAATATATATTACTTTAAAATATTATTTACTAATTCAAAATAAACAGAAAGAGAAAGAAAAATAATATCGTGATTTTTACGTGGTTCGGCTAACCTTGCCTACGTCCACGCTTCAAGGATTTCCTCCTTGAAGATTCACTACTTCTCTTCCACGAGAAAACTTGATTGGACTTCACGGGCCCCAATCAACTGCTTTTTACACTTCGATTGATCTTCATGGGCGTCAATCGCTGTCTTTACACTTTTTACAAGATGAACAATGTCGCACAGAGCTACACTCTCTCAAAAAGTAGAATCTCGAGTTTTTGATCTAGAGAGGTGTATAGAGAGTAGAAGAAATTTACAGGCGTGTGAGCTCGCGAGGGTTTAGAGAATATTTTTCAAATCAGCTAAAGTTTTTGTCTTGAGCTCCTGTTCTTCTATATATACTCACGTCTGTAATCTGTTTCTCATTCAAATAACTCCTTGTTTCCGTATAAAAATATGACCGTTAGAGAGCATCCGTACGCAGAAAAATAGTCGTTGAGATCTGGAGTCGCTATCACTTGTGGCGGAAGACTTCTTGATTCAGAAGGTGCTATTCTAGTGGATGAAGTCTACGTTCGGATGGCGTTGATCTTTGAGAAGCATACTCATATTGGACGACTTCGTGATTCATATGATGTTATCTATTTGGAAGAAGTCTTGATTCGGTTGATGTTATTCTTGGTAGACTTCTGTCTTTAGTATCTGGTCGACATTGTTTTCGGATGACTTTAAGTCTGGACGACAAAGCTTTCTGTTGTCTTCTAAGTCTGGACGACGTTGATTTATGATGACTTTAGAGTCTGGACGACAATGATCCCAAGGATGACTTCGGTCGATAATCTATTGATTTTGCCATCGGTCAACTTTGTGTTGTTCAGTTGATATATCTGATCGATGAACTTCAAGTCTGCTTTGATTCAGTCGATGTTCCTTTACCATTTTGCATGACCCAGACTCGATTACCAACACTCAACCAAAATCGTTAGAAAACATAATACCTTTTTTAAAGGGCATTTCCAGATAAATGCAATAAACACAGTAATTCAATTATTCAGTTTATATATATCATATTAATCACAATCATCAAAAATATAGTTAGACTTAAACATTATTTAAGTCAACAGTAAAGCTTTAGTCAGCGAATTTGCAATCATATAGTTTTTAATAATATGTTCAATAGACGAATATCATTCCAAACTCTTTGTATAACAATAAGTAACTTGATGTGTGTATGCTTCGACTTAATCAAGTTATTGTAACAAAATGTTCATTGTCTTGCAATTCTTTTTGAATTCCAAATTCTGTCATAGCTATATTGCATCATTAGATGTCTTATAATACAAATTGTGCAGCCATAGTTGAAAAAATTATAAGTGTTGCCTTAACACTTTTTTGTAAACAATTTCTCTAACTATCAAGTAAATATATCATAATGTTGTTTCTAACTACATTAACATCTAACAAAATCGAAATCACATTTGCTTAACATGCATTAAGCTTGTTATTTTGATTATTGACATAATTAATGAAATACTAATTCTCAGTTAATAATAATTGTATATCGATGAATTTCATCATATATATTTACACTCTTATTAAAAATTCCCTTGTAAATGAGTATTTGGAGTTTCTAGTGTGTTTACTTGAGTCTATGCAGAAAAGGTTTAAATTCACATATATGACTTAATCGAAAGTTACTCAGAAAGTCTAAGTATACATTGTGTTGGCACACTAAGATGAAATACGAAAGTCTGGTCACGAGCCATGTGCAAATGGAGAACTTGGGGAAGCCTAGTCCTAATAATGGTCACAGACATCGTCATCACAAGCCCAATGGAATCTGTTGAATCTTGGTTCAAAATGTCAAATCATTTGATAATAGAAGTGTGGATTCTTGGACCTCATATGGTACAATTGCAAGGGATGCCCAGAGCTAGCTGTAGAAGCCCAGTCTCGAGCCACTATTTTTTTCGAATTTCAAATTACGAAAACCTAACAAACACATTCATAGACCTATAGTAGGCACCTAGAGAGCCTCGCATAAGACTGACTTAAGGACAAGGAATTCATATTAATGCTTTCATGTACGCTCAATCACGATTTGAAGGCAACCAAAGCGGTAGCCCCCCAACTTAACTTGTAGAATTTCATTGCCTCATTGATTTTTTTAACAGACACATCGCGGGTGCCAATCACAACTAGATGATGTCTGAAACTTGAGAATTTTGAAGAGAACTATAAATAGAAACTCACTCTGCTGTGAAAATGACTAGGAGATTTTCATGCTGAAGTGCTGCTGATTTTTCTTGAGATTTTATACTCTCTATTCTTGAATGATTTCCTAACTCTTTTATTTTCAAAATTGAGCTTTCATCTTTGTGAGAGTTAGGTTTTGTATCAAAAATCTCTACACTTTATTATTTAGGAAAAGATCAAAGTGTAACATTGAAGAAAGTCGATGTAAGACTTGTTTGATAGCCAAAAGTTCAATTGGTCATGAACAGAAGGGTTATAGTTGAATGAATCTTCAAGGAGTAGCTTTGGACGTAGATGTAGACAAGACTATCCTAACCACGTTAACAAACCATTTGCATTCTCTTTTCTTACTCTTTTACTAATCATTATTGTCATTGATTGCGTATTAGACTTAGCAAATTTAGTTAATATATAAAATAGATTAATTGATACAACAAACGATTAAAATCGTAATCACAAAAAAATTTAGAAAAACAAATTTGTGTGAATTAAGTTTTGTGTCAAAAACCTCTACACTTTATTATTTGGGGAAAGATCAAAGTATAACGCTGAGAAGAGTCGATGTAAGACTTGATTGATAGCCAAAAGTTCAATCGGTCATGAACATAAGGGTTATAGTTGAATGAATATTCAAGGAGTAGTTTTGGATGTAGATGTAGACAAGACTAGCCTAACTGCATTAGCAAACCATTTACATTTTCTTTTCTAACTCTTTTACTAATCATTATTGTCATTGATTGCGTATTAGACTTAGAAAATTTAGTTAATATATAAAATTGATTAATATGATATAGCAAACGATTAAAATCGTAATCACAAAAAAGTTTAGAAAACTAAATTTGTGAGAGTTAGGTTTTGTGTCAAAAACCTCTACACTTTATTATTTAGGGAAAGATCAAAGTGTAACACTGAGGAGAGTCGATATAAGACTTGATTGATGGCCAAAAGTTCAATCGGTCATGAACAGAAGGGTTATCGTTGAATGAATCTTCAAGGAGTAGCTTTGGACGTAGATGTAGACAAGACTAGCCTAACCGCGTCAGCAAATTATTTGCATTATCTTCTCTTACTCTTTTACTAATCATTATTGTCATTGATTGCATATTAGATTTGACAAATTTAGTTAATATATAAAATTGATTAATTTGATATAGCAAACGATTAAAATCGTAATCACCAAAAAGTTTAGAAAACCAAATTTGTGAGAGTTTAATTTTGATGTGCCACGAGATGTCATCATCCGATCCCAAGCCAAAACCATGGTCGAATCTCCAACTAATATGTTTGCTCATTTTTTAGGTGATGATGTTGGAGGCCAAAATGAGCTAAAGTCAATCAACTTGTCAACATGGAAGCATTCATATGATCGGGCCAATTAAGGAGGAGAACCACTCGGTCACAACAACCTCAGAGGAGGAAATGACCCCCAGCCACCCCGAGCTAGAGTCAAGAGTTGTGACTCTTGTCCCTAAGCAATTGAAGACGAGGATTGACACTCTAGGCATGGAGGAGCATGTCAATTACAAGCCATAGAAGCATCTTCAGCCATCCCATTGAAGAAAGGAATTTGTCTTCCTTTGAATCAACTTTTGTATTGTAACAACTTTTGTGTTGTAACACCTGACAGTTTTATCGTATAAATTTCCAAATATGCATAGTGTTTATAGTCACAATTGTTAATTTAATATAAGGAAAAAATTTTAATTAAAGGGATTGAATGGAATTACATGCAGTTGACACTGAAATAATAATAATAATTTTGATGTGCCACGAGATGTCATCATCCGATCCCAAGCCAAACCCATGGTCGAATCTCCAACTAATATGTTTGCTCATTTTTTAGGTGATGATGTTGGAGGCCAAAATGAGCTAAAGTCAATCAACTTGTCAACATGGAAGCCTTCCTAGATCGGGCCAATTAAGGAGGAGAACCACTCGGTCACAACAACCTCAGAGGAGGAAATGACCCCCAGCCACCCCGAGCTAGAGTCAAGAGTTGTGACTCTTGTCCCTAAGCAATTGAAGACGAGGATTGACACTCTAGGCATGGAGGAGCATGTCAATTACAAGCCATAGAAGCATCTTCAGCCATCCCATTGAAGAAAGGAATTTGTCTTCCTTTGAATCAACTTTTGTATTGTAACAACTTTTGTGTTGTAACACCTGACAGTTTTATCGTATAAATTTCCAAATATGCATAGTGTTTATAGTCACAATTGTTAATTTAATATAAGGAAAAAATTTTAATTAAAGGGATTGAATGGTAATAATAATAATTACCATATGTTTTAATTGTACTATTTAATGGAGTTAAAGAGGAATAGTAGGAATAATTGATTATTTATTAGAAAAATTGTGTTAAGGGACAATAGTGAGGTTTTAGTTTTGGGGGGGAGATGGCTTTGGTGACAAATTAAGGGGTGTTAAACCAAAAAAGAATAGTAGAATAGTTAGGCTTAAACCTAACTTTTATTGAGTTTTACAAATTAGAGATAAGGATGAGAAACGTCAACAAATTCTTCCTCTAATCCCACGATGACACATCCCCCAAATTGCCATCATCTTATTCTTCTCTCTTTAATGAAGAATAGGAACTTCATTCTGCAGACACCCAAAACCCACCGTAGCTTCTTCTACAGGGGAAGTTTTTCTCTTGCAAGAGATTTCCAATGTGAGTTTCAAGTTTGGTTATATTTTATGCAAAAGTGTAATATACGCGGGATGAGTATAGGGGTTTATGGTTTCTGAAGGGTTCATGTGAACCCTAACATGGGATGCACAACAATGAGTTGTAGGATATTTATTAGATGTTGATAATGGATATGATGTAAACATCACATAAATGCATGAATGATCAACATAGAATGTTACAGAACAGTTTTTGTTTCTCTTTAATTCGGCTTAGTTGTTTATGTTGAATGGATAAATGGATTTCAACAATTAAAAATAGACATTCTAAGGTTTACACAGAATTTGAATCGACGAGTTCAGATATGTATACGATTTATGGTGAATTTTTGAAGTAGTTAAAGTTTAATGAAATCTGGAATTTAAGAAATAACAAGGCAGGTTCGGTTTTGCACAATTTCGGATAAGCTAATGATATTGGTTTTTTAAATGGTTTTAGCCATTAAAAACAAGACTTCTCAAGGTTCAAATAGCATCTTCAATCATCGGATTCGACATATATACGATTTATTATGTATTTTTGAATCTATTGTACAAAAAACTAAAAAATTTCTGGAGCAGTTCGGTTTTGGTAATTCCGAACCATTTGAGAGTATTTGATTGATAAATTGACCTTAGAATATAAAAATAGACTTGTAATATCCGGTTTGTACGGACCTTTTATTATATTATTATTATATTGTTATTGGCATTTTTGTAATTATGTCAAATCAGGTCCGATTTACAAAAAGAAAGCGTCATTACGATCCTAGCGATTAATTAGAATTTTAAGGAAATTCTGGGAATTTTCAGAATAGTGACGCTATATTCCGAGTAATTACTATTATCATAAAGTAAAAGACATTCTCGTAAAAATAGCAAACGAGGTCCAAATTGCGAACGGACAGTTTTGTTAAATCCCAAATAATTAGATGGACTTATTGGTAAAGTAAGGACGTATGGAGTAGTCGAATGGCTAGACGATTAACGAACCGAAGAACGAAATCAATATAAAAATCAAAGAAGGGCAAAATGGTAATTTGCAAATCCATTTTAATAAATAACACAAAATCACTCTTTTCCCTCACTTCTCTCTCGCTACCCTCGGTATGTAGCTTCAATCTCTGAGCGTTTGTTTCGAGTTTTAGTTCGATTTAGGGTTAGGGTTTAAATTAGGTTTTCCGTTAAAAACGTGATTTAGGCTTCGTAATTAATCGGTTAGCTATAATTACCTATATATTGAACGTATTGAACGTTATTGGACGAAGAAAAGTCGAATTGCGAAAAAGTTATAAATTGGTAAAATTTCGGGTTTTAGGGAAAAACTCGTTATTTGAGAATTTGGATAATCGAGCTTTAATTAACGTTCGAAATGCTCTAATTAGCTAAGTGGAGAATTTAGGAGAGTTCGCTAGTTAAGGATTTTGTAATTTGGACGTTTATAGTTTAAATCGGTTCTAACTATGAATATCGTGTTTCCTCACAGACACACGACTCCCGTGGACGAAGCTAGTGATTCAGTGCGCTCCAGGTAAGTTTTCGTGACTTACTTTGACCCAAAGGTCTGCACCATACTCCGTCGTCGTCTCGAGAATACTCGAGGAACTGTTTGTTTTATGTTATTCTGGTTGGGTAGTTAGGTTAGTTGTTTATAGGTTCTGCTTTACTGCCATGAATGTATGCACGTTGGTTGTTTACTTTCTGCTTATATGAACTGTTCATGCATCACGGATTTCAAATGTCATGAAAATGGATTTCCGCACGTGTTTTAAGAAAAGAAAGGTAATCTGTAATTAATGAATGTAATCTGTTTCTGGTTACGCGAGGTGGGGCTCAGGCATGGCTGTAGGTTTTTTTTGAGCATGTACCCCCCCCCCCCCCCCATCTAAGTGGAAAGTGGTAGTTCGACCGCGGAATGTATCCTTTCCATTTAGTGGGCTGAGATCTCGGTGACAATTCTGTCTGTGACGGAATGTATCTGTAAATGTATCTGTAAATGAATCTGTAAAGGCATTGGTAAATGAATCTGAATTGGTAATCTGAACGTTTTCTGAATGGCATACGCACGCATGCATGCATCTGCATTTACGTAGCTTACTGAGATTTCAATATCTCATATGTGTCTGTATGGTGTAGGTAATCTCTTAGGAGATATTGAACCAGGTGAGGACGACGTTCCTCCTCCTGACGAGGGATGCAGTTGATGGATGATGGCTGTGGGAGTGCGCTGGGGCAGTCGAGGCGCGATATGACCCGTGGGGATGTATGTCTGGACTCTGGGTTTATTTTGGGATGTTTTGAGTTGATAATTGTATAGTATATTTAGGGTGTTTGGATCTGGATAGGAATTTGATAACGTTTTGGTAAGCGTACGTAAAATGTCTTGGTTTAAACTGTTTGCTGAATGTTTTGAAAACGTTTAATTAGTTTTAGGTTGATACGGTTATGTTTGATGTTTAGATACATCCACGCAGTTGGACTTCGTAAGTCTGCTGTAAGTCGGTTGAGTTAACGCATAAGTTGATTTGGTTTAAAGATGAAAAAAATGGTAGAAATGTGAAATTGGTGTAGGAAAAATGGAGGTTGTTGGTCTCTGGAATCGGATTCCAGAGACTTGAAGAATTTACTTTGCTCTCTGGAGAATTCCAGAGAGCAAGTGAAGTGATCTGCTCTCTGGAGAATTCCAGAGAGCAAGTGCTTGGTCGCTGCACAGAGTGTGCAGCGATCGATCTCTGCTGCAGCGCAGAGATCGATCGCTGCGTGCTGCAGCATGATCGCTGCACTTAGTGCAGCGATCGGTCTCTGCTCTGTAGCAGAGATCGATCGCTGCTGGCTATTCTAGCTGCAGCGATCGATCTCTGCTGCAGCGCAGAGATCGATCGCTGCCTCAGTGCAGCGATCGCTGCTGCTTTGCGAGGGTAGAATTTCGATTCTGCCCTCCCTTCTTTTATTGTTATTAAAAGTTTTTAATTAAATGTTTTTAAGTTTTATTTAAATAGTTTTAGTTTATGTTTTAAATGATTTACCAAACGAACTTCGATTTCGATTCCGGTTTCGGTTTCGATTTCAATTCTGGTTAACGTCAAGTTTTAAAGTTTATAAAATGTAAAGAAGAAAAAAAAAATAATATGAGAAATACGGGTACAGTTTTAGGGGTGTTACAAGACTCTTTAAGGAGTCCATAACCATTAGAATTTTTGAATAATGATATGTATAGTAAAAAGTATGAATTTTTGAAGTTATGTCAAATTATAGGTTGAATTCCGAAAATGGGTTATGGAATGGTTGAAATTGGTTTGCCTATTGTTTGAAACCATTTGGTAGGGATAATACATTTTGATTTAGGAACATGTATGTTATACTTGTGAAGCATTTGTATTTGAGAATATATATAATTGGATATTTTGATGGATTTAAATTGTATGTTGCATTATTGTAAAGTTAACGATGGAATTGACTTGTTTTAGGTTTTCAAGTCTCCAAGAATAAGTGACTAATTGCCTTAAATTCTGCTAAGGACCCGAGGTAAGTGCATGTTTGCATGTGTTTTGGCCGATTGGCCTACACCACAAAGGTTAGGACGTTGATGGCTAGAATGTGGAATTTGGAGATTTTAGTGTGAGAGTTTTGGGTTGGGTAGAAGTTTTAGATTGTGAGTTTATTTATGATTGTTTCTTGTTTATTGATGGTTTTGTTTCTCAGTTTATTTTATATTACGCTTACAGCATTCGAGGATATGTATGTGACATGTATTCATGCAACATGGTTTTTCTAAAGCATAAAAAATGATTTTATGCATACGTTTTCATGTAAACAAGAGCAAAAGAATACAGTACAGTAAAATACGTAATAGTTATTATGGGTAAGGAACTGAGTTTGGTAGTTCCGCCAGAGGAACCGATTCCATCAGAGAGACTGTTAGATATGTCATTCTACTTCCCCTAGAGTGAGATGGTCGTTCCGCCAGAGAGACAATCAGTTAGGTCATCTTTCCTCTAGAATCAGTACCCTAATAACTCATATCATGCAAGAAAATAAAGAACAAATCCAGTTGCATGTTTTACGAACAACATAGCATATTCATAAGCATGCATTCTTCTTTACTGACATTACTTGCTGAGCATTAGGCTCATTAGTTTACTTTGTGGTGTAGGTGATATCATCATAGGTGAGGACGATTCTCAAGATAGTTGACAGAGCAGTTGATGAAGGACGTCCATGGGGTGTGCTTGTCGCTGTTGGGGCAATTTTGACTTGTGGACAAGTTTGTAGGTATTTTGGGTAGATGTGTGTAGATAGACGTTTTAAACTTTTGGGAAAACACGGATTTGTTAAGTTTTCAAGGTTTGTTTTACTCTTAGCTTTGAAAATGGGTTTTACTTTGTTAAAGACTTCCACTACGTTTTATGACAATAGAAATCGTTTTGATGTATAAATATAATTTGGAACCGATTGAGATAAATATGGTTTGAAAATACAGGTTTCGAGTTTTAACGATTTTAAACGTTATGTTGTCTGTTTTCCCGAAAGGTTGAGAAGTGTTAGTAAAGGTTAATGGTGAAAAGTGTCAACCAGACTCCATAGGTGTCGACCAGCCTTGGAAAGTATCGACCTGTGTATATAGGTGTCGACCCTTTAGTGCAGATTGGGTCAAAGTGTCGACATGTGCACACAGGTGTCGACCTGTTCTGATAAAAGTGTAGACCCCAAGGATCGACCAATGAAAACAGAGGCTAATGAAGTGTCGACCGGTGCACCCAAGTGTCGACCGGTTAGTGTAAAATAAGTACAGGTGTCGACCGGTTTGTGTAGAACCGACAAAAGTGTCGACCAAGATTCTTTTTTTTTATTGTTTTAAAAACTTAAGATTTTGTTTAGTTTTATTTATTTTTAAGAAAATTTTTACGCACGTTTTCCAAGATGAATTCTAAAGGCAGTTCACATATTTTGAACATTTCTATATATATAAAGTCTTACGAACAGTCAGGTTAGTAACGTCCGAATTCCGGGTGTTACATTCTACCCTCCTTAATAAAATTTTGTCCTCAAAATTGTGCACCTGAACAATTTCGGATATTTGACCATCATGTCCTACTGTCGCTCCCACGTGGCTTCCTCTACATTATGATTCCTCCATAGAACCTTCACTAAGGGATTGTCTTTTTGCGTAGAAGCTTCACTACAGACTCCAGAATATGCACCGGTTTCTCCTCATAAGTCAAAGTTGGCCGAACTTCGAGATTCACCGGTTCCACTACGTGCGTTGGATCGCGTACGCACTTTCACAACATCGACATGTAGAAAACATTATGAACTCCTTCCATAGATGATGGCAACTGTAGCTTGTATGCCGTAGCGCCTATTCTTTTCGATATGGGAAACGGTCCGACAAATCATGGATTCAACTTCCCTCTCTTACCGAACCGTATAACGCCCTTAAACGGCAAAATATTTAAGAACACTTCATCTCCTATCACAAATTTTAGATCTTTCCTCCTTCGGTCTGCATAGCTCTTTTGTCGGCTCTGTGCAGTGTCCATTCTTTGCCTAATAACAATGACCTTCTCAGATAACTGCTGTAAAATCTCTAGACCAATCAATTTTTCTTCGCCCACTTCGTCTCAATAAAAAGGCGATCTGCACTTTCTGACATACAACGCTTCATAGGGAGCCATATCAATCGTGGACTGGTAGCTGTTAGTGTAAGCAAATTCAACCAGTGGCAAACACCGGCCCCATGATGCCTGAAAGTATAGCACGCATGCTCTCAACATGTCCTCAAGTATCTGAATCGTCTGCTCAGATTGTCCATCAATCTGAGGATGAAACGCAGTGCTAAAAGTTAACTTTGTACCCATAGAGCCTTGCAAAGTTCCCCAAAATCTTGAGGTAAACCTGGGATCCCTATCCGAAACAATTGATACTGGAATCCCATGTAACCTAACAATCTCTTGGACATAAAATTCTGCAAACTAGTTCATCGCATAAGTCATTTTTACTAGCAGGAAATAGGCCGACTTCGTCAATCTGTCCACTACGACCCATATACTATCGTGTCCCTTGGTTGTCCTTGGTAAGCTAACTATGAAATTCATTAAAATATGTTCTCATTTCCACTCGGGAATCTATAAAGGTTGTAATGTCCCACTGGGCCTTTGGTGTTTTGCTTTCACTTGTTGGCAAACTAAGCATGACTGTACATAGCTGGCTACTTCTCGCTTCATGTTGGGCCATCAATAGGGCACCTTTAAATCTCGGTATATCTTGTTGTTGCCTGGATGCACCGAGAAAGACGATGAGTGTGCTTCTGCCAAGATCAATTTCCTTAATTCTTCATTCCTTGAAATGTACCATCGGTCACTAAATTTTAGAATTTCGTCCTCCGAGTAACCGAATTTGGAAGATGCATCCGTTAACTTACTCAAAATACCCTCATTTTCTTTTGAATCCTTCTATTGAGCTTCCTTAATCATGTCTAAGATAGTCGGCCGTATTGTTAAGTCCGAAAGCAAGGCTGAAAGCTCTGAAACTGTAGCGACCCTAACACTGTACCCCTTTATTTTCCTAATTTTTTTTTTAACAAACTTCAAACCTAAAGTTAAGCGGAATTTAAACTGAAATCAAAATCGTTAATATTGTTAGGTAAATCGTTTGAAAACTAATTAGAAACCATTTAAATAAAACCATTAAAAACAAATTATAAAACAATTAAATCAATTTGAATCATCAGCCAACCTTTAGAGAGCAAAAAGGGCAACTGCCCATAAAATATTATGGCCGATCGATCAGCCATTTCCCTCGATCGATCGGCAATACCAAAAATAGGGGGGGCGATCGATCGCCCCGCGATCGATCACCAGGCAATCGATCGCCCAACCATGGGCGATCAATCGCCACACTCTCTGGATTTTCCAGAGAGTGCCGATCACTTTTTCCGAGCGATCGCCTCCTTAGGCAATAGTTCGGCAACATCCCTGGAATCCAAATTCTAGGGAGTTTGCCTCCCTCTTTTCTCTTCATCCCCTGCACAATTTTACTTCCACATTTTTCCTCTAAAACCTCAACATAGCATACGTACTAAAAATCTTTCAAAATCATCAACTCATAACCCAACGACTATCCCCTCGACCCACATTCAAAACATAATACAATCTCGTGAAAACGAACTACGTGGAACCATTTAAAAATCAAACAAAACCCTACAAAATTCAACAATCCAGAAGTTCATTAAACGACAGTTTTAACAAAAAATTTTATAAACATCAATCCATTATCCAGATCCAAACAACCTAAAATATATCTAATGGCATAATTAACCTATCTAATCCACCATCAGCCCATTACGCCCAAAAACTCTCAAAATACCTAACTGTTACTACCATGAGTCAAGATACGCGTCGATTGCCCATGCACACCACCACAGCCGTTCTTCTTCAACCATCCTGTACATTGGGTGGAGGAACGTCGTCCTCACCTGCTTCGAAATCATCTACACAATATAGACAACTATGAGCTAAAGGCTTAGCAAGTTTCGTAAATGCAATGCATGTTGTGGGTATGGGTTTTGTAAACCATGCAACATTTTCTTATCATTACATTGTAGACAGAATATCACCGAGGTCTCAGCCTATTAGATGGAGAGGACACGTCCCGCGATTGGACAACCCTCTACACCTAACGGGGCGGGGGGGGGGGGGGGGGGGTACACGCTTACATCCGTATACAGCCGTGCCTGAGCCCTACCTCGCGTGACCAAATAACAGATTACGTAGGTTCATTTCATTATGGCGATGTGGTATTGTGACAGACCTCTTTTTGGCCTACACAATAGATCAATAGCCCATTTTCAGGCCACATATCTTTTCATGAAACATAGTGTAGAAATTCATTTTTTATGCATAATTAAAAACCATGATGCATGAACAATTAAGTGCTTAAGGTAAACATACATCATACGTACCACTGAGACAATAAAAGCAAATAAAAGCATATCCTATAAAAGAACTAATCCTAACTACCCAACAAAAACATTTAAACAACCAAAACTCCAATGATCCTCGACGCGACTTCGACGTACGGTGTAGGCCAATCGGCCATAGTAAGTCACGAGAACTTACTTCGTGCGCACTGAACTTCAAGCTCCGTCCACGACGTTGTTCACCTAAGCAATTCACAACAGTTATCATTAAAACGCGTTTGAACCATTAACGTCTAAATTAACAAAATCCTTAACAAAGGAAATTTCTAAAATTCTAACTTAACTAATCGAGGCATTTACAAACAATTAACGCTCGATACTTCGAAACCACCATTAACGAGTTTTTCCAAAAAACTCAAAAATTCATAAATCCCTAGCATTCGTCCTAAATCGGTTAACTTCGTCCAAAAACGCTCAATACGTCCTTTATATCCACAAACACGGTAAACCTATAAATTTCAGACCCTAAATCACATTTTTAACAAAGCCCTAAACGGAACCCTAACTGTTAAACTTTGCGAAAACCAAAATATAATGCTCTACTACCATAGATTCTTACCTAGAGCGTTAATCGGAGGAGAAAACGTGAAGAACGGACGTCAACCGGAGGAAGAATCGGCGTCAGAATGGGAGTCACCATGAGGGAGAAAGGGATCGCCGAGAGAGAGAGGAAACTTTGGGGAAAAAAATGTGAAGTGTCGAGGAAGAAGAGAAAATGTGGTTTTTAATAATTTTTTTGACTTTGCAAATTACCATTTTGCCATTCCTTTGATTTTCTATTTGTTTTGTCCTTTGTTTCGTTATTTAGCTAATGATTCAGTTTCTCCAAATTTTCTTATTTCACTAATAACTTCGACTTATTACTAGGGTTCTATTAAAACTGTCCGTTTGCAATTCGGACATCGTTTACTACTTTTACCACAATGTCCTTTATATTACGAGAAACGTAATTCTCGTAAAATAAGCGTTAAACTCCTAAAATTCCGAAAATTTTCTTAAAATCCATATTAATTAATAGGATTGTAATAACACTTTTTTTCACGAAACCGACTTAATTTGACAAAATTACAAAAAATACCATTATTTATATATAATTACAAAATCTCGTAAAGAACCGGGTGTTACATTCCATCCACCTTATTTAAAATTTTGTCCTCAAAATTTGATCATACAAACAACTCAAGATACTTAGTCATCATATCTTGTTGTCGCTCCCAAGTAGCCTCCTTCACGTCATAGTTCCGCCATAAAACTTTGACTAGCAGAATCTCCTTATTACGCAAAACTTTGATCGAGGACTCCAAAATACGTACCGGTTTCTCCACATAAGTCAAGGTAGGCTGTACCTCGATCTCTCTTGCCTCCACAATATGCGATGGATCGCGCAAACACTTTCGAAGCATAGACACGTGAAATACATTGTGGATGCCTTCCATTGAAGCCGGGAGCTGTAGTCGATACGCCATCTTCCCAATTTTCTTCAAAATAGGGAAAGGCCCCACATATCGAGGGTTTAGCTTGCCCCTCTTTTCCGAATTGCATGACTTCTTTGAACGGAGAAATCTTTAAATAGACCTCATCACCTTCTTCAAATTCCAGTTCTCTCTGTCTTGTGCCAGCGTAGCTCTTCTGTCGACTCTGAGCTATCTCTGTAGCGACCCTAACACTGTACCCTTATTTTTCCGTATTATTTATTTATTTATTTTTTATCCGTGTAAACTTTGAGTGGAATTTAAATCGAAATTGAAACCTTTGACATTGTTCTCTTTTAAAACAAATCTTAAATAATTTAAATACAACAATTAAAACCATAACAGAAACAATTAACAAAGAAAAACAAACCAGGGGTAAAAAACGTCATTCGGCCAAAGAAGAAGAGGGGCGATCGATCGCCCAAAATAGGCGATCGATCGCCTGATGAAAAAAACATAATGGCGATCGATCGCCACAATCAGTGGCGATCGATCGCCACACTCCCTGGATTTTTTTCCAAGGAGTAGCGACCAATCTTGGCGATCGATCGCCAAGTCCTCTGGAATCCAAATTTCCAGAGGGCTTGTGCCCACCCTTTTCTTCCTTCCTTTCTTCCCCTGCATATACATACCTCAATGCTTCTAACTACTTACTCAATTATCACTAAACACCACATACATCTTCACAATACAATTTGACATAAAACCACCCGATACTCATACATTCTCCGTAATCTTACTCGAAACCAACTTGATACGCATCTAACATGAAATACGTTTTCACGAAAATGAACTGCATGGATTCGTTTAAAAACTAAATGTTTCCTCCTGTTAAAATCACCAAGCAGTTCCATAAAACTTAGATAAAAGCCTTAACAACACGTTTATAAAAATCGTTTACCAAAACATCTATACATCACTCTATCAGCTAACCAGAACCAAACTTCCTAATATGTTCAACTATACAATTTTTTCCTACGATCTACTATAGTGTCCTAAAATACCTCTACATCATTCCCCACGGGTCAAATATGCTCGACTGCCCAGCACACTTCCACGGCCACGGGCCATCATTCGCCAACCGGTTCATACGTCAAGCAGAAGAACATCTTTCTCAACCTGTTCAAAACCACCTACACATAGAAAACAGTCTGTGAGCTAAAGGCTCAGTAAATCTACATGAACGACAATGCATACGATGCGTATGTAGTTCATAAAACCGTGACATTCCTTTTATCCTTTTCATTTACCTTTTCGTTTTTCTTTTCGTTTACCTTTTCGTTTTTCTTTTCGTTTACCTTTTCGCTTCCTTTTCGTTACCTTTTCGCTTTCTTTTTCGTTACCTTTTCGTTTACCTTTTGTTTTCCTTCGATCGCCAAGTCCTGGAATCCAAATTCCAGAGGGCTGTGCCCACCCTTTTCTTCCTTCCTTTCTTCCCCGCATATACATACCTCAATGCTTCTAACTACTTACTCAATTATCACTCAACACCACATACATCTCACAATACAATTGACATAAACCACCCGATACTCATTACATCTCCGTAATCTTACTCGAAACCAACTTGATACGCATCTAACATGAAATACGTTTTCACGAAAATGAACTGCATGGATTCGTTTAAAAACTAAATGTTTCCTCCTGTTAAAATCACCAAGCAGTTCCATAAAACTTAGATAAAAGCCTTAACAAAACGTTTTATAAAATCGGTTTACCAAAACATCTATACATCACTCTATCAGCTAACCAGAACCAAACTTCCTAATATGTTCAACTATACAATTTTTCCTACGATCTAACTATAGTGTCCTAAAATACCTCTACATCATTCCCCACGGGTCAAATATGCATCGACTGCCCAGCACACTTCCACGGGCCATCATTCGCCAACCGGTTCATACGTCAAGCAGAAGAACATCTTTCTCACCTGTTTCAAAACCACCTACACCATAGAAAACAGTCTGTGAGCTAAAGGCTCAGTAAATCTACATGAACGACAATGCATACGATGCGTATGTAGTTCATAAAACCGTGACATTCCTTTATCCTTTTCATTTACCTTTTCGTTTTTCTTTTCGTTTACCTTTTCGTTTTTCTTTTCGTTTACCTTTTCGCTTTCCTTTTCGTTTACCTTTTCGCTTTCTTTTTCGTTTACCTTTTCGTTTACCTTTTTGTTTTCCTTTTAGTTTTCTTTTTTGTTTTCCTTTCCGTTTACCTTTTCGTTTACCTTTTTGTTTTCCTTTTCGTTTTCCTTTTCGTTTACCTTTTCATTTCCTTTTCGTTTATCATGAAAACATGCATGGAAATACCTTTTCGTACTTTTTCCAGAAACCATGATGCATGAATATGTACAATGCTGTAATTAAACCGAAGCATAAACAAGTAACAATTTAAACATTAAACAACTTAACTAAAACTAACTACCCAACACATCCTACATCTCCAAGATCCTCAATCAACATTAAATCTTTTGGTGTAGGCCAAATCGGCCAAAAGAGTCACAAAGACTTACTTGTCGTTCGTAGAAATTTAAGCTCCGTCCACGAGCGTTGTTCACCTAAGGCAATTCACAACATTTATCGTTAAAACGAATTTAAACAGTTAAACGTCCAAATTAACGAAACCCTTAACTAAGGAAATTTCCTAAAACTCTAATTCAACTCTCTCGGGCATTTCATCGAGCAGCTTATGTTCACCAATAACCCTAAACTCCATTAATGGGGATTTGTCATAGCTTCAACTCGACTTTTTAACCCAAACTTCGAATACACCCTATATTTCACCAAATAACGCTCAATAATCGTAAATACAACCCTATTTAACGTTTTCTAACCAAACCCGACTATGTTCATGAAATTTCTACAAAACCCTAACGATTTATCAAGCTAGAACTCGAGAATAACGGTTGAGAAACGCTAGAAACTTATCTAGAATTACGATAGGAGAGGAAAACGTGAAGAAACATGAAGATTGGAGGAGCGGTTGATGAAGAACCGTGGAAAGGTTTGAAGTCGCCGAAGGGGAAAGCTCTCTGGAGCTTCGTGGAAGAAGAGAGAAAATGAGGGAGGGAGAGAAGAAATGTGTTTTTAATAATTTGGCTTGGCAAATTACCTTTTTGTCCTTCCTTTGATTTTCTATTTGTTTCGTCCTTTGTTTCGTTAATTAGCTAACGATTCAGTTTCTCCAAATTTTCTTAATTCACCAATAACTCTAACTTATTAACAGTGCTTTATTAAAACTGTCCGTTTGCAAAACGGATCTCCTTTACTATTTCTATCAAAAAGTCTTTTATATTACGAGAAACGTAATTCTCGTAATTTAACACCACAACTCCGAAAACTCCCATAATTCTCCTAAAATCCATATTAATAATTAGGATTCTAATAACACTTTCTTTTCGTAAAACGAGCTTGATTTGACATATCTACAAAAATATTATTTATATTAAAATATTACTATCCCGTAAAGCCGGGTATTACAATCTCTATATGCTGTCTGATAACGGCAATCTTCTCTGCCGTTTACTGTAGAATCTTTGGACCAACAATACTGGCTTCACCAACCTCGTCCCAATATAGTGGAGATCTACACTTTCGACCATACAAAGCTTCATATGGAGCCATACCAATGGTAGCCTAGAAGCTGTTGTTGTAAGAGAACTCGATCAGTGGCAAATACCTGCTCCACGATCCCTGAAACTCCAACACACAAGCTCTGAGTATATCCTCCAAAATATGATTTGTAGTACCCGGCAATTTATCGGCTCGGATTGTAGTGAGTATTGGTATATGTACACTAAACTTTGGGGAAATAAATATGAATGTGATTATTGGAATTGTGATGGAATTAAATAAATGGGTTAGTGGGTAAATTGGGTAATTGGAATAAATGGTGTATAAGTAATTTTGTTTTTTTTTTTAAATAATAATAATAAAGAAAAGAAAAGAAATTGGTGGGATAAAATTTTATAAGGGGATTTACGTGGAGGGTTAGAGGAAAAACATAAAACCCATTTGGTTTCTCTCTCTCTCTCTCTCTCTCTCTCAACGAAAGAGAACAGCCCTCCCCTCCAACGATTCTTCTCCATTTTCTTCAAGACAAAGGTTAGTTTCCTTCAAATTTTAAGTGGGTTTTAGTTTTCTAAGCTAGAGGAAGGCGTTGGTGTGGTTTTGAATGAGTTTTTGATAGAGTTTCGAATTAGGGTTTTGTGGTAGATGAGGGATTTACGAAAATTGGAGGTTCTTTGTTAGATTTTCTTGATCTTTGGATAGTTATTGATAAATTGATGGATATTGGTTGAATATTGGTTGATGATTTAAATGTGTAAAACTGGAAAATGTAGGGCAGCTTCGGTTTTTGATTTTCTGCCATTCTTTGAGTTTGGTTTTTGATAAATGAGTTTCACCATTTGAAAGCAGACATTCTAAGGAGCCCGTAGCCGCTTGAATCATCAAATTTAGATATATATTCAATTTATTACGAATTTTTGAAGTTGGATAAAAATTACGATTTAAAAACTGGGCAGTTTCGGTATTCTTGAGAACTGACCTAGCTCTTGATTCCAATTTGTTAAATGACTTGTATCATTGGATAGGGGACTCTTAGAGGAGTCCATAGCAACTTGAACCACTCGATTTCATCGAGAATTGATTAAGTTATGGATTTTTGAAGTTATTGTGCAAAAACTGGAAAGGTTCAGCAAGCAGTTCATTTCTTTTGGTTTTCTGTCTTGACTCTATTTTTGTTTGGATAAATGGACGATTCCATGTTAAAATAGACATAATGAGGTTTTCAAAACATGTTGAATCATTGAAAACGGATAAGAATTGAGGGAGTTATTGAGGTTTAAAGTTAAGCCAATTTTAAAGGCCAAATCCGAGAATATTGAAAGAAAATTGTTGAGTTTTGTTAGTTGAATGAACTTCGAGCTATTTAAGTGGTTGAATTAAATTGTTGGTGTTAATGTGACTCAAAACTAATTGGCTTGGAATATTAGGTTGAGGTATAAGGTTTTATTCGAATACCTTAGTTATATTTTTGGTTTCAAGTTGGAAGTTTACTATGCTAAATTGGTTTGTTTTGTGTTAAATTGCCTTGTTGATAGTTAGACGAAGAAAGTTATGCAATACAGAGATTTTGAATTGATGCTTGAGGTTTATATTGTGAACTTGTATTTATTATTAGGTTGTTAAATTGACGAGACTAAAGCATTTTGGACTTTGAGAGTGTGCTACGGACGCGAGGTAAGTTCTCGTGATCTTCTCTGGCTGATTGGCCTACACCGTACGTCGAAGTCGTCTCGAGGAGTTTTGGTGATGCCCTTGTTTAAATTATGTCGGTTGGGTAGTTAGGTTAGTCGTTATAGGTTATGTTTATTTATCGTCCTGATGGTACACATGCTGGTTGTTTACTTTGTGCATTTGACTACTCATGCATCACGTCTGTTAAAGAATCTGTTAAAGCATGTGTTTAAGAGAACGAACGAAATGAATCTACGTAATCTGTTATCTGGTCATGGCGAGGTGGTTTAGACCTTGGTGACAATCTGTCTGCGACCTAATTAAAAAGTAAAATGAACCAACAAAATCTACGTAATCTGTTATCTGGTCACGGCGAGGTGGTTTAGACCTCGGTGACAATCTGTCTGCAACGTAATGAATCTGAATCTGAATCTGTTATCTGCATGTTTTATGAATGACATACGCATCTGCACGCATTGCATTTACTAGAGCTTACTGAGATTTTTATCTCATAGTGTATTGTATGGTGTAGGTGAGTACGAGGAAACAGGTGAGGACGAGATTCCTCCTCCTGAGGCATGAGTCCAGTTGACGAAGGATGGCCTGCGGTGGTGTGCTGGCGCAGTCGATGCTTACCTGACCCGTGGGGATGTATGTATAGGTTTTTGGTTTTTTTTGGGATGTTTTGGGATGATGGATTAATTAGATAGTTTAATTGTATAGTTAGAACATTATAAGATGTTTGGGTCTGGATAGGTTTATATATTGATGTTTTGAAATATTTTGGAAATTGATATGGAACTGCTTGGTATTTTCTTTGAAACAGGAGGGATTGTTTAGTTTTTAAACGGATCCACGCAGTTTGTTTTCGTGAAAACGTGTTTTATTTAACTATGTCTCGAGTCGTTTCGAGTGTTATGTTAGTTATTAATTGATTTTAATGTTGGTTTAAATAATTGTTTTAAATGTTTTATTAAATTGTTTTCCACTTAAACGCTAAGTATAAAAGAAAAAGAAAAATTTCGTACGGGAAATTAGGTACAGTATTAGGGTCGTGACATGATTCGTCCTCTCTGTCTGACCATCAGTCTGAGGATGAAATGTCGTGTTGAAATTTAGCTGAGTCCACATAGCTTTGTGCAGAATCTTCCAGAACTTCGATGTAAACCTCGGATCTCGATCTGAGACAATCGAAACTGGTACACCGTGCAATCTAACAACCTCCTGTACATAAAGCTTGGCGAGCTGATCCATAGAAGACGTCATCTTCACAGACAAGAAGTGAGCCGACTTTGTCAATCTGTCCACAATCACCCAGATGCCGTCATGTCCTTTCGTCGTCCTCGGGAGCCCCACAATAAAATCCATGGAGATCTGCTGCCATTTCCACTCCGGAATCGGCAGTGGTTGTAATGTTTCGACCGGCCTCTGGTGTTCCGCCTTAACTTGTTGACAAACTAAACAGGTTTTAACATATTTCGCAACTTCTTTCTTCATGTTCGGCCACCAAAAGTGTTATTTTAAGTCCCAGTATATCTTAGTACTTCCTGGGTGCACAGAATAAGCTAAAGAATATGCCTCGGCCAATATCTCCCTCTTTAGCTCCTCATCGTTAGGCACGTACCACCTATGCCTGAACTTTAGAATACCGTCGTCCGACTAGGTTAAATTCAGACAAGTCTCCAGATGTCATGCTCAATCGAAGCTCTTCACACTCCATATCTTTCTGTTGAGCTTCACGTATCTTATCCAGAATAGTTGGCCTGAAAGAAATGTTGGTGAGCATACTGGACAACTTTGCCACAATCTCCACATCGAACTTCTCAATCTCAGACCGCAACGTAACTGACATCGCTGTAAGTGAAGGCTGACTCGTAGTAGGCATTCGGCTCAAAGCATCAGCGACCTTGTTCGCCCTTCCCGGATGGTACTTAATCTCAAACTCATAGTCTTTGACGAACTCTAGCCACCTTCTCTGACACATATTAAGCTCCTTCTGCGTAAACAAATACTTCAAGCTCTTGTGGT
This sequence comes from Begonia masoniana, assembly GCA_022432975.1. Taxonomy (NCBI): domain Eukaryota; kingdom Viridiplantae; phylum Streptophyta; class Magnoliopsida; order Cucurbitales; family Begoniaceae; genus Begonia; species Begonia masoniana. The sequence goes on from CM039511.1 coordinate 22,874,777, forward strand.
CAGAAAATATCTCGCACTGCTGTCCATATAAATAATGTCTCCAAATCTTCAGTGCGAAGACCAGTGCTGCTAACTCCAGGTCGTGCGTAGGATAATTCTGCTCATACAGCTTCAACTGCCGAGAAGCATAAGAAATAACCTTCCCTTCCTGCATCAATACACAACCAAGTCCAACTCCAGACGCATCACAGTAAATACTGAATTTATTACCTTCAATAGGTAGCGTTAGAACTAGAGCTGTGGTCAGTTTCTGCTTTAACTCCATAAAACTGTTGTCACAAGCAGCCGACCATATAAATTTTTCGTTCTTCAGGGTCAAGCGTGAAAGAGGAACTGCAATCTTCGAAAATCCCACTATGAACTTCCGATAGTAACCAGCCAACCCGAGAAATCCCCGTACCTCTCGCACGTTCTTAGGCTGTGGCCAATCTCTGATCACCTGAATTTTGCTCGGATCCTCAGAAACTCCTTCTTGTGATATGATATGGCCAAGCAAACTAACTCGATCCAACCAAAATTCGCATTTGGAGAACTTCGGATATAGCTGGTGTCGTTGTAAGATCCATAGAACAATCCGCAATTGCTCTTCATGCTCTTCCTTCGTCTTAGAATAAATCAGAATATCGTCGATGAAAACAACAACGAATTTGTCTAGATAATCTTTGAAGATGCGGTTCATCAAGTCCATAAACGCTGGAGGGGCATTAGTAAGTCCAAATGACATAACAAAGAACTCATAATGCCCATACCTGGTTCGGAATGCTGTTTTCTGAATATCCTCCTTCCGGACCTTTAACTGATAATAACCCGAGCGTAGGTCAATCCTGGAAAACACTCAGGCACCCAGCAGTTGATCAAATAAATCATCTATCTGAGGCAGTGGATACTTATTCTTCACTGTGAGCTTATTCAGCTCCCTGTAATCCACGCACATCCTGAGAGTCCCGTCCTTCTTCTTAACAAACAGAACGGGCGCACCCCAGGGTAAAAAACTGGGTCGTATGAAACCCTTTTCCAGTAACTCCTCTAGCTGAGCTTTCAACTCTCTCAATTCAGCAGGCGTCAATCTGTATGGATTCTTAGACACTGGCGCTGAGCTTGGATATACATCAATGATGAATTCGATCTCCCTGTCCGGCGGTAATCCGGGAAGATCATCAAGGAATATCTCAGAGAATTTTCTGACTATAGGAATGTCACTCGGCTTTACTCTGCCGAGCAACTGAGTATCAACTACTGTGGCCAAATAAATAGAGCACTCACCTTTAAACTGCTCGTTGACCTTCATGGAATAGGAAATAGGCGATCCACTCAATCTGTATATCGCCTGATAAGAAAACTTTGCTTTACCTGGGGGTCGAAAAGTCACAATCCCGGATCGACAATCAATGGTGGCGAAGTGCTGTGATAGCCAGTCCATCCCTAAGATAAGATCGTAGATCTCTATGCCCATAACAATCAGGCGAGCGTAGAGGGTACTGTTCCCAACTGAGACAATATTTCCCTGAACAACAAGACCTGACTGCATACGCTCTCCTGAAGGTAGCATCACACTATATTGGCATTCTGCTAACTCAGGCACAAGATTCAGTCTAGACACACAAGCAGTGGAAACAAAAGAGTGCGTAGCCCCCGTGTCTATCAAAGAAAATACAGCTATGCCCGTAATCAAAATGGTACCTGCTATCACGGAAGGCTGAGCCTCGTCATCAATATCACCAAGCTCGATAAAGGCAAAGATCCTGGACAAGACTCTCCTCTGATCCCCGCCCAACTGATCTCGGCCCGGCTTTGGGCAATCTCTGACAAAATGGCCGACTTCACCACATCTATAACATTTGTTAGTGCCCACCCGGCACTCTCCACTATGTTCTCACTGACATTTAGGGCACCAAGGTATCTGAGAAGCCCCTTGTACTTACTTGCCTTTTTCCCGATCAATGCCTCCCTCTAAAGGTCTCTTAATGCCTCTCTGTTGCGGCTGGGGTTGTTGCACTCTAAGCTGCCAACCTCGGTTCTGTGACTGAGGACGTATCTCACGGAAAAAGCCCCTAGCTGGCTCCCTCGGCTTAATACAAGTCGCCCTGGCAGCCTCGAAGTCCAGAGCTCTAGCTGCGATGTCAGAATAGGGTACATCTATAATTCTCGATACAACAATGTTCATCCGGATCTCTGGGTTCAGCCCCTCCATAAACTGGTGCACCTTGTCTTCGTTATCACTTACTAGGCGCGGCGCAAATCTCGATAGGGCTTCAAACTTCCTTATATAATCCGCAACTGAACCTGTCTGCTTCAGCTGCGTAAACTCATTCCTCTTCGCCACTCTCACAGTGCGGCTGAAATACTTCTCAAAAAATACGGTCTTGAACCGCTCCCAAGTCATAACTGATACATTTGTTGTTGATTTGATCGAATCCCACCAAAAACGGCATCCAACGCCAAATGGAAGGCGACATAGGCCACCTTACTCCCGTTCTCTACCTCCGCATACCCAAGCATGTCCTCCATTGTTCGAATCCACTCCTCGGCTAAAGCGGGGTCCGATGATTGTCCGTTGAATACTGAGGGTTGCAATTTCTGAAATCTTTCCATGCCCTGATGGTTTGGAACGACTACCTCCCGGGCTTGACGATCCTCTCGATTTACTAAGCGCTCAATTTGTTGTGCTTGTCTGTCCATATGTTGGGCCTGACGGTCCAGCAAGTCCGTAAGTCGGTCGAGAGCCTCGTCTCTAGGATCTTTTCCTCGAACCATCTTATATATATCCTATAAAAGTTAAAATAAATAATTCTAAGAAATCGAAATCAAATAAAGCTCTTAAGCATACTTACAGTTGAAGAAGGACGTCCATGTAGTGGAATGTGCAGTCGAGCAGTCTACATAACCATTTTTAAAACCCGGGGGCTCTGATACCATAACTGTAGCGACTCTAACACTGTACCTCTTTATTTTCCGAATTATTTTTATTTTTTACAAACTTCAAACCTAAAGTTAAGCGGAATTTAAACTGAAATCAAAATCGTTAACATTGTTAGGTAAATCGTTTGAAAACTAATTAGAAACCATTTAAATAAAAACATTAAAAACAAATTATAAAATAATTAAATCATCAGCCAACGTTTGGAGGGCAAAAAGGGCAACTGCCCATAAAATATTATGGTCGATTGATCAGCCATTTCCGCCGATTGATCGACAATACCAAAAATAGGGGGGCGATCGATTGCCCCCACCTTAGGCGATCAATCGCCACACTCTCTGAATTTTCTAGAGAGTGCCGATCACTTTTGCCGAGCGATTGCCACCTTAGGCGATCGTTCGGCAACCTCCCTGGAATCCAAATTCCATGGAGTTTGCCTCCCTCTTTTCTCTTCATCCCCTGCACAATTTTACTTCCACATTTTTCCTCTAAAACCTCAACATAACATACGTACTAAAAACCTTTCAAAATCATCAACTCATAACCCAACGACTATCCCCTCGACCCACATTCAAAACATAATACAAACTCGTGAAAACGAACTGCGTGGAACCATTTAAAAATCAAACAAAACCCTACAAAATTCAACCATTCCGCAGTTCATTAAACGACAGTTTTAACTAAACATTTTATAAACATCAATCCATTATCCAGATCCAAACAACCTAAAATATATCTAATGGTGTAATTAACCTATCTAATCCACCATCAGCCCATTACACCCAAAAACCCTCAAAATACCTAACTGTTACCCCGACGAGTCAAGATACGCGTCGACTGCCTATGCACACCACCACAACCATTCTTCTTCAACCATCATGTACATCAGGTGGACGAACGTCGTCCTCACCTGCTTCAAAATCACCTACACAATACAGACAACTATGAGCTAAATGCTCAACAAGTTTCGTAAATGCAATGCATGTTGTGCATATGAGTTTTGTAAACCATGCACCATTTTTTTATCATTACGTCGCAGACAGAATATGTAACGACCTCCCCCCAGGACCAGGGCTCACCCCCGAATCCGTGGCCAGGCAAGTCGTGCAGTTCCCACCGATGGGCTGCTGCCACGTGGGTCCCCGCAGGGCGGTACACGTGTACTCACAATCTTCCCTCCCCCTGAAGAGGGTTTTTGCCTTCCTCCCCACTCGAACCCAGGCCCTCAGGGACAAGCACCCAGGCTACGAATGAGGAGTACCACTGAGCTATAGGTGACGACTGGAGTATAGGTTAAAGCTATGAAAAAAGCTAGGATTGGGACGCAGTCGTTGATGTACGCTGTATGCCGGTGCGGGCAGTTGTCAGGGCGCCTCGACCATGGTCTTCGGGAGAGTGGGCTTTGTATTTTAATAGTATTGTAAATGTCTGTTTGTGGAATTGTTGGAAAATGCGTAATGTTTTTGGTTGACAGTTATGAGATAGCTATGTGTCGGGTGATGTTTTGCTAGTTAGGAATGTTAGTATTTTATAGTTTCCTATTTACTGTTGTTTGGAGGTTTTTATATGTAGAATTGTTGAGTGATAGTTGAGGAAAAATATTCTGGTTGGGAATTGGTTTGTGTGCAGGTACCTAGCATTTTGGAGGCGCCATTTTCAGGCTTTACTTTGCCGAAATTTTCGGGAAGGATGCCGTGGTGCTAAAAGGTTAGGGGTAAGGGAATTGATGTGTCTAGGCAGCTAGGTATGAAGTAAGAGAGTTTCAGGAGTTTAGTTTTAAATTCAGCTGTGTAAGTTTCTTTTATGTTTGGGAGTTTTATTTTTCATTATGATTTACCCTGGGATTGGTTAGCAAAGTAGCGCTCCGAGCCAGGGTGGGTTCGGGGGCGTTACAAGATGGTATCAGAGCATAAATGGTCGAGTCGTTCAAAGGATTACCCGACAATGCCGGCCGCTATGCAACGTGCTTCACCGACTGTAAGTAATTCTATACTTTATTTAATTTATATTTAAGATTTGATTGGTTTAATCCCTGTTTGTTTGGTTTAGGTTTAACCTTGTTGTTTTGTGATTGTAGTGGACTAGAAAATCTTGAGTGTATCGAGACAACTTTGGTGGATCCCTTAAGTCAATTCATAGACGTAGTAATCGATAGTTTGAATAGCTATGAATTGTATTGGAGAAGTGAGACCGCTATTAGAGAATCAAAGTGTTAGTTGTTAATGTTGTAAATCACGTTGAAAAATAGGATGAGAGTAAATCTGATACCCTAGGAATGTGGGAAAAAGGATAGGGTCGATTCGAGTTAAGTGTAAATATAAGTTCGGGTAGAAGTGATAGTTGTTAGAAAAAGGTGTGAGTTGTGGCCTAATGTTAAATGAGTGAGGATATGGTGGGTATGAGCTAGACTTTAGAATGAGGAAATAGATAACCTCGGGTGATTGTAAGAATGATATACGTATCCTTAGCGAGTTACAATTTTTTTGTGAAATAAGGAATTAGACAATTGAGCTTAAGAAAAAGCTAGAGTGAAGAATTAAGTTATAAGAGTTTAAGAATTGTATGCCTAAGATTTTACTCTTAAGGAGATAAAATTATGATAGATAGAATTAGGATCCAGGTTAACAAATTCTTGGGAGTATTTAGATGTTGACTATGTTTGGGTGTCTAGCTTAAGTAATTGTTAAGTTTGATTGATTGTCAAAGTAAGTGAGGTTAACAATGGTAGTGACTCATCGAGAGTGAGTAGCTATTGTAGAAAGGTAATAGGTAGGAGATTGAGATTTAGGGTGTTAATTGGGCTACAACAAGGTTGCAAACAAGGAGGTTGTTGGGCGACTTGTTGTAATGAGGGTTAGGGGAATATATATAAAATGAATTGGAGGACTGCTGATGTTGTAAATAGAATAGAAGGGTGATAAACTTAAGAGTTGGTAAGCTTAAAAGTGAGATGTGAATGAGAACTCGAGTATTAGTAGAGGATGGGAGATGTAAGGTAGAAGAACGATGAGATTAAATTCCCTAAGAGGGAGAGTTAGGATAAGAAAGTTAGCCCTTGTATGAAGTTGAAGAATTTAGAGGATAGGTGAGGAGTGATTAAGATAAGTTAATAAAATGTGTAAGAGTACATAGTTATGAAAGGTAGACTAAGTTAGGCGTTTGAACTATGTTAGTGGGTGAATAGTGAGGTAAGTGAAGAGATTAGTAAATGCTATTGGAGAATAGGGGATAGGAAGACATGAAGTGCGTAAATGTTATGGAAGTTTTGAGGTCGAAAGGAAGGGCGTAACTATCATTTCGAGTGTCGAGTGTAAAGTCGGGAAAGAGTTAGTTTAGACTTAAGAATTTGAGTGTTTGGTAATGACTGAAATTAGGGGTTCGACAAATTGAGCATAGTGAATGTAAGGATGAAGATTCAGAATATACTTTGAAGAATAGTTGATAGGGTTAAGAGATGAGAGCTTTGAGTATGAGGGTTGTGTTGGAATAACTAATGAAATGTCATGATTGTTTGTGGTATAATTGTCTTGAGGTATAAAGTTCTAGTGTTACGCTATTGAGATTGTTTGGAGGTTTGAGATTGTTTGATGAGAAGTGGAGAGTTAGAACTAAGTTAGAGGGATTTAAGAGTCCTCGTGATAACTGAACCAGTTCATGTCAATAGGCGTAGGTGTATGAGTATGAGAGCTAGGAGTACGGAGTAAGGTGAAGTCGAAGATTTTGGAGATGTAGTACCAGATGAGTTTGGGATGGTAATGTAGTGGGGCTTTACTTTGTCAACGCACAAAGTTAGGAGATGAGCTTGGAATGAGTAAGTTGAGGAAATGTAAGACTTTGAAGATATAGTGAAGACATGGGAACTTGTCATTTATGATTAGGTGAGTAGAAGAGAATGAAACTTTGAGGATTTAGGATTTAGAGTAAGAAGGATATTGATTGAAGTCTTGGGGTCACGATATTGAAGTGAGTTGAAGAATTGAGGTAGTTATGTAAGGCCAAGCAATGTTAACTAATAGGGCGAAGAAGATTGCTCCGTACTGATAAATTTACTAGGTGATCAAGGATTTAAGTTGAGAATTAAGTTAGAAGAGTTTGAGAATATGAATTAGATTATAGTTAGTGAACGTATGAGTATTCGGGGTAGTGTCACAAATTTTGAGGACAAAATTTTTGTTAGGAGGGTGGATTGTAACACCCGGGTTTTTTTTTATTGGAGATTATAGTTGTTTTAATTAATTGAAAAGTAAAGTGAATAAATTTGATTGAAATTAAGTCGGGGGTTAGGTTAATTTAATAACGAGATTTAATGAAATTCGTAATGGTCGAAAGCACGAGAGGGCAAAACGGTAAATGAGGATTAATTAACGGTTAGTTTTATTATTATTATTATTATTATTTAATTAAAAATAAAAAAATAAAAACAAACGACAGAATGGTTTTCAAACCATTCTGTCGCTCGAGTCGGGCAGCGAGAGCAGGGGAGAGGAAAACGGAGAGGGAGAGACGAGCGACGTCCCTCCGACGGCCACCGCCGCGATCTCCGGCGTTCTCCGGCCCAGCCAGACGACGGCGACGTGCTGGGTTGGTTGTCTCCGTGCACAACCCGACAGGTAAGGGTCGATATTTTTACCCTGTTTTCGGCTCTGTTCGTGGCCGAGAGTGACGAGCTCGATTAAGCTCCGATCACCGGCAGTTTTTTGTCGTTTCTGGCGTGGGTTTGCCGACCCTTGGTCCGTTTTTGATTGCCTGGCCGTGATGAGCCCGATTTGGGCGAAATACAGTGGAGCCCTCTTTACGGGCATTTCGGGTTTTTGCTTGTAGTATGAGATTTTTAGTTAGATTATGTTAATTGAGGCTAGATATGGTTGATTGGTGAGGAATTAAGTGGAATTTGATGGAAAATTGAAAAGGGGAATTTTTCGGGTGAGGGGCAGATTCGGGTTTTGCCAATTTTGACCTAGCTGCCGTTGTTTGTTTTAAAATTCCTTTTGGCAGGTTAAAATAGGTTGTTAGAGGAGTACGTGGCCGCTGGAATCGTTCGATTCTGATATCCGACGCAAAAGTTACGCGCGTTTGAGTTTCGGGTCAGTTTTTACCGAACCCAAATTAGTGGCCCGTTTAGTTAGGTTTTAGTTGGATTAGGCTAGAAATAGTAGATTGAGAGTAATTTGTGAATGTGGGCTTAATTTTAATAAAGTTTGAATATTTATCGTAGGTCGAGCCGTAGGTGGGCAGGTAACTGAGTAGCCTCAGCGAGATAGGACGCCAGGTAAGTAGTGGTAGCTATTCCTTCGCCTTCGGGCCTACACCAAGAACGGTAGGGTTATTTATTTCGTGTTGTGTTGGGTTGTTGGTTTCGCGTTGTGTTGCATATTTGAAGCATGCATCATGGTATAGCACGTTAGGTACGATTAGTGGCATTGATTGGCATTGTGAGCATGAACGTAATCAGATAAAGTGAATTGTAAAAATGCATCTCGAATAGTGTACCTTGTCTGGCTGAGGTGCTGGTAGTAGCACCCCGAGGGGTACTCTATGAGAGATGACAGCTAAAACACTTATTGCATTTTGAATAGGTGACTTGTCGGGCTGAGGTGCTGGTAGTAGCACCCCGAGGGGTACTCTATGAGAGATGAACGGCTAAAACATGTAATCCTGAATAGTGTGCCTTGTCGGGCTGAGGTGCTGGTGTGTAGCACCCCGAGGGGACCTCTATGAAGGATGGTGGTTCTGAGTGTGGCCATCCTAGACGGTTTTGGAATGTGTGCCAACTCGTTCCACACGGCTTATGAAAGATTAAAGCAAGATTAAAGCAACGAACAATAAATAAGCACAACTGAGTGATAGAAACTGCATGTGTTAGGTTGATTGCACTGTGTGTTGTCGTGTTATGTTGAGTCAGTTTGTTGAGTTGCATTGGGTGGTGTTGTGTCGTTGTGTTGAGTTGTAGTGTTGAGTGGTGTTGTGTTGTTGTGTTAGGGTAGGATGGTGTGTGTATTGTTCTTGTTATTATTTGTTACTCCCTACTTGCTAAGCGTAAGCTTACGTGTGTGTGTGTGTTCTGTGGTGTAGGTGACGACTGGAGTACAGGTTAAAGCTATGAGAAAAGCTAGGATTGGGACGCAGTTGTTGATGTACGCTGTATGCCGGTGCGGGCAGTTGTCGGGGCGCCTCGACCATGGTCTTCGGGAGTGTGGGCTTTGTATTTTAATAGTATTGTAAATGTCTGTTTGTGGAATTGTTGGAAAATGCGTAATGTTTTTGGTTGACAGTTATGAGATAGCTATGTGTCGGGTGATGTTTTGCTAGTTAGGAATGTTAGTATTTTATAGTTTCCTATTTACTGTTGTTTGGAGGTTTTTATATGTAGGATTGTTGAGTGATAGTTGAGGAAAAATATTCTGGTTGGGAATTGGTTTATGTGCAGGTACCTAGCATTTTGGAGGCGCCATTTTCAGGCGTTACTTTGTCGAAATTTTTGGAAAGGACTCCGTGGTGCTAAAAGGTTAGGGGTAAGGGAATTGATGTGTCTAGGCAGCTAGGTATGAAGTAAGAGAGTTTCGGGAGTTTAGTTTTAAATTCAGTTGTGTAAGTTTCTTTTATGTTTGGGAGTTTTATTTTTCATTATGATTTACCGTGGGATTGGTTAGCAAAGTAGCGCTCCGAGCCAGGGTGGGTTCGAGGGCAGTTACAGAATATCACCGAGTTCTCAGCCTATTAGATGGAGAGGAAACATCCCGCGATTAGACAACCGAGCCCCACTTCGCATGACCAGATAACAGATTACGTAGGTTCATTTCGTTATGGCGATGTGGTATTGTGATAGACCCCTTTTTGGCCTACACAATAGATCAATAGCCCCATTTCAGGCCACATCTCTTTTCATGAAACATAGTGCGGAAATTCATTTTCTATGCATAATTAAAAACCATGATACATGAACAATTAAGTGCTTAAAGTAAACATACATCATACGTACCACCGAGACAATAAAAGCAAATAAAAGCATATCCTATAAAAGAACTAATCCTAACTACCCAACCAAAACATTTAAACAACCAAGACTCCAATGATCCTCGACGCGACTTCGACGTACGGTGTAGGCCAATCGGCCATAGTAAGTCACGAGAAATTACCTCGTGCGCGCTGAACTTCAAGCTCCGTCCACGAGCGTTGTTCACCTAAGCAATTCACAACAGTTATCATTAAAACGCGTTTGAACCATTAACGTCCAAATTAACGAAATCCTTAACTAAGAGAATTTCTAAAATTCTAACTTAACTAATCGAGGCATTTACAAACAATTAACGCTCGATACTTCGAAACCACCATTAAAGAGTTTTTCCAAAAACCCGAAAATTCATCCTAAATCGGTTAACTTTGTCCAAAAACGCTCAATACGTCCTTTATATCCACAAACACGGTAACCCTATAAATTTCAAACCCTAAATCACGTTTTTAACAAAACTCTAAACGGAACCCTAACCGTTAAACTTTGCGAAAATAGAAATATAATGCTCTACTACCATAGATTCTTACCTAGAGCGTTAATTGGAGGAGAAATCGTGAAGAACAGACGTCAACAGAAGGAAGAATCGGCGTCGGAATGGGAGTCGCCGTGACGGAGAAAGGGATCGCCGAGAGAGAGAGAGAGGAAACTTTGGGGAAAAAAAATGTGAAGTGTCGAGGAAGAAGAGAAAATGTGGTTTTTAATAATTTTTTTGACTTTGCAAATTACCATTTTGCCATTCCTTTGATTTTATATTTGTTTCGTCCTTTGTTTCGTTATTTAGCTAACGATTCAGTTTCTCCAAATTTTCTTATTTCACTAATAACTCCGACTTATTACTAGGGTTCTATTAAAATTGTTCGTTCGCAATTCAGACCTTGTTTACTATTTTTACCACAACGTCCTTTATATTACGAGAAACATAATTCTCATAAAATTAGCGTTAAACTCCTAAAATTTCCAAAATTTTCTTAAAATCCATATTAATTAATGGGATCGTAATAACGCTTTCTTTTCATGAAACCGACTTAATTTGTCAAAATTACAAAAATACTATTATATATATATATATATAATTACAAAATCCCGTAAAGAATCGGGTATTACATTCCATCCACCTTATTTAAAATTTTGTCATCAAAATTTGATCATACAAACAACCCAGGATACTTAGTCATCATATCTTGTTGTCGCTCCTAAGTAGCCTCCTCCACGTCATGGTTCCGTCATAAAACTTTGACTAGCGGAATCTCCTTATTGCGCAAAACTTTGATCGAGGACTCCAAAATACGTATCGGTTTCTCCACATAAGTAAAAGTAGGCTGTACCTCGATCTCTCTTGCCTCCACGATATGCGATGGATCGCGCAAACACTTTCGAAGCATAGACACGTGAAATAAATTGTGGATGCCTTCCATTGAAGCCGAGAGCTGTAGTCGATATGCCATCTTCCGTTAACTCCTTCAACTGGGCCTGTAATTCCCTTAACTCAACTGGTGTCATCCGATAGAGGTTCTTAGATACTGTTGCCTAACCAGGAAGAACTTCGATAGTGAACTTTATCTTTCGGTCAGAGGGTAAGCCTGGTAACTCGTCCAAGAAAACCTCTGGAAACCTTTCAACTATCGGGATATCATGCAACCTATTCTCATTCTGTCTCTGTGTATCAAAAACGCTTGCTATAAAGCCCGAACATCCTGGCTTCATTGAGTGTTGGGCACCCATGGATGATATTATAGGTATCCATTTCGAACGGAGGGTCGCTTGAAATGAGTAACCTTCACCGTTCAGGGGTCTAAAATCTACCACTCCCGACCTACAGTTAATCGTAGCGTAGTGCTTAAACAACCAATCCATCCCTAAGATCACATCATACCCCTTCATACCTATGATAATCAGGTTCGCGTATATCTTTCGACCACCAATTGATATTACATCCCCTTGTATCGCCTAGTTTGAGCGTAAAAACTCTCTGGAGGGTAACAAAAACTCTCTGGAGGGTAACATAACACTGTAACTACGGTCGGCCGGAACAAACTCTAGATTCCACTTAGACACATATTCTCGTGCTATAAAAGAGTGCGTTGCTTCTGTATCAATCAAAACAGTACCTCAAACAACTGATGGCTGGGCAGCTTCTTCATCTTCAATCAAGGTAAAAATCCTTGAAGGACCGCCCGGTGGTCTTTTGTTTGGCCCGGGACAATTTTTTGCCTTGTGACCCATCCTATCACACCTAAAGCATCAGCCAGAATACAGCTTGCACTCCCCAAAATGATTCTTCTGACATGTAAGGCATAGAGGAGCTTGGGGAGTCCCTTGCGGTCGCTTGCCCTTACCCTGTTCAATCGGTGCTTCATTTGGCCTTTTGATGCCCCTTTGTTGTTGTGGTTGCCAACCTTAATTCTGCTGCGGTTGCACCTCTCTGAAGAACTTCTTCGGCAGCTCCTTTTGCTATTGAAGCTTCATCTCAATATCATCAAGTTCTAGGGACTTGGCCACGACCTTGTGGTACGGCATGTCGTCAATACCCCCTTGAGAATTTCTAACTTCAACCCTTGGACAAACTGATAGACCTTGTCCTCCTCTTTGCTAACCAAATGACCCGCTTAACGAGATAGTGATTCAAACCTTCGTACATAGTCGGCCACTGACCCAATTTGGCGTAGCTAGGTGAACTCCACCATTTTGTTGGTTTGGAGGGTCCGATTGAAGTACTTGTCGTAGAACGCCGTCTTGAACCTATCCCATGTCATAATTTCTGCATTCGTTATGGCCTTAACTGCGTCCCACTAAAAACTTGCGTCCTTCTCTAAATGGAATATCGCACATATCACTTTCTCGGTTTTCCCCACTTTTGCATATTCAAACATACTCTCAATCTTCCGAATCTCGAAGACTGTCCGTCAAACGTTGGGGGCCTAAGCCGCCTGAATCTTTCCCCATTCTGATTCTGTGGAGTATTACCTTGCCCGTTTCCATTTCTGTTCCTATCTCGGTTCCATAGAATCCCTAGTTGCTCCAATTGTCAGTTCACTAGGTCCATCAATTGGCTATCAGGATCCTCTTGGGGTTGCCTAGGTGCTCTCGGCATCTTGTCGTTCCTAGACACATTACAAAACAAAATAAATATCTAATAACCGTCACTTAAACTTAAACACTTATTAAACTTAAACACTTACAGTCGATGGAGAGTCTTGTGCGGGGGTTTGTACTGGTAGGCAGTCTACAGAAACGCTTTTAAAACCAATTTAAAATGCTCCTGCCGCGCGCCCATAGCGCGCATTGCACGCCCATCGAGCACGCACTGCGCGCAGACCGCACAGTCCCTGTATGTGCACTGTGTGCCCAACGAGAGCCCACCGCGGGCGGGGCCATGTCACACGCTAACCGCGAGGGCCTGACTCCCCACGGGAGCCAATCGATCGCGCCTTTGCGCGATCGATAGGCACCTTCTCGGGTGCTAGGGCATTTCTTAATAGCTTTGGTCAATCGATAGGCCATTAGGCACCGATCGATCTGCGCTTGTTCTGTCGAACGCCATTTCTTCATAACTCGGCCGATCGATCGGCCATTAGGCGCCAATCGATCGACGCTCGTTCTGCCGAGCGCCTGGGGAGGGAATGTCTTCGCAGATCAATCGAACCCTTCTGCGCCGATCGATCGGCTGAGTAGGGCTGCGCGCACACCACGCGCCCTGCTCGCTCTGCTTGCAAGCCCTGCGTGCGCTTGCTGTGCGCCCTGCGCCCTCTCCTTCCTTCTTCTCCTTTCCTTTGTTTTTCTCAAACTTTTCACCTACATAAAATTAACCAACACATATTCCTTAATCAACACATCTATCTCCACCTATTCAAAACACCAATTACGTGCAAACCTACTTCCTCAAACCTCAAATCCATCCGACACCTAATTCGTATCACTAACATAAAACATACAACAAAAACTAAAAAAAAAATGTAATACGGAAAAACTCATTCATAAAACCTATAAAAAATGATAATATCTCCAAGCTAACTCCTAATCATCCAAAAATAGAAATTCACCTACATCTACCCCTAGTACCTTTACATGAATTTACCTAAAAGCTCGAAGCACCACCCACGGGTTAAAATAGCTATGCCAGCACCACCCGCCCGTCATGAGCACCGTCCATTGACCATCCTATGCCTTGACTCCAGGATGCCTTGATTGCCCGTCACTGCCCACACTTAACCATTGTATACATTTCATCTTTTTACTTCTCTTTACTTGAAAACATGCATGTAAAAAATTTGGGTATGCCATCTTTAAGGAAACATGTTGCATGAGAGAAAATGGACATAATACAAAGATCATTCATCAATGACAATTTCATAGACATATATAACTCGCAAACAAACGTAGCACTTAACGAATATTTAACGTCCTATGAATACTAACTCGTTAAAGCCCCACAATTCATCACAACTCTAACATCCTACCATCGTTACAATGTAGGGTCGGAAACCTAATACCCACTTACTTGGCGTTCTGTAATGACCCCTTATCCCAGTAAGATATTGTCTGCTCTCGGGATTAGGCCATAGCCAAATATCCTCCCCTCACGGCTTTGTTTGGTGAGGACTTCCCAGTCGATCACCCAACCTGGTAGTACTCTCGTCGAAGCACTTTTAACTTCGGAGTTCTTATGGGATCCGTTGTCAATCGTGCTCCAAAATTCGTCTTACTATCGTGGGAGAGTCTCTTTACATATGTTTCATTTCCACAAACTTCCCTAAGCGATGTGGAATTGTGACGACCCCATTTTACGACCTGCCACCTTCCGGCTCGCCCTCGCTGACGTACTGCCATCCGGGTTTCGGTTCGTGCAGCCATCGTACATACTTACACATCCGGGTCATCACAATCACCCCCCCTCGGGGGCCCAACGTCCTCGTTGGCCACATTTTCAGGTTGGTACATGCTCTGATACCATTTGTAACGACCCCTTATCCCAGTAAGATATTGTCCGCTTTGGGAATTGGGTCATAGCCCAATATCCTCCCCTCACGGCTTTGTTTGGCAAGGACTTCCCAGTCGGTCACCTAACCTGTAGTACTCTCGCCGAAGCACTTTTAACTTCGGAGTTCTTATGGGATCCATTGCCAATCGTGCTCCAAAATGCGTCTTACTATCGTGGGAGGGTCTCTTTACATATGTTTCATTTCCACATACTTCCCCAACCGATGTGGGATTGTGACGACCCCATTTTACGACCTGTCACCTTCCAGCTCGCCTGCGCGGATGTACCGCAATCAGGGTTTCCGTTCGTGCAGCTATCGTACATACTTACACATCCGGGTCATCACACGTTCTTAGCCAATTTATGCAGCACGTTCACTTTTCCTTTTTAGCTTGCAACCTAGAACTTATTACACCAATATTAACGTCCATGACTGTAGCTCCAATTAATTCAAATGGCTTACATAGTATCAAACCGAATCTTAAAGAATCTATAATTAGATTTTCAGAATTCTACTTAGATTTTGGCTAAAATTCAGATATCCATAACTTGAGCTACACTTAACCAAATTCAATGATTCAAATGCCAAAATTTAACTTAAAGGGCCTATTTCAACATGGTGAAACTCATTTTCCAAGAACTTAACTCAGTTAACAGCAGAAACTCAAAAATGATGACTACCTCCAAAATTTCGGTTTACATCTTTCAAGCATTTTATCGAATACCTTGAGTTCGTAATTTATCTCAACCAACTATCAATGGCATTTATACACTACAACTACCAAAATTTCCAACCAACATTCAATTTTCAACCTAATTACCAACAATATCCAAAACTCTACCATTAATAGCCATTAATACGCATAACCCATCAATTACTAACATTACTCTATAATTTCAAAACCCTAGAATCTCAAACCCTAACTAATCTCAATCCTAAACCAAAAACTTAACGCATAAACCACTTAGATCTTACCTAGAGCTTTAAACCTTGAAGAAAATGGAAGAGCAAATGACGTTGGAGGAAGACCCGTTGAACCGTTAGAAGAAAATCGCCAAAAGGGAGAAAAGAAATCGTAGAGGAGAGGAGGAGGCTTTGTCTACTGAAGAAATCGTCGAGGGAGGGAGGGAAAGGTGAGGGAGAGGGTTTAATAAATTTTTGAATCCTAAATGACCATTTTTCCCTTTAACCTAAATCTCTAATTAAATTGTTACGTAGTTTGTCAGATTAGATTCTTCGTAAATTCCTCATTCCATTTAACCTTCCAATTTAATTTTTAAAGTTTCAATAAAATTTTCCGTTCGTGAAATGACATTAAATTTCTTCGTTTTCGAGTATATAGTTAGAAATCGTAACCCTGAAAATTCTGGGTGTTACATAAACCATTAAAATATTCTTCAGCTTTAGGAAGAAAGTGCGAAATGAGAATAATCTCTCAATTGTTGTTATCCGTAGTGCTCATGGTAGAAAATTTGAAAATAAAAGCTTTGAGCTTATTTTTCATGAGTATAGCATAAAACATATATCTTCACAAAGAAAACTTATACAAAAATGAAGTTGTTAAAAGAAAGAATAGATCTCTAGAAGATTTGGTTAGGACAATGTTAAATGAAAATAGTATTCTCAAATTTATTGGACAGAAGCCCTTGTTGCGGCATATTATGTCCTAAACTGAGTCATCATTTGACACATTCTTGAGAGAACCTTTATGAGCTTTAGGATGATAGAATTCCAAATGTTAGCCACTTTAGATCCTCTAGATGCAAATGTTTCATCTTAAACACAAATGGTAACTTAGACAAACTCGACTCTAAGAGAGACGGTGAGATATTCTTAGGTTATTCTTCCACTAGCAAACTTTTGGACTTTTAAATTTTTCCAATTTGTTCAGCTATGACTTCTGATTTTTACATTCACAAATAACAATATAGCTTTTTTCCTAACCATGTTTAGATAGCTCCGCTCGAAGCTCGTCCAATTTTAGCTTCTTTTCCATTTCTATCACAATTTATGATAGAGAAATAGAGTGATTTGCGGAAGGGAAGTAGGAGAGAGAGTGGGTTGTTAAAAAGGATGTCAGAATCGAGAGGCAAATTTCCGAGGAGGACAAAACCACCACATATTCCATTATTTTCTGAACATGAGAAATGTATCTACAAAATGCTTCGAATTAATAAGACAATTAATTCACTTATAATATGACAGCTCAGCCTTTTAGTACATGGCAGAAACATACTGCTTGAAATAAGCACATAGAATGTAAACAGCGAGACATCTCATTTGATTCGCTTGGGCAAACAACAAACAACTTGCTGTTAGCGAGTCAACACCGGTCATGTCTGCATGATTTCATGCAGGTAGGCCAAGTTGCTACTTTCGTCCACTGGTCGGTCAACCGAAGGACATTAAATTTAATAAAAATTAACAGTCATTAAATCTACACTATATTTTTTTACTAGTATAAATAATATAACTTTTAATAAATTAACACATTTGAATGTATACGTTTTAGGGGTGTTCAAAACCGGTTTCGGTTCGGTTTTGGGAAGGAACCAAACCAAACTGATCGGTTTCGGTTTTGGATTTGCCAAACCGAAACCGGTTTTGGCGCACACCAAAACCGAAACCGGTTTTGGCGCACACCAAAACCGAACCTAAACCGAACCGAAAATTTCGGTTCGGTTTCGGTTTTACAACCTATTTTTAGGGAAAGGAAGTATTAGTTGATGATCTAACTATGACGGTTGTTTTAAATCTTTTTATGTTATCCTTGCAAAATTTTAAATCGAACAATTTAAAAGTAGATATAGATCAATATATTTAAACCATTAGTTGTAATACACACACACAGATATATATATATATATATAGGTTGTTAAACCTTTAACGAAACCTGATATCAAACCTCCTATTCCAATTAATAAATTTAATTTTACTAATCCAAACAAAGACAAAGAATTCTTAGATGAATTAGTCAAATAATGCATACTTTAAAGCTTAATACTTTAAAAATCAAAGACACCGAATCTTCTCCAGATTCCGATCATGATCAACAAAATTATATTCAACAAATAGAAGAATCTTTCCATAAATATCAAAAGTTTTCTCCTCCTATTTATAATCAATCAAACGATCAGCAAATTAATAGAGTTAATTACGATCAAGGTCCCGGTGGGGATACTGTTCGTCGTACTTATTACAAAAAACCAACTCCTCAAGATTTATTATTCGAAGAGAATTTTTATCTTGAACAAAAATCTTATAGTGCCAAATCTATCTATGAATGGAACATAGATGGTTTATCGGATTATCAAATTTGATGTTATACACAAAATATTGATGTATTCGTCTGTCTGTAGAGCTGCTCAAAATAGCGATCGTAGTATTGCTATTTTCATTATTAATGGCTTTACTGGCCAACTCAAAGGTTGGTGGGATCATTCCTTATCCCCCAGTCAACAAAATGAAATCCTTACAGCTGTAAAAATTGAAAATACAGTTATGAAAGCTACAGACCCTCAAGGTCAACGTATAGCTCAACAAACAACTACACAAGTTGAAGATTGTGTATTTTCACTTCTCCAAGGGATAATTCTCCATTTTCTTGGCGCTGTTGAGCAACGAGATGAAAAAAGTCGAGAATTATTACAAAATCTTAGATGTCCTTCTTTAACCCATTTTAGATGGTATAAGGATGTTTTCTTAACAAAAGTCATGCAAAGAAAAGATGTTAATAGTGAACATTTGAAAGCAAAATTTATAGACGGTTTACCCCCTATCTTTGCTCAAAAGGTTAAACAAAAGTTGATGGATCTTAATGGTGGTTATATTCCATGGTCCTCTTGTACTTATGGTCATCTTATAAGTATAGCAACACAAGAAGGTTTATTCCTCTGCAATGATATGAAAATGCAGTATCAAATTAAAAAACAAAATCTGACAGGTAGAAAAGAGATAGGAGAATTTTGTGATTAATTTGCCTATCATATACCTATGTCCTATCCAAAAAAGATTAAGAGAGTTAAAAATCTTGATAAACCTCGCAAAAATAAAAGAAGATTATCAAAAGGAGAAAGAGCATCAAAAGATCTCCCTCCTCCTCCTAGGAAACCAAAAAGACACTTTAGAAAAAATTGGAAACCACAAAACAAAAATCAGAAAAATCTAAAGTGTTATAAATGTGGCAAATATGGTCATATTTCAACCAATTGTAAAACTGAAAAGAAAATTGAAGCTCTTAATATAGACGAATGTCTAAAACTTCAATTCAAAGTAGTTTTGTTAACTGCTTCGGAATCTGAAGATTCTGAATCAAGTAATAACACCACAACTACTTCAGATTATTCTTCGGATGAAGCTGAATGTAGTAACAAATGTTGTAATATGTTATCTTTAAATGTGTTAACAAAAGATCAGCAGGCGATAATAGACAATTTAGATCAAATTCCCGACCCTGCACTTAAAAAACAAATCATTGAGATGATAATAGTCAATTCAACAAATTCGTCTAAAGGAAAAAGTATTGAATCTACAATTCCAACTTTTCAACCAAAATACTATAGTTTGAATGATGTCCTTAACAGGATTGAAAAAATTCAAATTTCAAAACCAATTACAATTCAAGATTTACAATCTGAGGTAACTCAATTAAAATCTGAAATTGTTCAAATCAAAGATCAATATGATCATTTCTATCAATTACAAATGCACTTTGAAGACCGATTAATTCGTCTTGAAAGTCATAATGAATTAAGAGATATAGAAGAAGCCTCTTCTTCCTCTTCTTCAAAATTTTCATTTAAGAAAAATGAAACTTCAAAAATTGAGTTAGAGGATACCAATCCTTTTGAATCCCTAAATATCATTAACAAAGTTACTTATCAAAAATGATATATTGAAATCACTTTGATTATCAAAGATTATCAAATCCCTAATGTTATCGCTTTAATTGATAGTGGCGCTGACATTAATTGTCTTCAAGAAAGATTAATTCCTACAAAATTCTTTGAAAAGACTGTTCAAACTCTTACTGCCGCTGGTGGTAGTAGATTAAAAATCAATTATAAATTATCAAAAGTTGATGTGTACAATAATGACACAGCTATAGAAACAACCTTTCTATTAGTCAAAAATCTTCAACAACAGGCAATTTTAGGAACTCCTTTCCTTAACAAAATTATGCCCATTACAAAAATTGATAATTCAGGAATCTTTGGCACAATAGAAAGAGTTATTCTCCTTGGAGTTGTACTGCTTTCTATGTTAATAACAAAGCTGAACAAGAACGAGGTGTCCCACGTCTTGTTATCAATTACAAACCTTTAAATAATGTTTTAAAATGGATAAGATATCATATTCCTAACAAAAAAGATCTACAAGATAGACTTCAAAATGCTCATATATTTTCAAAATTTGACCTAAAATCAAGTTATTGGCAAATTCAAATATCTGAAAAGGATAGATACAAAACTGCATTTGTTGTTCCATTTGGTCATTATGAATGGAATGTAATGCCCTTCGGTTTGAAAAATGCTCCTTCCGAATTTCAAAATATAATGAATGATATTTTTTCAAAATATTCAGATTTCTGTATTGTCTACATAGATGATATATTAGTTTTTTCACAAAGTATTGATCAACATATCGAGCATATTCGAATTTTGAAAGATGTTATCAAAAGAAATGGTCTAGTAATTTTGGCTCCAAAATTACAACTATTCAAAACTACCATAAGATTTTTAGGTCATACCATTCAAAAAGGAACAATAATTCCTATCAATCGTAGTATTGAGTTCCCTTCAAAATTTCCCGATGAAATTAAAGAAAAAACTCAATTACAAAGATTTTTAGGATCTCTTAATTATTTAGGAGACTTTTATCAAAATTTAGCTAAAGATACTGAGCTACTTTACAAAAGACTTCGTAAAAATCCATCCCCATGGACTGAAGCACACACAAAAGTTGTTCAACGCATCAAGCAAAAGGTTAAATCTCTTCCATGTTTATGTTTATCTAATGTGGCTTGGACGAAAATTGTTGAAACAGATGCCTCTGACCTTGGTTATGGAGGTATTCTGAAACAAATAAATCAAAATTCCAACAAAGAAGAATTAATTCGATTTACTTTAGGTAGTTGGAAACCTGTTCATCAAAAGTATTCTACTGTTAAAAAAGAAATTTTGTCAGTAGTTAAATGTATTTCAAAGTTTCAAGATGATTTAGTCAATCAACAATTTATTTTACGAGTAGATTGTTCTTCTATCAAACATATTTTATCTAAAGATGTTAAAAATATTGTTTCCAAACAAATATTTGCTCGATGGCAATCAGAACTTTCTAATTTTGATTTCACTATCGAATATATCAAAGGTGCCAGTAATTCTCTTCCTGACTTCTTAACTCGAGAATTTTTGCAGGATGTCTGCCCCTAGTAGGGGTCGTGGCCGTGGCCGTGGCCGTGGTCGGAGCAAAATTGATTATTATCAAAATTTTCCCACAGTTGGGGAATCATCAAAAGGTGCTCAAACAAAACAGTTAGAGGCTCCTAAGCCTAGAACAGCAAAAGAGGCCTTAGAACAAGGTCCTCAATTTACAAAAAAGCCTTTGGTGGAATCAGTTTTTACTCTTTCCCCAAAAGATTTACTTCTAAATCAAACAGATGCCTGGTTCTTTCAAAGCTGGTATATGGGTACACAACACTACTTAGTTCCTGATGGAAAGCTTCGATATTTTTATGAGGCTATTCTTACAGAAACTCAGTCAGTTTAAATCATACACCATATGTGGATCAAACCAATTTCAAAACTCCTATAACACATTCTAAGTGTTATATTGTCCGAGTCCTCCATCCACAAGAATGGGGTTTGAATGTTTATGCAAGTCGGACTACAAATCAAGAACAAAAATACAACTATTGGGACTATGTTCATTCCTGGACCCATGTGTTTTTCTATCAAAATCCGCCAAGGAATCACTCTTGGTTTTTCACAATCAATCTGAAAATTCTGAATTCCGAGGATAAATTTCCATCTTGGTTTTACCATTGGTGGCAATCTCATGCTCCTGAGTTTAGTATTTTCCCCAAGCAAATTCAAGACTCTTATCAAATCTGGGAGAAATATCATACTTATATTTCGTCTCAAACAACAAAAGTTATTGGTCTTAACCTTTTTTGGTTTTGTACTAAATTTCAAATAAACTGGATCTGGCATTGGAATCTAGAAATAGATACCGATCATCTTGGCCTTCCAGAAATTCAAAGATCGTTCTTTGTCAAATGGCGGTCTAGTTTTGACATTGATAGTTGCTTATCAAAAATCAATCAGACCAACAATCAAAATAAGATTTTGTTGTCTTCATCAAAAGCCACTACTAGACAGGCTCCTGACAATGCTTTTGTTCAGAGCATGTTTCAAAATTTACAACAAAATTTTCCTTCAATGAGTTCTCAAGAAAGGAAATTCAAATTATTTGATATGATTAAAGATCAGTTTCGATCTTTAGATGACATTGAGGCAGACATTGATCAAACTGACGACCAAAATGATGTACAATCTATGAGTACAGATTCAAATTCTTTCTCTATTCTTCCCAGAGAAGCACAAAATCCAGATGATGATATTATTGATATTGTTTCTCATGAAGATTTATGGGATTCTTTCAGGGAATCTTTTATTGATCTTTCACAGAGAAAATCAAAAAGGAAAAACAAAGGAAAAGGGTAAGTGGTTCTTTAAATGGAAGACGACAACTATCCTCGTGTTCCTATTTCAAAAAGACATCAAAGAATACCCACAATTTTATCACCTAGGCATCCTGGAGAATAAAATGTTCCTACATGGGTGGCTCTTCAAAATATTCGTCTTTTTCATCCGAATCATCCTTTGATCATTCGTATGAGGAATCAAGCAAATCCGTCATGGTATGATTTACAAAATGCTGAGTACATTGGCAAGAAGTATAATCCTAAAACCAATCCTTGGTACAAATGGGACATAGCTTTAGCAGAGTATAAATGCTGGAAGCTTCGTAACAAAACAATGTCTTCTGAAGAACTTAAACTATGGAATGATCTTCGCAAAGACCTTCCAGAATTCAAAGATTCATAGGAATTACAAATGGTTAAATTCATCAAAATGGAAAAGAAGCAAAACAAATCAAAGGCTGCTACTTTGACACCGTTTGTGTCAGATATGTTGATTGATTGGGACAACTCACCAAACCTACCTGATTGGGATGACTCAACAGACGAAGCAGAATCAAAAGACACTAAAGCAAAAGACAAAGCAAAAGCTAAAGGCAAAGGCAAAGGCAAAATGAAAGTGTTCAATAGCTGTGCATCCACTAGTGATCAAAATCGTCAGCCATGACGTTTGTATTTTATCTTTTTACTTTTGCTTCTCTATATAAGGAAGCATTGCATTGTTGTTTAAGTATCGAAGTTTTTTGGATTGCTCTCTCACTAGTTTTCTCTCCGCTGCTCTCTGGTTGCTCTCTCTTGTAAGTTTTTATTGTATTTTGTAATTTTAATATAAGTATTTCGTTTTATTATCTGTGTGTCTTTCCTTCTCTCCCTTTGGTATCAGAGCCATGGTAGGCTAAACATCTGTTAATTCAGTAGTGAATGAACAGAAGGGTTTCAATGGTAATCTTTTTAATTTAATTTGGTTTAAATAATCATTCGCCAATATGAGAGTTTGATTCAACCAATAAGATTAGTTGATATACCAATACGATGATTTAATTATCCCAATAAGATCTTTCTAACTCTTTCAGTGTATAATCACATGGAGGATTGGTCTGTTGTCCAGATTTGATAATACTTTTTAATTTCTTCTTCTGTGTTCTTTGTGGGCTTGAGCCGTTGTGCCTATGGTTGGCTGTTAGGCGTGTATGCCCTTTGAACTTGTGAAGAATGAAAAAGTATTATAAAATTCCTATCTTTTGTGATAGCGCAACAATGCCTCGTAACGTACGTGATATTTACATAGAAAGTTTTAGAAAAATCAATAAGGTGTAATTAAAAAATCAATAAGGTATGTTTATCTAATCAATAAGGTTTGATCAGACAATCAATAAGGCATGATTATTAGTTCATTTTATATTTTAAAGATTGATGTTGAAAAGGTTTATCTGTCATTCATGAATGAATTAACACTTAGTCTTATGGAATTTTCTGTTGGAGAAAATCAAAGTCATTACAAAAACGAACAAATTATTGAACTTAGTCAAAATCAACAATTAAACAAATGGACTATTCCAAAAATAGCACCTAAAACTATATACAGTTTAGGGTTCTTTGATTTAAAAACAAAAAAATCTATCAAAACATCTGAACAAACTATATGTTTAGATAATGATAATACAATTATCAAACTCTTATGTTTAAGAGATCTTCAAAATTATCTGCAATAGTACAAATATATATGCGGTGTCTCCGATGAAGGATTTCTTCAAACGGCTTCGAATTCTATTCCGGGGTCTAAAACAAACCATGATTTTTCTCTTAATGAATCTGTAATTCCCGCGATTAATATCATCAACCAGCCGCCTGAAGAAGTGAGGATTGACAGGGAACAACCAGAAGCTAATCAAACCCAAACTGAACAAACCAAACCAAAACATTCAGTACAAGAAAACAAAAAAGTAGAGGAACCCGCCATTGTTAAGCCGCAAGTTCTGCAGACAAAAACAGTGAATCTCAAAGAGAATTTTAATCAACAACGGTTCGGTTCGGTTTGGATCGGTTTCACCAATCCAAACCGATAACCGAACCGCATTAGCCGGTTTTGAGAAATGCCAAACTGAAGTCCGGTTTCTAGTGGCTCAAAACTGGTCCGAACCGAACCTAATTCACCGGTTTCGGTTCGGTTCGTCGGTTCCGGTTTGGTTTGAACACCCCTAATACATTTAAGAATTATTTAAACGTAATATTTATTACTCGTGTAAATGATATAGCTTCTAATATATGAATATATGTAGTATACTATCAAAATGTAAAATTACATTGCATCTGTCATTTAAATAATAGACTTATCTATACTTATGGGTCTCTTATTGCACTATGCAAGTTGTATATCACTTACGAGATAAATTATGCAAACAATTTTAATGTTAGTAAATCATGTTTAGTAACTAATAACCAATAAACGATTATACTTAATGTGATAACTGCTAAATGAATAGAGTAATATCAGGAAAGAAAATATGAAAAAAATTAATGGGAATTATTCTTTTGGTGGCTGTTACGGAGCAAAGAATGAAACGTTCCTTCTTCCGTTGGGCAGGCTCTCCCACCCCTCTATTATATTCTCCTTCACTAGCGAGCAACTCTCTCTCTCTCTCTCTCTCTCTCTCTCTCTCTCTGTCTCTGTTTCCTCTCCTCGTTTTCAGTCTTTCTCTCAATCGGTGAAAATTTCCTCCATGGCAACTCTCTCTCTCGACAGTTCTCTCATAAGGCATTAAACTCAATTTTCTTCTTTTGGTTGGAGGTGAGGCTCGGGTATAGTTCAGAGAAGGGTGTGAAGAACCTCAGTGGCTATCAAAATTGCCAGCGATCGGCAATTGGCTAGTCGAACACCTTTCGATTATGTAATTCTACTTTTGACGGAAAATTCTAAACTTCACCTTCTCTCAGTATTGGAAGGATTTCGACCTTGGTTTGCAGCCATTTCAGTTTGGGGCTGGAGGTGGAGGTGTCGAGCTCTCGTGTGTTGAACGGAGTTCCAGAGAATTGGAAAATTCATCAAGTTTGAGGTATAAAAATCTGACTTTTACTTCCTGCTTTTTGCCTTGAAATTTTCTGCCTTGGATGTTGGATTTTCGAATGGAATTCATGCTCGACTTCAGACTTAATATCTGATTCTGTTTTACTTGAAATGGCCAGACTCGTGGACGGAGTCTGGCGAGTCTGCATCGGATTCAAGATAGCGTCTCTGGGCAGTGGCTAACGAAGTCGTGGCCAGACATGTTTTGGACCGCAGTTCACTTTCTTTGGGCTTTGGTTTGGGTCGCGGTCCACCTTTTATTGGGTCGCGGTGCAACCTCTTTTGAGTCCGATTTTTATACCCATTTTTGCCCAATTTTAAATGTTAAGACCCAATTATAAATGGTCTATTATAAGGAAAGGAAAATTTGATATTTAATGGATAAAATTATAGGTGGAATCGGTTCGTTTTTGGCAGGAATTAAAACCTAACCAAGATGGATCGGTTTTGAATAAAAGAAACCAAAAGCTTTTTTCAGTGCGGTTTTTTCGGTCAGTTTTGTTCGGTTTAAACTCGATTTGGGCATGTTTTAACCGATTTTTGTATATAATTTTTAAATTTCAATATAAAGATTTTAAAAATAATATAAATATTAAAAATTCGTTTCGGTTCTATTTGATTTTGATCAGTTTTTGAAAAAAGAAACTGAGAACCGAACTGAAAATTCTCAGTTTGGTTTTGTTTGATTCCAAAATCCATTTTTGGTTCCTTAAAACCCAGCCGAGATTTTCAGTTCTGATTGGTTTCAATTTTAACCAAATCGATTCCCACTCCTAGATAAATTATCCTCTTAAAAATGGAAGGAAATGAAAGTTGGGAATTTAACAAACAAATTTTAGCCTAAAAATTTGCAATTCTAGTTTTAAGTAGGTACTCAAGAATTTAATTAAATTTTTGACCTTTGGACATTGAGTTTGGATTATTGGGCTTTTGATAATGGTAGACAAAGTTTAAAGTATGGATTTATTTTATGTTAAGATGTTTCGTATTTTATTTTAATTAATAATTTAATTATTTTATTTATAAAATAATTATGAAAAATCTCTTGCTATTGTTTCATTGCATATATTATTTTATGTACATTTTTATTTTTCGACGTGAATCAATGTTTTAACTACAATACGGGAACAAATGAATGTGTCGTGTCCCTAGACGCAAAACTCTAAATCTTGTCAATGTATTTTTCGTGGCTTTTGCGATCACAAAGTATCGTCGATTTTATTTTAAATCTATAAGACATGATATGCTCGGAGACCGTGAGTGGCTCTCGATTTTATTTTATTGTTAATTTATCAAAACTCGAACATAAATTGTGGAAATAAAATATGTTCCTATTGAGTTTAGTCTACTCACCTCAAACGACTCCTCCTTTCAAGATTTAATCAAGAAAATTTTTAATTGTCGACTCAAAAGTAGGTTTGGAGTGCAGATTACTCCAGTTTATTATTTTTTCTAAAACTTTAATTTTATTCTAGATGTTAGCAATTATTGGGAATTTGTAAATGTTTAATTTATTTAACTTTTATTTGATACATTTGTTTTCAGACATATATCATTACATTATTTTATTGTCACTAATAAACCTATATATTTTTCTTTTTAGTCTGGCCATTGATGTAGGGTGAGGTGGCAAGAAAGAAGTCTTCTGGAAGCTGTCAATCAAAGGGTTTTTTGATGTTCAGTTTTTCAGAGGAAGAGATAAAGTTTATGTGATCAGTTTTCTTTCGTGAGAAGAAAAAGAAAAAGAGGAGTTCTTCATTTTTCAAAAAAAGGGATACAGATGAAAAAGTTTTACAGAGAAGAGAGTTTTTTCTTTGTGTAGTGCATGAGCCGAGTTTTCTCGTGTGAAGAACAGTCGAGTTTCTGTTCAGGTTTTCTTGATGTATTTCCTTGTTTTTGTTGTTTAGCTGATTTGCTTGAGAGTTTTCTGTGTAAAACCTTTCTTGAGGGTGTATTTTGACTGATAGTAAAATAGATCTTCTCATTTGAGCTCCGTGGAAGTAATCAATCTCAAACCTTGGTTTTTGAGATCTGGGCGAACCACGTTAAATCTCTGTTTTCCTTATTTTTCGAACTGAATTGTTAGCATTTCTACGAGTAAGTTTTTATAACATTGGTATCAGAGCAAGAATCGAGTCTTGGCAGTCTGATCTATAATTCAGTCCTATTTTTCTTGAAAGAGGTTTTTTCGTGTAAACCACTGGTTTTTCCAAAAGAATTTCTTCCATTGATTTAGTCAAGATCTTCTTGTCTTTAGCATCTAAAGTTTTTTAATATTCTTGACTGACCATGGGATCAAGAATAGAAATTATCCCATATGATGGAAAAATCGATTTTGGTTCAAGGAAAAAGAAGATGAAAGCCCTGTTAAGTCATAACAAGGTTCTCATCAC
This sequence comes from Begonia masoniana, assembly GCA_022432975.1. Classification (NCBI taxonomy): domain Eukaryota; kingdom Viridiplantae; phylum Streptophyta; class Magnoliopsida; order Cucurbitales; family Begoniaceae; genus Begonia; species Begonia masoniana. The sequence continues at coordinate 22,902,844 of CM039511.1, forward strand.
CCTTGAACCGGACAATAAAAATTGGTCGAATGGCCAGATAAATAGGAAGTCAAAAATTGATGAAGAAGCGAACAATCTGATTGTGCTCCGCCTCTCAGACAATGTACTACGGAAGGTAGACGGAGCAGAAACACCGAAACATTGTATGTTGTTCAATCTGCCCCTAATCTTGTGTACTTTAAAGGGTGCTCTCTTTGCAGATAAAATAGATGTTAATAAGTCACTCGATGAAAATATGGATGATATTTTGAAATGTCTTTATTGTTAAAAGAAACTGATCAGAGTCTAAATGACACTAGTCTTGCTATGATTCTTCTTAACTCTCCGCCTGAATCATATAGTATTGTTAGAGATAATCTGAAGTATACAGGTACAGTCCACACAGTTGAAATGATTACCTCTGGTCTAAAATCCAGAGAACTGGAAATAAATAATAAGAAAAACGGAAATAGTTTATTTGTAAATGGAAATAATGTAAAATGTAACTACCATAAAAAAAAGGGAAAAAGAAAGACTCAACAAAACAAGCCTAAATCTGATAATAGAACCGAGAATAAAAATTGTTTCTACTGTGGAAAAACCGGACATATTAAGAAAAATGGTTACAAGTGGAAAAATGAACAAGAAAGACAAAGTAAAAAATCTAATGTTGCTACTGGTTATTGTGATGTTATCAATGAGATCTTGAATGTCTCTAAAAAAGTAAATTAGGAAAAATGAACTCTTGATTTAGGTTATTCTTTTCATATGTCTCTTAATAAACTATGTTTTTCTGACTTGCATGAGACTGAGGTGATACTGTGTATATAGGAAATAATGATCCATGTTCTATTAGAGAAATTGAACTGTATACTTGCTTATTGATAATAATGATAGGATTAAACTAACAAATGTTAGATATATTTCTGAATTAAAACGAAATTTAATTTCTCTTGAAACACTTGATGAACTTGGCTGTTGGTTCAAAGCTGTTGATTCTAACTTGCAGGTAATCAAAGGTGAAAAACTGGTTTGTCTGGTTTTAAAGAATCTGGATTATATGTGTTGAATGGTTCATATTATATTTCTTCTGTAAATAATATAGTGAATAATCCTGTTTCAAATGCATCTGAAAAATGACACATTAGACTAGGTCACATTAGCCAAAATGAGCTAAATCATCTATTTAATAAGGCTCCACTTGCAAAAAGATAAAATTTCAAATCTTAGCTTTTGTGAAACCTGTGTGTTAGGTAAACAACACATGTTGAAATTCACAAAAGGTGCTCATTTGTCTAAGTATAAATTAGACTATGTGCATGCAGATCTGTGGGGGCTGGAAAAACATCATACACATAGGAGGAAATAAGTATTTCTTGTCCATAGTAGATGATTACACAAAAAGAGTGTTGACCTATCTCTTAAAAACTAAGGATGAAGTTTTTGAGAAGTTTAATGAATTGAAAACTTTAGAAGAGAACCAAACAGGCAGAAAACTCAAGGGGATAAGGACTGATAACGGTCTAGAGTTTTGTAATATTGAATTTGATTCTTATTGCAATAGTTATGAGATCCTAAAGCATATGATCGTTAGACATACACCTCAGCAAAATAGTATTGCTGAAAGAATGAACTGAACCTTACTAGAGAAAGTTAGGTGTTTGTTGTTTACTTCCAAATTACCAAAGGGTTTTTGGGAGGAAGCTCTAAATACTGTTACATATTTGATTAATAGAAGCCCAAATAGTGCCATTGACTTCAAATGTCCTATAGAAGTATGAAGTAAAAGAAAACTAGATTTGAATCATTTAAGGATTTTTGGATGTGCTGCCTATGCACATACAAAAGATGAAAAGTTAGATCCAAGATCAATTAGGTGTGTGTTTCTTGGTTATCAACAACAGCAGGGAACTAAAGGTTATAAGTTGTGGGATAGAGGCACAAGAGGGATTAAAATCATTATTAGTAGAGATGTCATTTTTGATGAAACTTCTTTCCCATGTAAGACACTTGATAACACTAATCTGGTGGAGGAGAGCGTGAATAGCAATAAACCCAAAACACACATTGAGGTGGAGACACCAAAATTGTGTGATCAAAACCATGAAGTAAGTATCGACTCTGTGAATCAAAATTAGATTGGTGGCATTCACCTCCGCAGGGAAAGGAATACCATCAAGGGAATGATTGGCAAAAACAAGAAGCGAGCCTCCTACTATGGACTACTGGTTCTTGTAGAAGAGGGCGGGAATCCCGTCAAGACCAAGAGATTTTAAAGCTCCCATACCAAAAACAACCTCTTTGATTTCCTCATAACTAAACGGTTTTTGTAGGTTGTCAAAGTCTGAATTCGAGAGGTTCGGGAAGATCAAGTTGTTACCAAGCCTAGGTCCTTTGAGCCATCGTCTATATAGAGTTGTTTGAAAAACTCCCGAGCTTTACGTCTCAGATCCACTTCATCCGTGATCCAAACGTTATCAATCAAAAGAGTTTCTATGTGATTCTTACGGAGCCGTGCTTTAAACTTTGTATGAAAAAAAAATGTTGTTACACTCATCAAGATTGACAAAGTTTGTAGATGATTTTTGGCACCACAACTCCTCCTGAAACAAAATAAATTCAAGGTCTCAATGAAGCTCTTCTTCTATTCTCACAAGATTATCAGAATGGTGAGTATCTAATGCCTTTTGAATACCATACACATGGGCAAGAATTCTCTTTTTCCTCTGTTTAAGATTACCAAAGACATTTTTATTCCACTACGCAGCTTTCACCAAAAACCAATTGATTGCTTAGTGAATATGTTACGAGAAGGGCCATCAAGGGGGATTACACTGGGCTGCGAAGGGGAAACGCAGTAGACGAATCAGACACCAGCCCAATCCAGCTAAGGAAGTAGATGATGTGGCAAACCGTTACAAAGGATTCCTTTATAACGAGCAGCATAGAAGAGCGAAGGTGTAACGCCCCGAATTATCTGAACCCGGTTTGTCACTCATGCCCGTACATGACTAAAATTTCAATCATATTTATTTATTTTTTTTTGAAAACTTGCAGCGGAAATTGTTTAAGTAAAAATAAAGTTAAACATGCCTATTGTACAATGCTTGAATACTCAGTTAGAATTTTGGGGAATAATCGGCAAAAGGAATAAAGGATTATATCGCAAAATACTTCATAAGTTTCAAAAGTCAAACTCATCGCCTGCTGAACAAAGTCAACAAAAGGGGCTGAAGAAGAAAATGGAAGACATCATCCGGTGGCAAAACGACAAAATGCACTCTACATCTTCCGATGACGTCAGCTAGACGATTTCTTTCATCCGATCGACTTTGTTCTACATCCACCGGTGACTAAACGACAAAATACTCTCTACACCTTCCGATGACGTCAGCACGCATCAGCCGATGAGTTTACTGACACATCATCGGATGGACTTTAACCTACACCTTCCGATGACGTCAGCACGCATCTGTCGATGAGTTTACTGAGACATCACCCGATAAACTTAAACCTATACCTTCCGATGACGTCAGCACGCATATGCCGATCACTAAACGACAAACTGCACTCCACATCTTCCGATGACGTCAGCACGCATCTGCCGATGAGTTTACTGAGACATCATCCGATAAACTATTCTTAAGGCATCTTCCGATAAGATTAACCTACATCATCCGATGACTTTTCTTAAGGCATCTTCCGATAGAATTAACCTACATTCCAACTGCTCCTCACTATACATACACAACACCAACTCAGAAAGGGATTTACTTACTTCATCGAGACCATTCAGAAACAACTCACATTGTAATGTTCAAAACCAGTAAAACCAATATTTAAAACTCTCAGATCTCTAGTATCGGTAAAACTCAAAACATGGTCAAAATGTTAAAAATCTCTACTGTCATGAAAACTCATCGTACTCAAATTAAAGCATTATCAACTAAACTCGCACCATAGCAGACAACAGTTAACCCGCCTCATCAGTTTACCAGGCCGAGGCATGAATGTGCTCCTCCAACTACATCTAATCATCTGTGCAATCAGGAAATTCACCTGCAGTATCCTCAACACCTACATCACAAAACTCATCTATTAGCCTAATGCTAAGTAAGTAAAGCTGTAATGAAATGAAACACTGAAATATATATAAATTCCTAATCATGCAATTTCTACTTTCTCAACTCAGTTGTTCATGTTTCGTTTCTGTTCAGATCCCCCTATGAAATTGGGAGCTGGATCAACTCTCCCAAAGTATATACATCCACTGGCTCATTAAGGGGCTGATAAATTCCCTTAACAGCAAATCTGATTCACATGTTCAGATCCTCCTGTGAAATTGGAAGTTGGATCAACTCTCCCAAAGTATAAATATCCACTGTCTCATTAAGGGGCGGATTACTTCCCTTAACAGTGAAACTAATTCACATAGCTGTTTTAATATGTTCAATTCTCACTATGCCAACATGCATTCAAATTCATTTTTCGTATACTTTAAAAATATGATGCATGACATACCAACACATTCCAGCATACAAACCCTAATGTTTTGTGATGTAGGCCCGAAGGCACAAGCAAACTTTACTTACCTGGATTATTGAAAACTTTTCAGTTACCACTACTTGGAAAGCTCTGTACACCTGGTTTGAAGGAGAATCGGGCGAGGGAAAATCACCTAGAGAGCTCGACTGCCTGAGCTGAAAATCCAAAGAGGAAAATAAGGGAACAGTGGCAGCTAAACCTCATTAAACCCTCCCTTAAATGCGTTATCCACAACAAATTACAATTTACCATTTTATCCTTGCTCAATCACTTGTTAACCTAATCACTAAATCACCCATATTTCAATTATAAAACATTCTCTATAAATGGAAAAAGGTAAATCGGTTAATGGAAACCGGGTGTTACAATCTACCCTCCTTAAAAGAATTTTGTCCTCAAAATTCAGTACCTGAATAGTTCTGGATATTGGTCCATCATGTCCTGCTGGCGTTCCTAAGTTGTCTCCTCAATATTCTGGTTGTGCCATAAGACTTTTACCAGTGGAACCTCCTTGTTGCGTAATACCTTTACTGCATTATCTAAGATCCTTAGTGGTTTCTCCTCATAAGTAAGAGTAGGAAGGACTTCAATGTTCTGCTGTTCCATAATCTGCGAAGGATCTCTAACATATTTCTTTAGCATGGAAACGTGAAACACATTATGAATTCCCTCTAGAGAGGCTGGTAACTGAAGTTGATATGCTGACTTCCCAATTCTCTTCACGATTTAGAAAGGTCCAATATATCTGAACTTGCCTCTTTTCCCAAATCTCACAACTCCTTTGAAAGGTGACACCTTAAGGAAAACTTCATTACCAACATCAAATTCTAATTTTCTTCGTCTTTTGTCTACATAGCTTTTCTGCCGGCTTTGAGCTGTTAAGATTCTTTGTCGGATAAGAGCAATCTTCTCACTGTCTGTTGCAAAATGTCAGGACCAAACAACTGTGCTTCTCCAACTTCATCCCAATACAATGGAGATCTGCACTTCCGTCCATACAATGCCTCGTATGGTGCCATGCCTATTGTTGTCTGAAAACTGTTATTATAAGAGAACTCAACCAATGGTAAATACTTACTCCAAGAACCTTGAAATTCCAGCACATAAGCCCGAAGCATATCCTCCAACGTTTGGATAGTTCTCTCGGATTGTCCATTGGTTTGAGGATGAAAGGCTGTGCTAAAACTAAGCTGTATCCCCATAGCCTTGTGCAAACTCTTCCAAAACTTAGATGTAAATCTGGAGTCTCGGTCTGAAACTATGGTGCTTGGAACACCATGCAGTCTAACAACTTCGTGCACATACAACTCAGCCAATTGATCCATCGAGTATGTTATCTTCATTGGCAGAAAGTGAGCTGATTTGGTTAAACGATCAACTACTACCCAAATTGCATCGTGACCTTTTACTGTTCTAGGTAATCCTATAACAAAATCCATAGTTATTTGTTCCCATTTCCATTCGGGAACTGGTAAGGGTTGCAATGTTCCAGCAGGCCTCTGATGTTCAGCTTTGACTTGCTGGCAGACCAGACATGACTCCACATACTCCGCCACACTTCTCTTCATACCTGGCCACCAATAATGTTGCTTGAGATCTCTGTACATTTTCGTACCTCCAGGATGAACAGAAAGTCTGGAGGAATGTGCCTCGGATAGGATTTCCTTTCTAAGTTCAGTATCAGCCGAAACAAACCATCTACTTCGAAACTTGAGAATTCCATCAGCTGAGCAGTTGAAATCTGACTTATCAGTAGAATCTATGCACAACTTATACTTATTACATTCAGCGTCATTCATTTGAACTTCCTTTATTTTCTCCAAAATAGTTGGCCTCAAAGATATGGTCGAAAGTATGGCTAACACACTAGACACAGCTTCCAGGTTAAATCTTTGGAATTCTGTCTCTAAAGCTATTGGTATTTCTAGAATCAATGCAGAGACTGAAGGAGTCACTCTACTCAAAGCATCAGCCACTACATTCGCCTTGCCAGGGTGGTACTTAATCTCAAAATCATAATCTTTGACGAGCTCTAACCACCTACGTTGCCTCATATTCAGTTCCTTTTGCGTGAAAATGTATTTCAGACTTTTATGATCCGAAAATATCTCACAGGTTTGTCATACAGGTAGTGCCTCCAAATCTTTAATGCAAAAACCACAGCAATCCTAACACCACGTTTAGGTGTCCTGCATGCTCATCCTAAGTTCTAGAATAGATTAAAATGTCATCTATGAATACAATGACAAACTTGTACAAATACTCGCGAAACACCCGATTCATGAGATCCATGAAGGCTGCTGGTGCATTTGTCAAACCAAAAGACATAACCAAAAACTCATAATGTCCATATCTTGTGCGAAAGGCAGTCTTTGGGATATCTTCAGATTTAACCTTCAACTGGTAATAACCGGACCTAAGGTCAATCTTAGAGAAAACTCTTGCACCCCTAAGCTGGTCAAATAAGTCATCAATTCTCGGCAAAGGGTATTTGTTTTTGACAGTTAACTTATTCAATTCTCTATAGTCTATGCACATACGCATTGATCCATCCTTCTTTTTGACAAAAAAGGACAGGTGCACCCCATGGTGAAAAGCTAGGGCGTATGAACCCCTTCTCCAACAAATCATCTAACTGTTTCTTTAATTCCTTAAGTTTAGTTGGAGCTAATCTATATGGATTCTTAGACACAGGCTCGGCTCCAGGGTAAATATCTACAACAAATTCAATTTTCCTATCTGGTGGCAAACCAGGAAGGTCATCTAGGAATACTTCTGGAAAATCTTGGACAACTAAAACATTTTTGGGGCTTGATTTTCCTACTGTTTGTGTGTCTAAAGCACTGGCCAAAAAGCACAAATACTCTCTGCAAGGGGAGGGTCTTGTGTTAATAGAAGTCATCACAGACATTTCCTTACCTTTCTTTGAGGCTTGAAAGGTGTGTTTCAAACTACTAGGGGGTTGGAAGCTAACTATTCCAGTCCTACAATCTATTGTGGCATGATGCTTAAACAGCCAGTCCATTCCTAGGATTACATTTAATCCTAATATATCCATAATTATAAGGTCAGCAGGTAACCTCTGTCCTATCCATTAGACAATGGACGCTTTTGCTTTTCACTCCTATTTTTTTTCTTATTTGCACATCTTTTTTTTTTTATGAACAAAAGATGTGCACGAATTCCGGAAATTGCTTATTCAATTCAATGATGCATTCCATTAATTGAATTTACAATTGAATTGTAAAATTTATCTTATTATGATTTATAGTAATTCTAGATTCATTTTATTCTATATTAATTCAATTATCTTATTTTATAAAATAATATAGAGTACTTTATATAATATAATAATAATTTTCTATATTCTAACACTTCACTGCCAAGCATCCTTGGTTAGAGTGCATGCGTTCACTAGAAGGCAATGCAACATTAAACACATGCATGGAAGGGGTAAACTGTACGTCTAACTTAACAGCAAAAGCAGATGCTATAAATGAATGTGTGGCACCAGAATCTATTAAAGTAAAAGCAGGCACATAGTTGAAAAATATAGTACCTGACTCCACAGCAGGCTGTTCCTCACCCGACTCCGTCATGGAGAATATTCTTGGTTTGATCATAGTAGGGCCACTCTTAGGAACCGGACAATCTCTGCTAATGTGGCCGACCTTGTTACAATTGTAGCATCTGGTGATTCTAGGCTTCGAGCACTCCTTGAACGTGTGTCCAACCTCCTCACAGTTGAAACACTTTCCAAGGCCCAGTCTGCATTCCCCCGGATGGTTCTTCAAACATTTGGGACACTGGGGAAATTTCCTGACATTCTGTACCTTTCCTCCTACTCCTTGGCTATTTTGGCCTTCACTTGGCCTCTTTGTTCCTCTCTGTTGGTGTGGTTGGTTAAACCTTTGTGGGACTTCCTTTGGTCTAGCACACTTTCCTTCAGCTTCTTCCACTTCTAGGGCAGTGGACACAACCTCACTGAAGGTCAAGCCCTTGATTCCACAGAATTTAACCCCTCGGTAAATTTCTAGCTTCAGTCCATGCATAAATGTGAACACCTTATCCTCGTCCTTATGAGCAAAATGCCCAGCAAACCTAGACAGGGACTCGAACTGTCTACTATACTCTGCCAAAGACCCTGTCTGCTTCAAGTTTAGGAACTCCAACTTCTTCGCGGTCTGGACAGTACTATTAAAATACTTCCCATAGAAAATGTCCTTGAATTGTGACCAAGGCATCGTCAAAACATCTGTGGTGGTCTCAATTGTTTCCCACCAGAGTTGAGTTTCACCAGCTAAATGAAAGGTTGCCAACGTGACTTTTTCTCATTCTTCAATGTTGGCACACCTAAACATGCTTTCAATCTTTATAAGCCACCCTTCAGCCACAGCAGGATCAGATGACTGACCATCAAACGTGGGTGGTCTTAGTCTCCGAAATCTATCCCCGAAATGCTCATTGCTAGAACCCGAGTTGGCACTTCCTTGTACCTCTTGGTTCAGCAGTACTCCTAGCTGATCGGATTGCTGGCGTATTAATTCTGCCTGCTGTCGCACTAGATCTGCCAACTGTCTAATTACACTAGAATCTTCTGTGCTTCCCGGAGTTGGTGTCTCTCTCTCCACCCTTGGCCATCCCGGTCGTCTGGACATTTTTGCTATATTCCTGTACAGGGTAAACTATTTTTATAATATCTAATAACTGTACTTAACATAAACACTTACAGTTGTTGGAGTACTTCCATGCAACGATTGGCACTGATGAGTGATCTTTTGAACGGTTTAACTGAATGTCTCTGATACCACACTGTAACGCCCTTATCTGAACCCGGTTTGTCACTCATGCCCGTACATGACTAAAATTTCAATCATATTTTTTTTTTTTGAAAACTTGCAGCGGAAATTGTTTAAGTAAAAATAAAGTTAAACATGCCTATTGTACAATGCTTGAATACTCAGTTAGAATTTTGGGGAATAATGGGCAAAAGGAATAAAGGATTATATCGCAAAATACTTCATAAGTTTCAAAAGTCAAACGCATCGCCCGCTAAACAAAGTCAACAAAAGGGGCTGAAGCAGAAAATGGAAGACATCATCCGGTGGCAAAACGATAAAATGCACTCTACATCTTCCGATGACGTCAACCAGATGATTTCCTTTATCCGATCAACTTTGTTCTACATCCACCGGTGACTAAACGACAAAACACTCTCTACACCTTCTGATGACATCAGCACGCATCAGCCGATGAGTTTACTGAGACATCATCCGATGGACTTTAACCTACACCTTCTGATGACGTCAGCACGCATCTGCCAATGAGTTTACTGAGACATCACCCGATAGACTTAAACCTATACCTTCCGATGACGTCAGCACGCATATGCCGATCACTAAACGACAAACTGCACTCCACATCTTCCGATGACGTCAGCACGCAACTGCCGATGAGTTTACTGAGACATCATCCGATAGACTATTCTTAAGGCATCTTCCGATAAGATTAACCTACATCATCCGATGAGTTTTCTTAAGGCATCTTCCGATAGAATTAACCTACATTCCAACTGCTCCTCACTATACATACACAACACCAACTCAGAAAGGGATTTACTTACTTCATCGAGACCATTCAGAAACAACTCACATTGTAATGTTCAAAACCAGTAAAACCAATATTTAAAACTCTCAGATCTCTAGTATCGGTAAAACTCAAAACATGGTCAAAATGTTAAAAATCTCTACTGTCATGAAAACTCATCGTACTCAAATTAAAGCATTATCAACTAAACTCGCACCATAGCAGACAACAGTTAACCCGCCTCATCAGTTTACCAGGCCGGGGCATGAATGTGCTCCTCCAACTACATCTAATCATCTGTGCAATCAGGAAATTCACCTGCAGTATCCTCAACACCTACATTACAAAATTCATCTATTAGCCTAATGCTAAGTAAGTAAAGCTGTAAAGAAATGAAACACTGAAATATATATAAATTCCTAATCATGCAATTTCTACTTTCTCAACTCAGTTGTTCATGTGTCGTTTCTGTTCAGATCCCCCTGTGAAATTAGGAGCTGGATCAACTCTCCCAAAGTATATACATCCACTGGCTCATTAAGGGGCGGATAAATTCCCTTAACAGCAAATCTGATTCACCTGTTCAGATTCCCCTGTGAAATTGGAAGTTGGATCAACTCTCCCAAAGTATAAATATCCACTGTCTCATTAAGGGGCGGATTACTTCCCTTAACAGTTAAACTGATTCACATAGCTGTTTCAATATGTTCAATCCTCACTATGCCAACATGCATTCAAATTCATTTTTGTATACTTTAAAAATATGATGCATGACATACCAACACATTCCAGCATACAAACCCTAATGTTTTGTGATGTAGGCCCGAAGGCACAAGCAAACTTTACTTACTTGGATTCCTGGAAATTGTTCGGTTACCACTACTCGGGAAGCTCTGTACACTTGGTTTGAAGGAGAATCGGGCAAGGGAAAATCACCTAGAGAGCTCGACTGCCTGAGCTGAAAATCCAAAGAGGAAAATGAGGGAACAGTGTCGGCTAAACCTCATTAAACCCTCCCTTAAATGCGTTATCCACAACAAATTGCAATTTACCAAGAATTGCAATTTACCAAGAAGAGACGCTGAAGAAACTTTCAGGAGGATACCAAGAATTACAAAAAGCAGTCATGAAGGTCGAGCTGAGCGTTAAGGAGTTACGGGTGCAACATGATGATTTGACATCCGACTTGACAATAAAACACGATGTGGTGATGTCTATATTAACCAATCTGGCTCGTAGCATACCGGAGATGGGGCAGAAAACAACTGTAGCCTCTGATGCCAAACAGAAACAGCCGATGACCGGAGACTCTTCTACACCATCCACAAGCACTCCGGTGCAAAACGATCCATATGTGACCACTTTCTCTAATGAGTTTATGCCGCCTCAACAACCGAGCCCCTGGAACCTGTGGCCACATCCGCCGGTCACATTGCCACCATACCCGCCCAACCCAGTTGCTCCCCCACGCCTCGACCAGCAGTTTATGAGGTTTTCAAAGTTGGAGCTGCCTTACTTCGTGGGGGACAATCCTCAGGAATGGATTCGGAAGGCGGATCGATATTTTGATTTGCATCACGTTCCCGACAATCAAAAACTGGAAATGGCGGAGTTATTTCTGCGTGACGAAGCAGACGTGTGGTACTAAGGGTGGACGGCGACAAGACCCAGAGTTACCTGGCGACAGTTTACAGTGGCTCTGTGCCAACGATTTTTGAATACCCCGGGGGAGGATATATTGGAGACGTACATCAAGGTGACCCAAACCGACACCGTCTCGGACTATCTTGAGCAATGCGAAGGGCTTAAAGCACAAACCCAACCTCTACTGCCGGAGATGCCGGAGTTATTCTGGATTGCTGGATTTACTAGTGGTCTAAAAGAGGATGTTTGAGCAATGGTCAAAATCGCCCGTTCGACAACGTTGGAGCAGGCGATAGAGGTAGCATTACTTCAGAAGACTGCCATTGGCGTTCTGAGCAAAGGATGGAGATCAGTCTGACAACCTCCTCAACCCAAATGGGTAGAGACACCCAAGGTGACTCAGACGATGGCTCCGCACAATGAAATCGAGAATACCAGAATGCCATACAAAGTACAGAAAATATCACAGGCAGATCTACAATTAAAACGGAGAATGGGACTCTGTTTTAAATGCGATGAAAAATACTTTGTGGGGCACATCTGCAAAAATCGACTACTTAATGTTCTCATCGGAGAGTCAGCTGAAGATGACAAACTGGAGTCCATCACCGAGGAAGAGTCGGGCATCGACCAGAAGCCCACTCCTCTGGAAGTTTCGCTGCATGCTCTCGCCGGTCAAACCAACAACTCCACTGTCAGGATATCGGGTCTGCTGGGACAACAGAAAATCTACATCCTCATCGACAATGGCAATACTAACAGTTTCTTGGAGGAGGGGCTAGTAGCTCATTTCCGATTGCCACTGATAATCGAAAAGTCTATCCAGGTCATGGTGGCGAACGGGGAAAAATTTGTAAGTAATACCTTATTGGATCCAGTGACATGGAAGATGGTGGGGCTTCCGTTCACTTACCCACTGAGAACGTTGAAGTTTGGTGGGAGTGATATAATTCTGGGTATCGATTGGATTGCTGCTCACAGCCCGGTAACATTTGATCCACCCTATAGCCAACTGCAGATCCAATACGAAGGCGGCCCAGTAATTATTCCATATGCCCGCCCAAAAGAGGCCAAAGAGGTGCCCAACCCACGTTCTCTCAAGACCTGTTGGACAAGGCAGGCGTCTGGGTTTATCGCACAGCTCAGTATGGTATGGGAAAATCCTGAGCAAAATTGGCCAAAGTGCATTTTGGCAATTATTCATGAATTCAAGGATGTTTTCTCACATTCAGCGGGTCTGCCACTGGCGAGAGACTTAGACCACCAGATTCCTTTGCATGCCAATGCGAAACCATTTAGGATAGTACCATACCGATGCCCTTTTTCACAGAAATCCGAGATCGAAAAGCTGGTTCATGAGATGATGCAGGAAGGGATAATCGTCCCCAGCCATAGCCCATTTGCCTCACCGGTCCTTTTAGTAAAAAAAAAAAGATGGGCAATGGCGATTTTGTGTCGACTACCGGCAGTTAAACGCTTTAACCATCAAGGACAAATTTCCAATCCCATAATAGACGAGCTTCTGGATGAGCTTCAGGGTTTGTCCATCTACTCAAAAATCGACTTGCGAGTAGGTTATCACCAGATTCGGGTTAAGGAGGAAAACTGTCACAAGACAGCATTTAAAACTCACCAGGGACTTTATGAGTTCAAGGTGATGCCATTTGGGCTCACGAACGCGCCAGCCACATTCCAGGCGCTGATGAACACTATCTTCCAGCCTTTCCTTAGGAAATTTGTCCTGGTATTTTTTGATGATACCCTTATCTACAGCCCTTCTCTGGAGGCTCATTATGAACATCTAAGGACAGTTCTGAATCAGCTGCGACAGCATAAGTTAGTGGCCAAGGAATCCAAATGTGCTTTCGGCCAACAGGAGGTGGGTTACTTAGGGCATATTATATCCGGTGCCGGGTCAAAGCCGATCCCGCCAAGATTGTGGCAATGGTGAATTGGCCCTCCCCTACAAATATCAAACAGCTCCGAGGATTTTTAGGCTTGACTGGCTACTATCGAAAGTTTGTTCGTGGGTACGGGATTCTGGCCAGACCACTCACAGCGTTGTTAAAAAGAATGCCTTCATCTGGAACCGGGAATCGGAGGAAGCTTTCCAGACCCTGAAAACTGCCATGAGTGAGCCACCCGTGTTGACTTTACCGGATTTCTCGGTGCCGTTCACCATTCAGACCGATGCTTGTCAAGGAGGAATGAGGTCTGTTTTGATGCAAAATCGTCAGGTCATCGCCTTTATGAGTAAACCTTTTAGCTCGCGCAACCTGGGCCTATCCATTTACGAGGAAGAGCTGCTTGCTCTAGTTTCAGCTGTCCAATTATGGCGTCAATATTTGGAAGGCAATAGGTTTGTGATTCAAACAGATCAATCTCTCAAATATCTTCTGGAGCAGCGCATCACCACCTCGCTACAGTAAAAGTGGCTGTCTAAATTGTTGGGGTTGGATTACCAAATTGAATATCGATAGGGCAAGTTTAACGTTGTGGCTGACGCTCTCTCTTGTACTCTAGCCCTGTCGTTACCAGAGGATTCAGCCCTGTCATTACCAGAGGATCCCCAGTGCCAGGCTCTTTCCATTACTACCCCGCAATGGATATAGGAGGTTACTTCTAGTTATGAAGGGGACGAATGGGCAGCAAATTTAATCACTACGTTATTTGTCGACAGCTCCCAGGTACCCCACATCTCTTTTTCCCAGGGCATTATTCGTTTTAAGGGCAGGTTGGTTCTGGGACAAGGTAATTCCATCCGTACCAAAGTCCTCAAAACCTTACATGATTCTGTTGAAGGAGGGCATTCTGGCGTTCAAGCTGCACTACACCGGGCCAAGGCTCTTTTCTGGTGGCCAGAGCTTACTACAGCTGTGCGGGAATACATCCGCGGGTGTGATACATGTCAACGATGCAAACATGAACACGTTCCCTATCCTGGACTCCTCCAGCCACTTCCGATTCCTCAACACTTGTGGACTCATGTTGCCATGGATTTCGTCGAAGGCCAGCCCAGCTCCCTTCACTCCAATTGTATTTTAGTGAGGGTCGATCATTTTACGAAGTACGCTCACTTTCTGGCTCTTCACCACCCTTTCACGGCGGTTCAAGTCGCGAACTTATTTCTGGATACTATTTTCAAGTTGCATGGCCTTCCTCAGTCGATCGTTTCTAACAGAGACCCGATTTTTATTTCTACATTTTGGCAATCGATTTTTTCTTCTCTGGGTACTGACTTAGACTTATCCACCGCGTATCACCTGGAGTCCGACGGCCAAACCGAACGTTTAAATCAATGTCTGGAAATGTATCTATGTTGCATGACATTTAGGAAACCTTCAGGCTTGGCGGCAATGGCTTCCCTTGGCTGAATGGTGGTATAACACCACTATCCAAACAGCTATCCGTATGACGCCATTCGAGGCCCTGTATGGTCATCCCCCTCCCAGACTACTTTTGGGTCCTTATTTGCCGTCACAGTCCCCAGCAGCGGATGGTTTCCTTCAAGACCGGTATACTATGGATAAATTGTTGAAAGAAAACATCGCACAGGCCCAGAACAGGATGAAACTGTATGCTGACCGTCATCGCACTGAGCGTTGTTTTCAGCCGGGGGATTGGGTTTACCTCAAGCTTCAACCATATCAGCAAATTTTGGTGGCTTCCCGTCCGTCACATAAGCTCGCTCCGAAGTCAGGTTGCCTACAAATTATCGTTACCGGCGGGTACTCGTATTCACCCTGTTTTTCACATTTCCCTTTTAAAGAAGACCATTGGCTGTCAAGCTTGTTCTTCTACTCTTTTACCTCCCAACTTCTATGCCGAGGATCCTACGGATGCTCCTCTTCGACTCTTACAGACCCGAGTCGTTAAACGTGGCAATTTTCTGTCAACTCAGTGGCTGATTCAGTGGCAGAATCGGCCGGTTTCCGAGGCCTCGTGGGTGGACTCTGACACGATCTATGCCCAGTTTCCTACTTTCCGACCTTGAGGACAAGGTCCAGCTGAGGGGGAGGACTGTTACGAGAAGGGCCATCAAGGGGGATTACACAGCTGGGCTGCGAAGGGGAAACACAGTAGACGAATCAGACACCAGCCCAATCCAGCTAAGGAAGTAGATGACGTGGCAAACCGTTAGAAAGGATTCCTTTATAATGAGCAGCATAGAAGAGCGAAGGCGTGGAATAGTTTGTTAATTTTACTTTTTATCGTTTTATTTTCCTTTTTTCCGTTTCCAGTCTGTAAGAACTTGATTCCCGTTCATTATCAGAGTACTTTTTCTACGAATATTGGTGTTTCCACAACATAATAGGAGCATCGAAGCGCCAGAATTTATCAAAGAATCGCTCCCAGTCAGGACGAGTAATTCATGGGGCAAGGAACTTAAAGAACTTGGTAGAATGATGCTTAATGTGTCTCGCCACACACGGTTTTATTAAGAGAGGTTTATGGTCAAAACCCAGTTTCAGAAGGTGAATGACATGGGAAAGAGGAAAGGTTTCCAACCAGGCGTTGCTACCTACAGCTCTACCCAGTTTCCGCATAACAAGACTGTGATACCAATTGAATCTAGGCACATGGTATTCTAGGTCCTTGAGTTCTAACTCCAAGAGCCAATCCTTGAACTTCTTGCACGGAATCGAACCAACAACGGATCCTCTTTTTTTATCTCATCATAAGACAAGAAAGCATTAAAATAACCTACTAAAAGCCAAGGACCAAGGGAAATATCTTCAAGAGCAACAAGATCACTCCACAATCGTTGTCGAGTACGAGAGTTCGACTACCGTAGATAGCAGAGAAGAAGAAGGAGTATTCTCCTCGACCTCCACCCGTAGAGGAATGAACTGTCGATTATTACGAACAATTGAGACAGAAATCCAACTCCGCCAAAGAACCCTTCTGCTCCAACATGATAAGATCGTTCAAAGCCCAATTTTTTCATGAAAAAGTCAGCCTTAGAGCCATTTTTCATGGGCTCAAGAAGAACAAGGATTCATGGCTTATATTGCTTCAGAAAACATCTAATAATTCTGCAAAATTTATTGCTTCCAATACCTTCGCAGTTCCAAGCAAAGAAGTTGTACGTCATAATCAAAACAAAAATGAAGAAAAATAACCCACATTTGGGGGCGTAGGCTGCACATCACTGTTTTGACTGAGAGGGAGAGTTTTGTCCTCCAAAGAGATCATTGCCTCAGCAGGTAGTGTCCGATATTCACCAGAGTTCCCTTTTGAGCGGTCAAGGTCTGAAGACAAAGCTGCAAAGGCATTTGGGTTGTTACGTTTCTGGGCTTGGTGGCTGGGTTTCTTGGGAGGCTTTGCTTTCAAACCCAATTTGGGAGGCCCCGATAGATTTTCTTTAAGCACTTCCCCATAAGGAGGGATTAGGTTAATTTCCTCCGAAATTATTTATTTGCCCTAAATCTTCGACAATATCAAATCTTGATCCCGTCCCGTTCAACTCTCCGAGATTTCTGTCAGATCGCAATGAATTTGCACTTTCCCTAAACGGCTTTCTGCGACCCCTTCTCGGTGCGTGTATCCACGGACCAAGGCGGTCCTTAGTAATCTCCATTTTTGGAAAGCTCTCCCTCTCAAACAATCTCCACGTCAGAATCTTCAATGACATAGTCAGATTTTGGTGGTTCTACAGTCTCCCCACTCCATTCTCCATCGCCCATTAAGACTTCTTTAAAAGAAAACTCCTTAACCTGCAATAGCCGCCACTTGATTTTTTGACTAACCTTCTTGGTAGCCCGCTCCTCGTCAGTTGCCCCCGTTGGGTGGTCCCGAGAGGTCGCACTGCTAGTGTCAATCTCCATCAATAAGAGAGATTTTTATTTTTTGATTAGCCAATCCTTTTGGGTGATCAACTTTATGATTAATAAGAGGAATAGAATAAAGGGACTAAGTAATTTTACCAAAACTAATGATTGGTCATGATATCAAACATGAACTTGACAAATGAAAGTGATAATGCAAACACCAATTATTACATTTTTAAAATAGTCGCCCTATAAATAAATTGATTTTACTTACTAAAGTCTTAATGTTCTCACATCCACAAAATAAAATTTGTACAATTTTTGTCTTGAATTTATTCCAAAAAATATTGAACAAGAAAGTCTTACTGATAAATTATTACTTTATATTTTTAAGAGACGTGAAATTGCACAGATATATATATATATATAATTAAGAAATATTATATGGACTTTACATATATTATATACCAAATATTATATTTATTATTGTATTAACCCATTAAAGTGGTTAAATATGTTTTTAATGTGTAAAGATGTGCATGGAGACCAATTATTACTTTATTATGGGAGAATTGATAATAGCATAATAAAAAATAAAAATAAAGTGTCATGATCCCTATCTCATTGTCAAGGAACCATTCACTGCCAAAGAAATCTCATCTTCGATAGATTTTTGTTAGTGTCCTTTGCATCTTGATAGTTTGATATTGAAGTTAAAATTATCAAAGATATTCAACCAAGAACAGATCAATCGTTCAACAGAAAAATAAACAGAACATAATATTTTTAACATGGTTCGAACATTTATGTCCTACATCCACATATAGAACCTCTGAGCACTTATATTATAATCACGAGAGAAATAAGAAATCCTTATTCAATTGAGAACGATCTTGATGATAAGTGTGTATTTTACACACTTATTCGAACTCTCTAAGCTCGATTCGATAAGTTTTTCTTAAACATTTGAATGAATTTAACGTTTCAAGTGCAAGTGTGCAGATAAGATTAAATTTAGCAGGTTAAGGCATCAACGAAGACAATTAGACGATCCCGGGGCATAATGAAGCAAAATAAAGGAGAAATATCAAGTGTGGCCGATCAGTCGCCTGAAGGGTTGATCGATCAGTTGATGAAAACAAGAAGAAAATCAACAAACAAAGATGCAGCCGATCGATTGCCAAAACTGAGCGATCGATCGGCTGAAGAAAACGATTGAAGGATTGTGGACAGTGCAGTTGCCGATCAGTCGCGAAATGAAAGCGATCGATCGGCCAAAGTGTGAAATCTTCATTCAATGATCAGAAGAGCAGCCGATCGATCGGCCAAACTCAGTCGATTGGTCGGCTGAAGCAGCAAATGGTGATGTGGATCGAGCAGAGATAATGCCGACTGATTGACATACCTTCGATGATCGGTTGGCTATCGAGAATTTAAAAAGGGATGTTTTCAGGGTTTTAATTAAAAACAATTTGATCATGGGCTGTAGGCTTAACCTAGAATTAGGTTATAAAATCAAAGATTCAGAGACATCAAGGGGGGCCAAAAAATGGAGGGACGAAAACCGGAATGGAGCGAGAGCTTCAGAAATGGAAGGAAAACACAGTTAATCTCCTAATTATTTTCATAGTCATATTTATCACACACAAAGAGGCGAGTCCAGCCCAATGGGTTCTTATGTTACCACGGCTTTCCTACTCCCTCATTCCTAAATGGATGCTTTAAAACAGTTATAAAACAATGATATGCATGTTTAAAATGGTGCAACTCAACCCACTCGTGCAATTAATAATTGAAATCAATATGCTCAATGTAATGAAAATTATTGTTTTCGAAATTCTTCGTTTCAATATTTCTTAAAAATTAGAAATATACAATTCAATTATTTCACAAAACTGAAATTAAACCATTCAATAAAAATCAAATTTAAACTAATTTTTCACAATTCATATTAATTTGAATTAAAAACAACATCAATTCCTCACTTTAACATCCAATCTCAACCAAATCACAACCAAATCTATCATATCCAAATCCAAGACAGTATTATAATCTATCTTCACCTAGTAATGCATTAAAGCATAAACTAATTATTTTAATCGTTAGAGGTATTTACCGTATGTCGGTTCCTCCACTTTTTCTACAAAGCTCCACCGAATCTATCGATTTCTCTACCAAAACATTCATCTCACTTAGCTGAATAACTTTCCCTAAAGAACGGATCGACAAAGCTCTCTATTTCTTCTTCTTCTTCCCTCTTTTTTCTCTCCTTTTTTCCAAGATTTTCTTCTCTGGATCTCTTTCTCTTTCTCTCTATCTTTCTTTCAACGAATTTTCTAGATGAATGCCACCTACCCTTTCAAAAAAGGTTTTGAGGATAATTTACCTAAAAACAAACTTTTCCCTTCCAAATGATCATTTTACCATTCCTTTATTGATTATTTACTAAATAACCAATTTTAATTAGCCCTTAAACCATAATTAATTTTTATTTGATCACAATTAAATTAATCTTAATCAAATTTTATCTTTTTTAACATATCCTTTCTTTAATATTCCATTTTTCCAACTTAATCATCACATAACATTTACATATGTATGTCACGACCCCAAAATTTATTTTTATTTATCCCCAATTTGAAACCTTAAAATTTTTTCCAAATTGATTTTCAAATCAGATCGTTACAAAACCCTAATTTTCTTAATTCAAAATTCTTGAAATTAGCAGAAATCATTTATTATGCAGGAAGCTTGAAATCAATTTTAAATATTAAATACTAAGCAACATTAAATAAAACTTCACTTATTAATTCGAAAACAATAACGTAGTTTAAAAAATCCAGCAGCTGATTAACAAAATAAAATTAAATGCAACTAAATGTATAAAATCCTTTTAATGATAGAAAATCATAACTTTATCTTTTATTCAAGACCAATGTCAACTTCTTCCTTTGTATGCTCGCCCACCTCTGGAGGATTTTCGACCAGCGCCAGTTCTTCCTCACATAAAAATTCACCTACATCATAAGTTACAAAACGGTGAGAAAAACTCAATAAGTGAAAATACGTGCAAGTTGCAAAACATTTACTTTTATCAAATCCTGTTAACTGTTACAAACTTGTTAGAACCCAATCTTCTTTTAAGACTTAGTCATCTCATGACTTCGTCATCTTTTACTTTCACTTTTAACGTTCAAGCTTTTGCTATCATGTATTTGTCGTCAATTCCATCATTTTCATACACATGCAAATGTCCTATCCATTTTATCTTTAAAAAATTTATGTCTATGCCCTAACATGTGTGCTTAAACATCAAAAACATGTGATAAAATAAAATAATAATAAAGAAAATAATATTTATCCTGTGATGTAGTGTCGTAGTCAAAACATTGTAAAATGTTGAATTTACACTTACCTAGATTTTGAGAAAGTGAGGAAATAGGGTTTTAGGTATATTTTCTGAGCGTTGGATTGATTTTTCCTGCCTAAACACTTCTTCGTTCATCCCCAAAATAATTATTTTAAAAACAATTAAGGTAGAAATTTCTTACCAATAAAATCCTAGTGTTGGATTTTCGGATCTATTTAGGCGTCCTTAACGATCCAAAATATTCGGTTGAATGATTTTGGGTTGGGCCAGTTCAGTCAATTGGGTCGGTTCGGTCACTGGTCCAGTTCAACTTTAAAAATGGGTTGGGTGATCTGGTCCGGTTCAGAATAAAAATTTTGACTATGTCTTTCTTCTTCTTTTTTGTTGTGTTTTGCCGAGAGAGAGTGTGAGAGTGAGAAACAGAGAGTTGGCATAAGAGAGAGACAGCCAAGTGAGATAGATGAATATCACGAAGAACCTTACCTCCTACGTTGTGTGGTACGTCATCGTCGGGAGGTGCCTTGGTTTACAAAGAATGGGCTACGACCGAAAGGGGAGATTTGTCGAAGGAATTGCTCGGCCGAGGGAGGAAGTTTTTGCCGGAGGGTGGAGTTAAAGTTGTGATTCTTCTTCCTTATTGATGTTCACCAGAGTTTGGACAGTTCACGGTAGTCGGAGGTCGAGCGGAGTAAGGTAAGAGCTTCTCTGGTTTTCAGAACGAGAGCGAGAGAGAAGTTTGAATGATTTCTTCCAGAGCTGACTTGATTTATAAGGAAGGATTTCCATTCTTTCCTTAGAAAGAATGATACGAATCTGACCCCCAATTTGGTCAGATTCAATGAAGAAATAGGAAGGAGATGATTTTCTGTTTGTTTCCTTAATTTTCCTGTTGAATATCAACATTAATTGGGTGATTGTTTCCTTAGGTAGAATGATAGATTTGAAACTGGCTTAGGAATGATTTAATTTTGTATTTATGTTTTGCTAACTTATGTTGTAATTTGGAAATTAATTTCAATTTGGAAATCAATTTCATTGAGGTTGTTGATTGGAAATTCAATTTAGGGTTAATTAAATCTCTCTTAATTGAGGACAAGCATTTGGTTGCATGTTAATTAGGGTTTCTTAGTTGAGATTTTGTAGAAATTGAATCCTTAATTTGGGGATACAATTTTGGGATGTTACGGTCTTGACTTTGTCAATGGTGGCAGCACTTGTGTTGCTTGGATGACCGAAATTCTTGTCACCAAATTTGATCCAAAGGTCAGCGTTTGCCATGCCATTCATCCAAGTGATCTTCACCCCCAGTTACTTCCAGTAAATGTCCTCAAAATATAGCAAAAATGGTCCCTACCATTTTGGTGCGCGCTCAGTCAAGTTCCCTTTTGGCGCGGTTTCCTTCCATGCATGCATGGATTTGTAACTTGCGTTCAACCGATCCAAACCACCAATTAATCCTAACATACATCTAATCGTAATGCCTAATGATGTATGTAATTAATAATATTACAATAAAGGTCTATGTTTGCCAACAAAATACAAATAAAACATAAAACTAGAGTGTTTAGTTACAAAGTGATTTTAGGAAAAACAAATTCTCTCTTCATGATTTCCCTCCCTTGATTCCCATGTGAGAATATTTACGGGTTGTTCCATGTCCTTTGTACTAAGCCTATAATCCAAATCTTCAAAGATATCATTTAAATTATCATCACCTGCAAAAGAAATAAACTTGTTAGTAAATAGGTTAGATAAAGTTTAAGCCTTAGTTTGTGATCGAGTAATGGCCCTCTGAGGCATTTCAATATCCCATTCGCTTAACTGCTTTCCTACAACGCTCCTGAGAAGGGTACCAAGGGTTCGATTGACTACTTCAGTATGACCGTCAGTTTGTGGATGAAACGAAGTACTAAATAAAAGTTTTGTTCCGAATATCTTCCGCAGGTTTGATGCATCACGGGCTCCTATCAGACTTGTAACGCCCCAAATTATATAAACCCGGTTCGTTACTCATAATACATAACCATACTATAACATTATGAGAAAAACTTAAAATTTCACTCGACGATCAAATTTTGATCCTTAAACGTAAAAACTTGCAGCGGAAATTTTTTTTATAAAACAACATTTATTAATTTAATTAAAATATTAAAGACAATTGGTTGAAAGAAAACAAAATAAAATAGAACACGTCCACCGCTGAACAGTTCCAGCGATAGAAACAAAAGGGCATCCACTGCTAAACAGTGTCAGCGGCAGAAGCAGAAATAAAATAGACTCAGCGGTAGAGGCGGAAATAGAAGGCATCCACCGCTAAATAGTGTCAGTCGGACGACATGTCGACTACCCACAGCCACCGTTCACGTCCACCGATCGAATCCTTCGAACGACAGTAACCTCAGCTCCAACGGTCTACTCACTCCTACGCTCACATCCACCGGTCACAAAACGACAAAAATCTAATACTCACTCCTACGCTCACATCCACCGGTCACAAAACGACAAAAATCTAATACTCACTCCTACGCTCACATCCACCGGTGGACTACATCCACCGATCACAAAACGACAAAAATCTAATACTCACTCCTACGCTCACATCCACCGGTCACAAAACGACAAAAATCTAATACTCACTCCTACGCTCACATCCACCGGTCACAAAACGACAAAAATCTAATACTCACTCCTACGCTCACATCCACCGGTCACAAAACGACAAAAATCTAATGCTCACTCCTACGGTCACATCCACCGATCACAAAACGACAAAAATCTAATACTCACTCCTACGCTCACATCCACCAGTCACAAAACGATAAAAATCTAATACTGACTCCTACGCTCACATCCACCGGTGGACTACATCCACCGATCACAAAACGACAAAAATCTAATACTCACTCCTACGCTCACATCCACCAGTCACAAAACGATAAAAATCTAATACTGACTCCTACGCTCACATCCACCGGTCACAAACGACAAAATCTAATACTCACTCCTACGCTCACATCCACGGGTCACAAAATGACAAAAATCTAATACTCACTCCTACGCTCACATCCACCGGTCACAAAACGACAAAAATCTAATACTCACTCCTATGCTCACATCCACCGATCACAAAACGACAAAACACTCAACATCCACCGGTGGACTACATCCACCGGTGGACTACATCCACCGATAGACAAACACTCAACATCCACCGGTGGATTACATCCACCAATAGACAAAACACACAACATAACAGCATAACAACCATTTTCACTCTAAACAAAGAAAACTCCGACTACCAAAAGAGCTTAAGCATTTTACTAAAAATCGTTCAAAACAACATAAGTCCACAACTTTCTAAAAATATCCAGCAAAGCAACTACCTCTAAACCAAATTATGTTTTTCATGCTCAGAACAAGAAAACTATAAAGTTGTTAAAAACATCAGAACTATTAATGTTATTAAAACTCTCTGCATACTTCCACAAGACACTTAACCACTGAAACTTCATAAGTAGACAATAGTTAAATTGTCTCATCAGTTCACCAAGTCGAGGCATGAATGTGCTCCCCCAACTAGCCTATTCCTCAACATGCTCAGAGAACACACCTTCTGAGGCTTCTTCACCTACATGACAAAACTCATCTATTAGCCTAATGCTAAGTAAGTAAAGCAATAATAGAATGATATGCTGAAAAATAAATCCTACTCATGCAGTTTCTACTTTCACATCTCAGTTGCATTCACGTTCTTTCTCTGATCTGATCCCTCAGTTCCATTGGGAGTTGGATCATTTTTCCCAAAGTCATACATCCTCTTCATAAATTAAGGGGCAGGATTAGTTCCCTTAACAGCTGATCTGATCCTAAATTCCATTAGGATGCAGATCAATTTTCCCAAAGTCATACATCCTCTTCATAAGTTAAGGGGCGGATTAGTTCCTTTAATAGTTTATCTATTGCAATCTGTTCATTTCTTACCATACCAATACATGTAAATTCATATTTGTATTCTTTCAAAATATGATGCATGACATACAGACAAATTCAAACATACATAATCCTACTGTTTTGTGATGTAGGCCCGAAGGCACATGCATACTCCACTTACCTGGTCTCCTGGGGATTGTTTGGTTGTAAGCTACTTCGGGGGTTTGCTCACATAAAATCATAAACAGAGCATTAATTCAATCTTCACTATACCTCATTCTAAACCATGCGGAAACCTAAGGTAGCTAACTTGGAACTCTAATAATCGTGCATTCCCGGTTTATCATAAAAACCTGAACCTATTCTCATTCACAGTGTTTCCAAAACACACACATTGCACTCTCCCTGCTATCTAGTCACTAAAACTCAAGGAAAATGAAGGAAAACTCACCTAGATTGGAAAATGAAAATCAGAGAGAAAACTGCCTGGAGGGCTCTGCTGAGTTTGAGCTAAATACCGAAAGAGAAAATGAGAAACAGTGGCGGCTAAACCTCACAAAACCCTTCCTTAAATACGTTATCCACTACTAAATCCCCAAATTACAGTTCTACCCTTATTTAGTCACTCATTAACCTAATCACTAGTTTCTCCCAATTTCATCCCTAAAATGCACATCATAAGTTGATAGAATAATTTTGATTCAACGGAACCGAGTGTTACAGGACTATCACAAACTAAGGTACGTATACTAACAAATTTATCATCTAACCGGTTTGTCTATTTTTATTTTTTTCAGGTAAAGGCTTCTTTTAGCTTGGAATAGATCCTTAAAGAGAGAATTTGTTTTCCCTTTAACAAATAAATGAGGGTTGCACGCAACAAGGAGCCAAGCAACAGCTGGGCGCACAACACAAAGGAAAGGGGCACGACAGGAGGCAGCTAGGCGCAGAAGGGCGCACAAGAGAATTCAGCAGCGCGCACAAGAAGGTAACCAGGCAGCATGCAGCAGCAGGGCGCGCGAGTGAAAGTTGGTGTGCACGAAGGTGACCAGTGCCGAGTCATGTGCGACGCACGCGCATGAATAGTAACTACAACGGCTACTTTCCAGCCGGCTGACAACGGCTATATTTTTCACTCCTTCTTTCTGCAAACCTTCTCGATTGTTGAAGGGTATATATACCTCTTCTTCATACATTGTAACGCTAGTTGATTGATAAAATATTTGGAATTGAAGTTTATCTTCAAGCGTGGAATTTTTCCTCGTTGTCTCGATGTGTTCGAGAGCCTCGATGTTTAGCATCGAGTTGTTCTTCATTGCCATCCGAGTTCCTGGGTTGCAACATGGTTCTTATGGCCATTTCCTTCTCTCTAAGTCTTCTAAGGCTGGAAAACAGAAGAAGGATGGAAACCTTGGCCATCTGCTGGAGTCTTCTTTGCTCGTAGAGTCGACTTCATCTGAGAGGTGTCGTGGATGTCGAGTGGGCCAGCATTGGCTTCCCTCACATTCCATTCATCCCGTCAGCCTTTTCTGAGGGAGAAGTAGCGAGTGCAAAGAACATTCATCCTGTTGCTAGAATTCACTTTGTCTGCGAAGTGGATTTTTTTCGAATAGCGCATTGGACGCCTGACGAACCAGCAAGGACCACTTTCATCACCTCACATCCTCTGATGTATTTTCAAGTAGTATTACTAGGTAATACCCAATGCCCACCTCACCACCATTTCCCCATTCCATGTTTTCTTCACATTTGTTTTACGTATTTTTTGCCTGTTCGCTTTGTTTTCTTCTATTGTTTCTTTGTTGTTGTTTCCGCTTGCTTTGCAGGATCCGCCTTCGTCTAGTTTTGGGTCCGTAGCATGTGAAGGGTCTTCCAAAAGGAGCTCAAGAACTTAGTTTTCCTATTTGAGACTATGTTTTTTGGCATTCTCTGTAGCCGAACTATCTCCTTAAAGAAAAGGTTGGCAATAATCAAGGAATCATCAGTTTTAGCACAGATAGTGAAGTGTGTCATCTTAGAAAATCAGTTGACTACTACCCTGATTGAGTCCTTAGCTCTAGTTGTTCGCGGGAGTCCTAAAACGAAATCCATGCTAACATCAACCCATGGATGGGTTGGTATGGGAAGACGTAGAGTAAGGCCAATGTTTGCCAAAAATCTAAATTAAATAAATGGTTACACTTTCTCATCCATGGGAAGCTAAATTCCCTCTTTAGCTTGACGTGGTCCGGCCTTGGTCTTCCATGAAAGCCTGTGTGTTGGCTTGTCCATATTCAGAGCTGTTAGCTCCTAATCTTAACAATCCAGTAGGTCCCTTACTTGTAAAAATAGCGCACATGTTAGAAAAAAGATTATTTAATAATATTGATTTTTTTTTGGAACCGAGTCATAGGCCTCCGAGGCATATCACACGGCCATAGCTAAAGACTCCATCATGGTAGTCGTGGATCGTTTCTCCAAGATGACACATTTTATAGCTTGCCATAAAACTGACAATTCCATTTTCATTGCTGACCTTTTTTTTTTTTAAGAAATAGTTAGGTTGCATGGGGTGCCTCAAACCATTGTGTCGAACCGGGACACCAAATTCCTTAGCACATTTTGGAGAACCTTATGGAAAAAGGTTGGTACCAAACTTTTATTCACTACCTCCTTCCCCCCTCAAACCGACGGTCAGACATAAGTGGTCAACCATACCTTAGGAATTCTTTTAAGAACTTGTGTTGGAAACAAATTTGATGGAATGAGACATTCTCCTTCCACAATCAGAGTTTGCTTATAATAGGAGTGTCCACTAAACCACTCAAAAGACTCCATTCGAAGTGGCATATGGATTCAACCCGCATACTCTTTTAGACTTTGTACCCATACTTATGAAGGACCTTGCGAACCCCGTTGGAGCTAGTAAAGCTAAGAAAATCAAGGAGTTGCACGAAAATGTTCGAAACACCATCGATAGGGCAAATGAGAAACATGCAAAAACAAGCAAATAAGGGACATAAATAATTGATCTTTAAGGAAGGTGACTTAGTGTGGCTCAACTTAAGGAAAGAGCATTTCCCCCACCAACGCCGATCCAAACTGCTGCCAAGGGCCAACAAATCCTTCAAAATTAAAGAGCGCATTAAATATAATGTCTATAAGTTAGAACTACTAGGGGATTATTGGGTATCTGCTACTTTTAATGTGCAGGATCTATCACCATACATTAGAGAAGAAGACGACCTCGAGAAGGAAGCAACCCTGGATTTGAGATCAAATACTCAATCACTCAGGGAGTATGATATGCCACAGGGACCGGTGACTTGCTCTCAAAGCAAGGTAAGTTCACCTCTGAATATATTTACTAACACACTTGCTAGTTTTGCAGGCACATGTAATTTTGATGACATGAAGTGGGAACCAAACCCTACAGATATGGACAAATCTACGCACATGCTGACATGGAAACTACATCCAGATTCAGGCATATAGAAAGAAGGAATTTATTTTCCCTACATCCTTCTTTGTAACAACATTTTACGCATGTAGCGCTCCGAGTTGTTTGAACCTGGTTCGCTACTCCTATTACATACTCATACTAGAAAATTCGTGACAAATTTAAAATTTTATCCATCGACTTAAAACGTCATTGTTTAAAAATATTTAAACATTTGTAGCGGAAAACTACTCATGCATGGAAGACTCGTAAAAAAATAAATCTAAACAAAATCTAAAGTTTTTAAAACAATAAAAAGGAATCTCGGTCGACCTCCATAAGTTCCGGTCGACACTTTTGCCTGTTCTACACAAACCGTTCAACACTTGTACTCACCGGTCGACACTTCATCCGTCTCAGGTTGCATTTGTCGATCCTTGTGGTCGACACCTTCGCCGGTTTTACACAAACCGGTCGACACTTGAGTGCACCGGTCGATACTTCATTAGCCTTTGTTTTCATTGGTCGATCATTGGGGTCAACACCTTAACTGATTTTACACTAACTGGTCGACACCTGAGTGCACCAGTCGACACCTTGCTCAGTTTAACACACTCAAGGGTCGACACCCACATACACAGGTCGACACTTTTACTTCCTACTGCCATTAACCTTAAGTAAAACTTCACCATTTTGCAGGAAATTGGATAGCATAACGTTTAAAATCATAAAAACCCAAAACCTGCATTTTCAAAACATTTGACTCATTTTATTTCTAAAATCTCCACCTATCAACATACCCCCTAATCCATAAACTACACAAGTTTATCTATCCAATTCAACTCAAAAAACAAATTTTCCAAGTTGTTTTTAAAACACAAAATACATCTTCAAACCTTTCTTCCAAAACATTGCCACACCCTGGGTTAATCGTCCTAACAAACAGCCGGATCATGGCTCGAGGATCTCACTTGCTAGTTCTTCGTCACCTACATCATAGAAATCAACCATTAGCCCAACGCTAAGCAAGTAATGCAATAATGAATAAAAACATCTCACATCCTAGCATATGCAATTTCTACCATCTTGTTTCGTTTTCGTTCTCGTTTTCGTTCTCGTTCTCGTTCCCACTTCATTTAACTTACTCTTAGAAGGAATAAGCACACGTCACAGACCACCTCACGGGACGACCATCTTTCTTGGAGAAAGAGATAAGAGGCACACCTCACAATCTACCTCACGGGATAGCCATACCTAATCCCCAACTTCGTCCATCTCTTAATTATGTATCTTTTAATTTCGTTTCCTCTTCACTTACATGTTGTTAGAAGGAATAGGCACACATCACGGACCACCTCATGGGATGACCATATTCCTCGGAGAAAGAGATAGGAGGAACACCTCATGGGACGGCCATACCTAATCCCCAACTCCGCCCATCTCTTAATTATGTATCTTATTATTTCGTTCGTCATAGTTCACATCTTACCAAGCAATTTCGTAAAAACATGGAAATTCATTTTCGTCTAACTATCATACTTTTCAAAAACCATGATGCATGCCATAATAAACATACAATACATATGCATAAGCCATAAGTATACATACAACCCTATCGTACTGTGATGTAGGGCTGAAGGCAAAACGCATGCATACACTACTTACCTGACCTCCGTAGCAAACCTCACAACCGTACGCTAAGTCGGGGAAATATGGGAACCTAAAATCATAACACATTTCATAATTTAACTTCCTCCACAAGCAACTCATAAAACTCCTAAGAGAAAGCTAACAATTCCCCAAAACCCAACTAAACCCAAAATCCACTATTTTTGGACCAACTTCTCAATCGCGTAACTAACCCGATACTTATCCGTTTTGGATGATTCTATGTGCTACGGACTCCTTAGGATGTCTACTTGCTAATGGTCAAAACCATTTAACAAACCAACATAAATGGCTTAGCCGAAATTAGCTAAAACCAAAATACATTGCACATGCCCTACAAATTCCAAATTTTTCATCTTTCATCAACCAACACTCCATTCCTTTCCAACAAACCATTATCACGTTAGATAGCATCCAAAAGCAAGGAAAAACTAACAAGGAAGTCCATTTTCGTGCAACCCTAGCAATCTCACAAAAGCCTAACCTAAACTCACCCAATACACAACCTAACTCACTCCCTAAACCTCCGTCAAGCTACAGAATAAAACCCATAAGAAAAATGTTAGAGATTTACCTTGGATTTAATGAACTGAGTATTCTGAGAGTATCTAGATAAATTTGTCAGTGTGTTTATCGACGATATCTTGGTCTATTCTCGAAGCGAAGAGGAACATAAGGAGCATTTGAGAATTGTTTTAACGACCTTGAAGCAGCATCAATTGTATGCAAAATATTTGTAATGTGAATTTTGGTTGGACAGAGTGAATTTTCTAGGACATGTTATCTCTAGAGAAGGTATCTCTGTTGACCCGACGAAGATACAAGCTGTGATGGACTGGGCACAACCGAGAAGCGTTGGAGATATACATAAGTTTCTTGGATTAGCTGGATGCTATAGGAGGTTTATAGAAGGATTCTCGAAAAAAGCAACGCCTCTAACCCCGTTAACGAGAAAAGCTTTCAGAAGTTGACAACAGCCCCTATTTTGATGTTACCAGTAGATGATGGGAAGTTCACTATTTACTGTGACGCCTCTAAGATTGGTTTGAGTTGTGTTCTAATCCAAGATGGAAGAGTAGTGGCTTACGCATCGAGCCAATTGAAGACGTATGAGTAGAACTACCATACTCATGATCTGGAATTGGCAGGTGTTGTTTTTGCATTGAAGATATGGAGGCAGTATTTGTACGGGCAGCAATGTGAGATATTTTTTGATCATAAAAGCCTGAAGTACATATTTACGCAGAAGGAATTGAATATGAGGCAGAGGCAGTGGTTAGAGTTTGTTAAGGACTACGATTTTGAAATCAAGTACCACCCGGGCAAAGCAAACATAGTGGCTGATGCGTTGAGTAGAATGTCAACCCTGACTCCATCTACGACTTCTGCTATGTCAGTCGCGTTGAGTTCAGAGATTCAAAGATTTAATATGGAGTTCGTGGAGGATTTGACAGCTAAGTTTTATGCGGTGTCTCTGAGGCCAACTTTTTTGGATAAAACAAAGGACCCTCAGAAAGATGATCCATAATGCGATAAATTCAATTCGAGCACGCTGTCTAATGCTTCTTCCGAGTTCAACTATTCAGAGGATGGGATATTGAATTTCAAGAATTGATGGTATGTTCCCGAAGACCCAATTCTGCGAAAGGAAATATTAGCTGAAGCACATTCGTCTGCTTTTTCTGTGCATCTTGGAAGTACCAAGATGTACAGAGATCTGAAAGTTCATTTATGGTGGCCTAATATGAAAAAGGATGTGGCGAAGTAAATAGAATAGTGGCGTTGTTTGCCAGCAGGTAAAGGCAGAACACCAAAGGCCAGTAGGAACTCTTCAACCCCTGCCCATACCAAAATGGAAATGGGAACACATAACTATGGATTTTGTGGTTGGATTGCCAATGACGACTAGAGGTCATGATGGTATATGGGTTATCGTCAACAGGTTGACAAAATCATCCCATTTTATGCTCGTGAAGATGACATTTTCTATTGATCAGTTTGCAGAACTTTATATCCAAGAAATTGTATGACTTCACGGAATTCTAATATCTATCGTGTCAGATCGTGATCTCATTCAGATCTAAATTATGGAAGAGTTTGCACAAGGCTATGGGGACTCAACTGGATTTCAGAATGGCATTTGATCCCCAAACTGATGGACAGTCTGAAAGGACAATTCAGATTTTGGAAGACATGTTAAGAGCTTGTGTGTTGGAATTTCAAGCTGCATGTAGTAAGTTTTTACCGTTGGTGGAATTTTCGTCCAACAACAGCTATCTGTCTACCATTGGTATGTCTCCATATGAAGCCTTGTATGGTAGGAAATGCAGGTCGCCTTTGTAATGGGATGAAGTGGGAGAGTCAAGATTATTGGGTCCAGAAATTTTGCAGCAAACTGCAGAAAAGATTGCGGTTATAAGAAAGAGAATAGAGACTGCGCAAAGTCGACAAAAGAGTTATGAGACCAGAAGCGAAGGGAATTAGAATTTAATGAAGGAGATGAAGTACCAATATCCAGAATTTAATTAAATTCTGTCGGTGCATCATGTCCTGACGTAACCATAATTTGGAGAAAACCACATGGGAAAGATGAAAGGACATGATGCACCAATATCCAAAATTATTCAGTAAGCAAATTTTGAGGGAAAAATTTAATTAACGAGGGTAGAATGTAACATCTGAAAAGTTTTACCGAGTAATTTAGCTATGTGCATGGAGTCACGAGAGAATTTAAAGATTTACCAAATAAAAGTAAAAGGAGTTGAAAAGCCAAAATTTAAAGACCATGAGGATAGAATAACAAAAAGGGAGATTTAAATGTATATAATTTGGGTTTAATAAATTGGAAATTTAATAGGCGAATTAAATGGATTTAATGATGTTTAAATCCACACGAGAGAGAGAGAGAGAGCTTTTCGTGAGGGAGAAGAGAGGGGCTGTCTTCGGGGAGGGAGAACCATCTTCAAGAAGCTTTCCCTTTTTTTTTTCTTCCTCCAAAAAACTCCCCTCTCTCATGGTTCTCCCTCACCGAAGACAGCCCCTCTCTTCTCCCACACAAAAAGCTCTCTCTCTCTCTCTCTCTCTCTCTCTCTCTCTCTCTCTCTCTCTCTCTCTCTCTCTCTCTCGTGTAGATTTTTAGAAAAAAAAAACCCCACAAATTCCTTCCCTCTTCTCCTTGTAGTGGCTGATTGAAGAAGAAGCCACAAAAATCCACTCCTCCTCTCTAGATTTTTGAAGGTAAGAAGCATTTCCTTAGGGTTTCTAGAGTTTTGGTTATTGTTTGTGAAATTTATGAGTTAAGAGTATAGTTTGTCGAGTTTTGTTGATGAAATGAAGAGTGATATTTTTGTGTGCACAAGAATGAGACTTCTTGATCTATTGCTTAGATTAATTGATGCTTGATTATGTTGAAATATCATTCATGTGAGTGGAAAATGAAAGGGAAAAGAGTATGGATTGATGTATGTTGAATTAGAAGTTGAATTGCTAAAAAAAATGGAATTTCCGGGCAATTTTGGGATTTAAGTTTTTAACCTAATCTATTGATTTCTATTTGATAAACTGTTTTGGTTTGTCATATTAGACTCTTTGGGTGAACGTTTGGCCTTGGAATTAAGGCATTTGGATGAGTATATTTAAAGTAATGATTTTTCAAAGTTAAGGCAAAAACTGTTATGAGTATACAGGGCATTTCGGATTCTAATTTTATGGGTTCAATCGATTGGTTTTATTTGATAATTGAATTTAACATGTTAAATTAGACTCTTTGAGTGATCCATGGGCTTTGGAATTAATACATTTAAATAAGTATAACATAAGTTATGCAATTTTAAAGTTTATGCAAATTATAGGTCAATTCAGGTTGGTGCATGAGATGGTTCATTTGTTGGTGTTAAGTTCAAAGCTAATTGATTGGGATGTTTCAATTGAGTTGTTTAAGATACTATGTTCTAAGAATCTTTGGATGAATTAGCGGAATTGGATTGATTGATGTTAAGGTTAATATGTTATAGGTTGATCAAGTTATCGAGAATAGGGTTCACGTGTGTTAAATTGCTAAGGACTTAAGTTAAGTAATGTATGCTTGTGTTTTGCTATTTGGCGTACATCACAAAATGATAGGGTTTATGAATGTATGATTTAGGCTTGCATTACACGTTCATCCATCATGTTTTAGAAAATTTCGAAAATGAATTTATGCATATGTTTTTATGAAATGCTACGAATCAAAACGAAACGAAATGAAATGAAACGAACATGTATGCTTTGAAGGAAGTGATTCGCCCTTCATCAACTATGAGGATCTCAGATTTGGATGAACTGATCAAACTTTCATCGGCATTAGATCGTATCCTTGGTTAGGATTTAACTTTCCTTTCAGCTTTGGAGTAACTAATCCGCTCTTCATTGGTTATGAGGGTTGTAGCTTTGGTGGAAGTAAAATTTCCCATTGTCAGCTTTGGTGGAATTGACCATCCTTTCATCGTCACTTAGGTCTTTGGGGAGGAGTTAGATTCCTTCAAGGGAATATGACAACGAAATGAAAGAAAACGTTAGAAACTGCATACAATAGGAAATGTTGCATAAGTGTTTTAAATTTCATATGGCATTACTTACTGAATATTAGACTCATAGTTTGAATTTTATGATGTAGATGAAGAGTTAAGCAGTGAGATTTACAAACCGACTCAGGATTAGCAGAGGCAGTTCAGGAGGAGCATCTGTAGCGACCCCAATCCCATAGGGCAGCCACGGGAACTTACCGTGACGTACTCTTAACTTAACCATCGTTTATTAATATAAATTTTTTGTTTTCCCTTCAATACATTAAAGACCGGACTTGGACAACTAATCCTCATATATCGACACTTAAAGCCTAACTTAAAACATATTTAAAACGACTTGTTTAAGGTCGAAAAGCATCACTTGTAACGACCCCGGCCAGGAGCCGTCACGTGTTCATATTCTTTCATTAATCGTTTGCTTGGCTTTTACTATTATTACATTCACTTACTATCTCTCAACAGACTTTCACATTTCACATATATTTTTTTTTTCTAAACTGGTAATAGAGACGCAGAACCATTAAGGAAGACGAACCCTCAAGGAGACGAACCCTCTCGTGCCCGACTTCCCATGCTCGACGGCTCAAACTTTCACGGAGTCGAGCGACTAGACTCGGTCCTTGGTTTCTTGACAATTTCGGGAAAAGAGGAAGTGGCCCTCAATGCTCTTAACAAAATACCACTCGGGTTTGCATGGTTGCATGCGTTGACAACCCTCAGAAACTTATTCGTCCGGTCATCACGTGCATTACCGCGTGACTCGCTTAACATCACCTAAAAGGAGACAGCTTCCGGTGGGCACGTGGGCCTCGCGTGCTAAATTAAAACATCATCCGGTCGCTAAACGACAAAACACATTTTACATCTTCCGGTCGCTAAGCGACAAAACACATTTTACCCGGCATCTGCCGATGACGTCAGCCGGAAGACTAAACCATCAAACAATTCACCTTCGGCATCTGCCGATGACGTCAACCGGAAGACTAAACCATCAAACAATTCACCTTCGGCATCTGCCGATGACGTCAACCGGAAGACTAAACCATCAAACAATTCACCTTCGGCATCTGCCGATGACGTCAACCGGAAGACTAAACCATCAAACAATTCACCTTCGGCATCTGCCGATGACGTCAACCGGAAGACTAAACCATCAAACAATTCACCTTCGGCATCTGCCGATGACGTCAACCGGAAGACTAAACCATCAAACAATTCACCTTCGGCATCTGCCGATGACGTCAACCGGAAGACTAAACCATCAAACAATTCACCTTCGGCATCTGCCGATGACGTCAACCGGAAGACTAAACCATCAAACAATTCACCTTCGGCATCTGCCGATGACGTCAACCGGAAGACTAAACCATCAAACAATTCACCTTCGGCATCTGCCGATGACGTCAACCGGAAGACTAAACCATCAAACAATTCACCTTCGGCATCTGCCGATGACGTCAACCGGAAGACTAAACCATCAAACAATTCACCTTCGGCATCTGCCGATGACGTCAACCGGAAGACTAAACCATCAAACAATTCACCTTCGGCATCTGCCGATGACGTCAACCGGAAGACTAAACCATCAAACAATTCACCTTCGGCATCTGCCGATGACGTCAACCGGAAGACTAAACCATCAAACAATTCACCTTCGGCATCTGCCGATGACGTCAACCGGAAGACTAAACCATCAAACAATTCACCTTCGGCATCTGCCGATGACGTCAACCGGAAGACTAAACCATCAAACAATTCACCTTCGGCATCTGCCGATGACGTCAACCGGAAGACTAAACCATCAAACAATTCACCTTCGGCATCT
The DNA here is from genome assembly GCA_022432975.1 of Begonia masoniana. Classification (NCBI taxonomy): domain Eukaryota; kingdom Viridiplantae; phylum Streptophyta; class Magnoliopsida; order Cucurbitales; family Begoniaceae; genus Begonia; species Begonia masoniana. Next base: position 22,939,145 of record CM039511.1, read on the forward strand.
GCCGATGACGTCAACCGGAAGACTAAACCATCAAACAATTCACCTTCGGCATCTGCCGATGACGTCAACCGGAAGACTAAACCATCAAACAATTCACCTTCGGCATCTGCCGATGACGTCAACCGGAAGACTAAACCATCAAACAATTCACCTTCGGCATCTGCCGATGACGTCAACCGGAAGACTAAACCATCAAACAATTCACCTTCGGCATCTGCCGATGACGTCAACCGGAAGACTAAACCATCAAACAATTCACCTTCGGCATCTGCCGATGACGTCAACCGGAAGACTAAACCATCAAACAATTCACCTTCGGCATCTGCCGATGACGTCAACCGGAAGACTAAACCATCAAACAATTCACCTTCGGCATCTGCCGATGACGTCAACCGGAAGACTAAACCATCAAACAATTCACCTTCGGCATCTGCCGATGACGTCAACCGGAAGACTAAACCATCAAACAATTCACCTTCGGCATCTGCCGATGACGTCAACCGGAAGACTAAACCATCAAACAATTCACCTTCGGCATCTGCCGATGACGTCAACCGGAAGACTAAACCATCAAACAATTCACCTTCGGCATCTGCCGATGACGTCAACCGGAAGACTAAACCATCAAACAATTCACCTTCGGCATCTGCCGATGACGTCAACCGGAAGACTAAACCATCAAACAATTCACCTTCGGCATCTGCCGATGACGTCAACCGGAAGACTAAACCATCAAACAATTCACCTTCGGCATCTGCCGATGACGTCAACCGGAAGACTAAACCATCAAACAATTCACCTTCGGCATCTGCCGATGACGTCAACCGGAAGACTAAACCATCAAACAATTCACCTTCGGCATCTGCCGATGACGTCAACCGGAAGACTAAACCATCAAACAATTCACCTTCGGCATCTGCCGATGACGTCAACCGGAAGACTAAACCATCAAACAATTCACCTTCGGCATCTGCCGATGACGTCAACCGGAAGACTAAACCATCAAACAATTCACCTTCGGCATCTGCCGATGACGTCAACCGGAAGACTAAACCATCAAACAATTCACCTTCGATCTGCCGATGACGTCAGCCGGAAGACTAAACCATCAAACAATTCACCTTCGCATCTGCCGATGACGTCAACCGGAAGACTAAACCATCAAACAATTCACCTTCGGCAGCCTGCCGATGACGTCAACCGAAGACTAAACCATCAACAACTAACTCTCGGCAACTGCCGATGACGTCACCGGAAGATTGCCTCATCTAGCTTCCGTCTTACGGTAGAGAACACTAAATCATCTAATGACTCCTCCCAACAGAAAGAGAACACAACTCATTCAAGATGCATATAGCGGAAGACTTAAGCGACAGATCATTTATAAATCTATATAATCATTCCCTGACTTAGTGATCCACTAGACAGTTTCAAAGCTCAACGTTTTAAAATAATCTCATCCTACTTAAGCTACCATATCCTTTAACATACTGTAACATAAGAGTCTTAACCAGGGGTCATAAATCGCCTCTCCAGTCCCGCACTGTCACCTTGAGCATCCTCTAGCAACCAGCCTTAAGCATCCTCTTTGAACATAACATCCTCACCTGAACCTTCTTCACCTACACCATAAGGTTTAACTATAAGCCTAATGCTTAGTAAGGAATGCATGCTGACGGATATACATGAGTACACAATTTAAAGAGACATAATTCATAAACCATTCTTCATTCATGTTCATCTTTATCATTTACATAACATGTATTAAGGCAGGGAACGAGGGAGGAAGACAGGGGTACATAGTCATTTGCCTATCGCGGCAGTCGTACATAATCATTTGCCTATCGCGGCAATCATGATACATCACTCGGCCTCCCCAGTGGGAGAATTCGCGAGCCATACATATCATTACTCGGCCTCCACCAGTGGGAGATTTCGCGAGTCATACATATCATTAACTCGGCCTCCACCAGTGAGAGAATTCGCGAGTCATACATAACATAGTCTTTTCCCCGTTCTGCACTTAATCATGGTTACATTTACTTTTCATGTTCTCTACTTAATCATAAACGTGGGCATAATGCATAGACATGAGGTTCATAGAGAAAAGTCATATCATAAGGACAAGTAGAACATCCTGTAACTTTACATTTACTTACACAACTTCTTCATATCGTGGAAATAACAAATCATAGTCAATAAGCTAACATCTCAGTGATTTCCTAATACCCTTGCGGTGTAGGGCCCTAGTGGCCGGAAATCTTAACGCATTCACTTACCTGGATTCCTTAGCAATCTGAACTTCCTCTCTTTAATTTCTTCACCTAAAACATGTACATTACAGTAGTTAAAACAAAGTCCTAGTAGTCCTAATCATAAACCATCCTAGGATCTAATAGCTAAAGTCATTCCGATTCCTCTGTTTGACACACTGCAGTCTGAAATCCGAAACTAGGTGGACAGGTTTTTCCATTGATTAAATCCGAGTTGGTTACTTAAAATGCTCAGAATCGATTCGGGATGACATTTCTACTCCCAGATTTTAAAAAGTCATAAACTACTCGGCCACTGCTAAAAAAAATCCGAACTCAGTGCCGAGCTGAAAACAGAGCTCTATTTACTAATGAATGACCACATTGTCCATTTCATACCTCGGGTGTGGATTTGCAGAGAAGAGCAAGTTCGAAACCAGCCGTCGGTAAAGGGAAGTTCTGGTAGCCGAGAGCGAGAACTTGGGAAAGAAGGAATCGCCGATAGGGAATGTCGGCTACAGTGGCAATAAATGAGATTTAAGGTTTCCATTTCCTATTTATACTTAATCCATCAATTCTAATTACAAAACTGCCACCTAACCTAGTTTTACTCAACTTGTAATAAATTTGTCTTAACGTTAAATTTAAATCACAAAGGTTAAATAAGAGGGTGACAAGAAAATGGTCAGAAAATCACCTGGCCGAAATGTCGGGTGTTACATCACTTAAGACTTGGAACCCCAAAAACATGAAGGACATAGGCATAGGGCACATCTAAGCATTCGGCGTGCACGCCCAAGCATTCAGCGTGCGCGCCCCCCTCGCACCCCGCGCGCTTGCCTTGCGCCCATGGCGCTAGCCCGTGTCGCGCGCACCGCGAGTGCATCGAGCGTCCACCGCATGACTACTGCGCACTTTTCGTGCGCCTGGCACACACTGTACACCCACAATGCGCCTGCCACGCACCTACCGTGTACTCACAGCGTGCCTACCACCTTTACCGCACCATGCGCACCTTGCTGCATCTCACGCAACGTGCGCTCACAGAGCCACGTCGCGCGACTACCAAAGTTGGAGATCACCTGGATGGATTACATGGCCAAAGCTTGCATTTAGATCAAATTTTGTGACAAGCATCACAGCCATCCAAGCAACAAATGTGTTGCCATCTTTGACCGAGCCATGTCCAAACTCAAAGGCTCTTTCGGGAGCCTCTTTTTGAACCAAACCCTCCAACAACCCTTAGGTCTATATAAGCATGGTATTGGTGTTTGTAAAAGGTTTTTGATGAATGAAACAGCTGTTGTTTGCTTAAGGAAAACTGAGAAGGTTTGAAAGCCAGAAGGTAAGCCTCAGTGTGCTTCACCCGAGAGAAGTTGTGCCTACATTACCTCTAAGCTCAAGGTTGCTTGAAGGTTCTTATTTTCCATCCTTCTCTCCACTCATTCAAGAGTTGGAAACCACAAGAAGGTGGCTAATCGTTTACCAAATATTGCATTTTCCTTCCTCAGAAAGAAGAGCAAGCTGAGAGCCTCAAAATATTGTTCATCGACCAACCTCAGATTTCTTTAAATAACTTCACTTCCACAATTTATTTTGATCTGAAACGTTAAAGTGTTTCATTTCACTCATAAGATAAGATGCAACTAAAATTTCAAGTGATTTGAACTTCATTTGCTTATAGAACTTTTGGCCTATTTTAGGGTAACCTCGGCTTGGCCGAGCACCAAGAGCACTAATTTGTTTTGTTGGTTGGAACACAGCTTTTGCATGCCATTGGCGTGTCATTTGGTATCAGAGCTAAGGCAGCTTCCATTGTGTGCAAGTAATCATATTGGTTGCTTTTTTACATTCATTTTTTTTTTTTTTTTTTTTTTTTTTTTTTTTTTTTTTTTTTTTTTTTTTTTTTTTTTTTTTTTTTTTTTTTTTTTTTTTTTTTTTTTTTTTTTTTTTTTTTTTTTTTTTTTTTTTTTTTTTTTTTTTTTTTTTTTTTTTTTTTTTTTTTTTTTTTTTTTTTTTTTTTTTTTTTTTTTTTTTTTTTTTTTTTTTTTTTTTTTTTTTTTTTTTTTTTTTTTTTTTTTTTTTTTTTTTTTTTTTTTTTTTTTTTTTTTTTTTTTTTTTTTTTTTTTTTTTTTTTTTTTTTTTTTTTTTTTTTTTTTTTTTTTTTTTTTTTTTTTTTTTTTTTTTTTTTTTTTTTTTTTTTTTTTTTTTTTTTTTTTTTTTTTTTTTTTTTTTTTTTTTTTTTTTTTTTTTTTTTTTTTTTTTTTTTTTTTTTTTTTTTTTTTTTTTTTTTTTTTTTTTTTTTTTTTTTTTTTTTTTTTTTTTTTTTTTTTTTTTTTTTTTTTTTTTTTTTTTTTTGCATGTGTGTTGAGTATTATCTTTCCAGCACATTTTTATTAACTTTGTAACGCTCCAAAAACCCATTTGGGTTCCCGATGCACACAGGGACTACTCTTGCTCTGATACCATAACTATAACGCCTTGAATCTCCACAACCCGGTTCGTTACAGGGACTCACTAGTATTGCACTGATACTATACGACTCTCTAAACTATCTCATTTGCTTACACTTCCAATGCTAGAAATATCTTCCAATAAAACTCACGCAACATAATTAAAACTAACCTCCCGAAGCTCTCTTATGTCTTACCTAGCTGCATAGACTCACTAATTTTCCTTAATTCTAACCGTTCAGCACCACGGCGTCGTAACCAAAAATTTTGGCAGAGTAACACCTGAAAATGGCGCCCCCAAAATGCTAGGTACCTGCAAACAAATCAAATCCTCAACCAGAACCAGAATACTTCTACTCAACTATCCAGCATACGAAACCTCCAAATAGCAGTAAAGAGGGAAACTAAAATACTAACATTCATAAGTGAAGAAAATTCACAGTATAGGGCGACACATCACCCTTAACTATGACTATATACAACAAATACAAAATACCCCCACAAAAGAATAAAAACCCTCAACTGGCCCACAACCTGCACGAGACTCACAACCTACCCACAACTGGCCCACAACCTGCACGAGACTCACAACCTACCCACAACTGGCCCACAACCTGCACGAGACTCACATTCTACCCACAACTGGCCCACAACCTGCACGAGACTCACAACCTACCCACAACTGGCCCACAACCTGCACGAGACTCACATTCTACCCACAACTGGCCCACAACCTGCACGAGACTCACATTCTACCCACAACTGGCCCACAACCTGCACGAGACTCACAACCTACCCACAACTGGCCCACAACCTGCACGAGACTCACAACCTACCCACAACTGGCCCACAACCTGCACGAGACTCACAACCTACCCACAACTGGCCCACAACCTGCACGAGACTCACAACCTACCCACAACTGGCCCACAACCTGCACGAGACTCACAACCTACCCACAACTGGCCCACAACCTGCACGAGACTCACAACCTACCCACAACTGGCCCACAACCTGCACGAGACTCACAACCTACCCACAACTGGCCCACAACCTGCACGAGACTCACATTCTACCCACAACTGGCCCACAACCTGCACGAGACTCACAACCTACCCACAACTGGCCCACAACCTGCACGAGACTCACAACCTACCCACAACTGGCCCACAACCTGCACGAGACTCACAACCTACCCACAACTGGCCCACAACCTGCACGAGACTCACAACCTACCCACAACTGGCCCACAACCTGCACGAGACTCACAACCTACCCACAACTGGCCCACAACCTGCACGAGACTCACAACCTACCCACAACTGGCCCACAACCTGCACGAGACTCACAACCTACCCACAACTGGCCCACAACCTGCACGAGACTCACATTCTACCCACAACTGGCCCACAACCTGCACGAGACTCACAACCTACCCACAACTGGCCCACAACCTGCACGAGACTCACATTCTACCCACAACTGGCCCACAACCTGCACGAGACTCACATTCTACCCACGACCCCAACATGCACAAAAACTCACAACTTACGTATAACTGACCTACAACCTGCACAGGCTCGCAACCTACGTACAACTGACCCACAACCTTCATAGGACTCACAACATATACACCAATGATCGACAACCTGCACGAGACTCACAACATACGTACCAATGACCAACAATCTGCACGAGACTCAGAACCTACACACAACTGGCCCACAACCTGCACGAGACTCACAACCTACCCACAACTAGCACACAACCTGGATGAGACTCACATTCTACCCACAACTGGCCCACAACCTGCACGAGACTCACATTCTACCCACAACTAGCCCACAACTGGCCCACAACCTGCACGAAACTCACACCCTACCCACAACTGGCCCACAACCTGCACGAGACTCACAACCTACCCACAACTGGCCCACAACCTGCACGAGACTCACAACCTACCCACAACTGGCCCACAACCTGCACAAAACTTACAACATACCCACAACTGGCCCACAACCTGCACGAGACTCACAACCTACCCACAACTGGCCCACAACCTGCACGAGACTCACAACCTACCCACAACTGGCCCACAACCTGCACGAGACTCACAACCTATCCACAACTGGCCCATAGCCTACACGAGACTCACAACCTACCCACAACTGGCCCACAACCTGCACGGACTCACAACCTACCCACAACTAGCACACAACCTGGATGAGACTCACATTCTACCCACAACTAGCCCACAACTGGCCCACAACCTGCACGAGACTCACAACCTACCCACAACTGGCCCACAACCTGCACGGACTCACAACCTACCCACAACTGGCCCACAACCTGCACGGACTCACAACCTACCCACAACTGGCCCATAGCCTACACGAGACTCACAACCTACCCACAACTGGCCCACAACCTGCACAAAACTTACAACATACCCACAACTGGCCCACAACCTACCACTAACGATGACTACACATACATATCACATACTGACTACTCATGACATACACACGACTCACAACATGCAAGCAACTGTGGTGTAGGCTCTTCTGGGCGACTCTCAGGCATTTACATCTACACTACTACTTACCTGGCGTCCTAGCTCGCTGAGGATGCTCGGTTCCCCGTCCACCTACGGCTCGACCTACGACACACATTCAAACTTCATTAAAATTAAGCTTACATTGACCAATTTACTCTCAAACTACTATTTCTAGCCTAACCCAACTAAAACCTAACTAAACGGGCCACTAATTTGGGTTCAGTAAAAACCGACCTAAAACTTCAGACTCGCGTAACTTTTGCGTCAGTTATCAGAATCAAACGATTCCAGCGGCCACACACTTCCCTAATAACCTAGTTTAAAATATCAAGAAAGAATTCAAAACAAATAACAATAACTAGGTCAAATCCTCCAAAAATAGAATCGGTTTTTACCCTAAAATATCCAAAATTTCCACTTCAATCCGATTCTACCAATTTCTTCACCAATCAATCACCCTAAAATCCAATTAACATAACCTAACAAAATCCTGAGGCTGCACATAGCAAAAACCGAAGCTCCTAAATTTGAAGTTCTCTATTTTTTGCTCCAATTGAACTCCTCACAGCTCGGTGACCGTTGCTGGTCCAAGGGTCGTGCCGAGAACTCCCAAAATTGGCAGGTGATCGGAGCCTAATTTGGCTTATAACTCACGGCCTCGAATCGAACCGAAAACAGGGCAAAAAGAGGACTTACCGTTTGGTCATGTGCGCAAAGACGGACGGAAATGGCAGTCCTAGAACTGTTGACGTCGTCTAGCTGGAGAATGCTAGAAAAAAGCGGTGAGCAGACCGTCGATCACCGCTCGTGCCTCCCTTCTCTGTTGTTTCATCGGCACTCGAATGACAGAATGGCTTCGAGAAGCCATTTTGTTGTTTTTCAAAATAATAATAAATTAAAACTATTTTCTATTAAAACATTAATCAAAATAACATTTACCGTTTAGCCCTCCCGTAACTTTGGCCTCTTCGAAACCTCGTTAAATTTCGTCCTTCAATTATAAATTTTTTGCAAACTGACCCTCACCTCGTACACGGCATAAGTTCTCCAATTAGACTACCCGAACACAAATTAATTAACCGATTAGTTAAACCGAATTTATTAGCTTAAATCGCTAAAAATTTTCAAGGGTATTACATCCACCCCACCTTATAAGAATTTTGTCCCCAAAATTTACGTACCGAATGACTCAGGAAAATGTCACCCCATGCCTTCGTCCTCTAGCCTCTTCCAACATCCCTCTTTATCCCTGAACCATCTAACACTATCGTAAATAAAAAAAAACGTGGATTCTAAAAAATACTTACAGTTGGCGAAGCGCTCCCAGGCAGCGGCTGACAGTGTTAGGTAATCCAGTGAACAACGTCGACCCCATCGCTCTGATACCATAACTGTAATGCCCCGAAAACCCAGTCGGGTTCCCGATGCGCACAGGGACTACTCTTGCTCTGATACCATAACTGTAACGCCCCGAATCTCCACAACCCGGTTCGCTACAGGGACTCACTAGTACTGCACTGATACTATACGACTCTCTCAACTATCTCATTTGCTTACACTTCCAACGCTAGAAATATCTTCCAATAAAACTCACGCAACAGAATTAAAATTAACCTCCCGAAACTCTCTTATGTCTTACCTAGCTGCCTAGACTGACTAATTTCCCTTAATCCTAACCGTTACGCACCACGGCGTCCTCCCTAAAAATTTTGGCAGAGTCACACCTGAAAATGGTGCCCCCAAAAAGCTAGGTACCTACAAACAAATCAAATCCTCAACCAGAACCAGAATACTTCTACTCAACTATCCAGCATACGAAATCTCCAAATAGCAGTAAAGAGGGAAATTAAAATACTAACATCCATAAGTGAAGAAAATTCACAGTATAGGGCGACGCATCACCCTTAACTATGACTATATACAACAAATACAAAATACCCCACAAAAGAATAAAAGCCCTACTCTCGATCAACACCATACAACAGCTCCAAGCGTCGGGTCGCCCTAACACTGCCATCAATCGGGGCCCTGGTCGCACGCCACAAATTGCGACCTACTCCTGGTTAGACTCTCGGTACTCACCCACCAGCTCAACAGTACCTACACCACAGAACACACCGTAAGCTCAAAGCTTAGCAAGTAAAGTGCTGAAAAATAAACGTGAAGCATGAAAACTGGTTATGCAATCCTAACACATACAGGTCTCTACACACATTTTCATCATCTCACCGCATCGCATCTCACCGAGGTTTGGAATGTAACCGCACCGGGCAGTCAGTCCGTACACTGCACTATTTACCGGCATATCACCGCCGTCCCGGTTCCTCCAGGAACGGGGTCTATAAGTCACACCCAAAACCTCCCTGTCCCTACTCAAAATGTAACCGCCCGAGACAGTCGATCGATACACTGCGCGGTCGTCGGCACGTCGCTACCGGTCCAGCTCATCCAGAAAACGGGGCCCACAGTCACACCCAAGCCACTGTCCTGACTCGAAGTGCAACCGCTCAAGACAGTCGGTCGATACACCGCGCTGTCATCGGCATGTCGCCACCGCTCCAACTCATCCCGGAAGCGGGGCCCACAGTCACACTCCAGCCCACTGTCGCCTGCCCACACCGTACCTCACCTCCTCTACTCTTCCTCCGTGCTTAAAAACATGCTCAAAACATTTTGCGTAGCTTTTAAAACATGATGCATGCTGACCATAATAAGCTAACTACGACTCCATATACGCATCACAATCAACTAACTACAACTCCACATACGCATCACATCACAAACGTACCTACGACCCACAACTTGCACAAAACTCACAACTTACGTACACTTGACCCACAATCTGCACAAGACTTGCAACCTACGTACAACTGACCCACAACCTGCAAAGGACTCACAAAATACGCACCACTGACCCACAACCTGCACGAGACTCACAACATACATACCACTAACCCATAACCTGCACGAGAATAACAACCTACACACAACTTGCCCACAACCTGCACAAGACTCACAACCTACCCAAAACTGGCCTACAACCTGCACAAGACTCACATTCTACCCACAATTGGCACATAACCTGCACAAGACTCACAACGTACCCACAACTGGGTCACAACCTGCATGAGAATCACAACCTACCCACAACTGGCCCACAACCTGCACGAGACTCACAATCTACCCACAACCTGAACGAGACTCACAACCTAAACACAACTGGCCCACAACGTGCACAAGACTCACAACCTACCCACAACTGGCCCACAACCTACACGAGACTCATAACCTACCCATAACTGGCCCACAACCTTCACGAGACTCACAATTGGCCCACAACCTGCACAAGACTCACAACCTATCCATAACTGGCCCACATACTGACTACTCACGACATACACACGACTCACAACATGCAAGCAACTGTGGTGTAGGCTCTTCTGGGCGACTCTCAGGCATTTACATCTACACTACTACTTACTTGGCATCCTATCTCGCTGAGGATACTCGGTTCCCCTTCCACATACGGCTCTACCTACGACATACATTCAAACTTCATTAAAATTAAGCTTACATTCACCAATTTACTCTAAAACTACTATTTCTAGCCTAACCCAACTAAAATTTGACTAAACGGGCCACAAATTTGGGTTCGGTAAAAACTGACCCCAAACTTCAGATGCGCGTAACTTTTTCGTCGGTTATTAGAATCGAACGATTCCAGTGGCCACAGCCTCCCCTAATAACCTAGTTTAACATACCAAGAAAGAATTTAAAACAAATAACAATAGCTAGGTCAAATCCTCCAAAAAAAGAACCGATTTTTACCCTAAAATATCCAATATTTCCACTTCAATCCGATTCTACCAATTTCTTTACCAATCGATCACCCTAACATCCAATTAACATAACCTAACAAAATCCCGAGGTTACACACAGCAAAAACTGAAGCTCCCAAATTTGGAGTTCTCTGTTTTTTGCTCCAATTGAGCTTCTCACAGCTCGGCGACCGTTGCTGGTCCAACAGTCAGCAAACCCATGCTGAGAACTCCCAAAATTGGCCGGTGATCAGAGCCTAATCTGGCTCGTCACTCACGGCCTCGAACCAAACCAAAAACAAGGCAAAAAGAGGACTTACCATTCGGTTCTATGCGCGAAGACTGCCGAAAATGGTAACCCTAGAACCGCCGACGTCGTCTGGCCGGAGAACGCCAAAAAAATGTGGTGAACAGACTGCTGATCGCCGCTCACGCCTCCCTTCTCGTTTCGTTTCTTCGGCACTCGAACGACAGAATGGCTTCGAGAAGCCATTCTGTTGTTTTTTTAAAAAATAATAAATTAAAACTATTTTCCATTAAAACATTAATCAAAAGAACATTTACCGTTTAGCCCTCCCGTACCTTCGGCCTCTTCGAAACCTCATTAAATTTCGTCCTTCAATTATAAATTTTTCTTAAACTGACCCTCACCCCATACACGACTTAAGTTCTCCAATTAGAATACCCGAACACAAATTAATTAATCGATTTGTTAAACCAAATTTATTAACTTAAATTGCTAAAAAACTTTCAGGGTATTACAAACTTGTGAAGATCTGAACTTGAAAGTTTGACATCTAAATCTTGCTGTAAATTTGCTATTTTTAGTGCTTAAAGTGCTTAACTTCATGTTTTGCATAAAACTGAGAAGCATGAAATAAACCTAAAAATTTACTAAGTGTTAGTGTTGTTTTCTTTCACCATTTTATTTGCTATTATCTTATGAAAGTAAATGACTAAAAGTATTAGCTTTTGCATCAAAGCTTAGTCATTATTCTGCTTAAAATCTAAACCAAAAGTTGCTTGAAAACCATTTTGTGATATTTTGACCTTATCCGAGATTATCTTTATATTTTGTGTTCTATTTGTTGTTTTTCATTGATGAAGCATGCATACTATACCATCTAGACTTAGGATAAAGTATTAGTAAACTGAAGCATATGTTGTTGTTGCTTAAAGTGGATTGGAATTTGAACTGTTGCTGTTTTTGGTGAAACAAAAAAGTAAAAGCATAAAACCTAGAAGCAACGACCTCTTTTGGATTGTTTGTGTAACGACCCCTATTCCCAACAAGATATTGTCTGCTCTGGGGATTGGGCTGCAGCTCAATATCTTCCTCTCACGGCTTTTTTTGGCGAGGACTTCCCAGTCGGTCACCCAACCTGGTACTACTCTTGCCGAAGCACTTTTTAACTTCGGAGTTCTTATGGGATCCGTTGCCAATTGTACTCCTAAACGCGTCTTACTATTTTGGGATGGTCTCTTTACATATGTTTCATTTCCACATACTTTCCCAAGCGATGTGGGATTGTGACGACCCCCCCTTTCTATGACTGTACCCTCCGGCCCAAGTCCAACCCGGGATCTGCAGAGTTTTAACCCAGCACGTCACCCTCCGGCCTAAGTTCCACTCAAGATTCGCGGAGCACTGGGTGGTTCCTTCTCATATGTGTCCATTTGGGTTATCACAATCACCCCCCCCCTCAGGGGCCCAACGTCCTCGTTGGCCACATTTCCGGTTGGGTACAGGCTTTGATACCATTTGTAACGACCCCTATTCCCAACAAGATATTGTCCACTCTAGGGATTGGGCCGCAGCTCAATATCCTCCCCTCACGGCTTTGTTTGGCGAGGACTTCCCAGTCGGTCACCCAACCTGGTACTACTCTCGCCGAAGCACTTTTTAACTTCGGAGTTCTTATGGGATCCGTTGCCAATTGTGCTCCTAAACGCGTCTTGTTATCTTGAGATGGTCTCTTTACATATGTTTCATTTCCACATACTTCGCCAAGCGATATGGTTCCCCCCTTTCTACGATTGAACCCTCCGGCCCAAGTCTAACCTGGGATCCACGGAGTTTTAACCCAGCACGTCACCCTCCGGCCTAAGTTCCACTCAAGATTCGCGGAGCACTGGGTGGTTCATTCTCATACGTGTCCATTCGGGTCATCAATGTTTGTGTTTTCTATCACATGTTTGCATGTTTCCAAAAGTTTAAGGCTTCAAACTTTTTATTTTAAATAATTAACTTGCTGTTTTTTTATTAGCGTAGTTTAGTTTAAAAAAAAAAGGGTAAGCAACTTGATCATCATTTTAAGGATTAGAGGATTAAAACAGAGGATTAGTTACCCATACCTAATCAAGAATCCATTCCTAATACCTACGTTAGTAACATGAAGGCTAGAAGTGGAATCATTTGTGAACCAAACTAAAACTTAAGTCAAAAACCAAGCCGGGGCAAGGAGATACCCCAAGCTGAGACTCACACCCTTCAAGAGGGAGAGTCTAGCTTACAATGACAACTTAATGATTTAACGAGAGAGGTTAGTAACCTAAGCCAACAACTTAAGGACATGAGCCTTCACTTAAAATTTGTTATGGAAAAGGTTGGACAAGACAACCGTAGAGACTCATCTCAAGAGGCCACACGTAGGAGAGAACCAAAAACCATAGGAGAACCGAGCGCCCTAGGGGGAGGTTTCGAGACCAAGAACCATCCGAAGATGATGAAAGCAATGAAAATCCAAGGAGAAGATTCCCAAACTATGACTACATTGACGAGGATGAGTGGACCTTAGATGAAGAACCTTAGGAGTGTTAGGTTGCATGTTCCTATATTCAATGGAACGTGTGATGGAGACACATTCCTAGATTGGCTAGACAAAGTTGAAAAGGGTTTTGACTATCACAGATACTCCAACAAAGTCAAGATCCAACTAGTGTCAGTCAAATTATCGGGATATGCCACACTTTCGTGGGCTAACGTAAAGTCCCAAAAGCAAAAGATTGGAGATAACGTCATCACCATGTGGAGAGTTATGAGATCAGTCATGAAGAAGAGGTTTGTGCCTATTCAGTACAAACAAGAACTCTACCTATAAGTACAAAACCTAAAACAAGGAACTCAATCAGTCGAGGAGTACCTCACAGACTTTGAAACTCTTAGAATTCGAGGGGAAATGGAAGAACCTGAGGAACAGGTTATCGCAAGATTTGTACCTGGAATGAACTGAGACATTGGAGATACCGTGGAATTACACCTTTTAGAGTCTTTGGACTCAGTGGTACAAATGGCTCTAAAAGTTGACAAGCAGATTAAGAGAAAGAGGAAAGTCAATTTTACCCCAAAGTTCACCCCCAAGTTTACCCCCATGCCATCAGAGATCAACAAGACCATTACCAAGGCTAAAGGAAAGAAACTTTTTTATCCCATTTAGCTTCCTAAAGAATCAAACAGTAAGACAATAATTCCAAAAGAATCAGGTGGTAAAGTTGTAGGAACAAGTCCCGATGGAACAAGAGCACAAGAATTTAAGTGCTAGAAGTGTCACGATGTGGGTCATCTTATGGCTCAATGCTCAAACCGACGTGTGATGATTATCAAAGAAGACACGGGAGAATTTGAAAGTGAGGATGAAAAAAAAGAAGAAGATGAAGTAAGTGAAAAGGAGAATGACTCTGAAGATAAAGTTGTTCACGCTCTAGAAGGACCTTTACTAATGGTTAGGAGACGAGTCCTCATATCAAAGAGCAAAGAGGAAGATTGCCAATGTGAAAACATATTTCACAGTCGTTTCCTAGTCAAGGACAAATTATGTTCTGTAATCATTAAAGGGGGAAGTTGTGCTAATGTAGCCTCCAAGAAAATGGTTACCAAATCAGGACTAGACACTAGTACACATCTCCACCCTTATAAACTTTGATGGTTAGACGATAGGGATGACGTCAAGGTGACTAAGCAAGTGACTGTCGAGTTTGCCTTAGGTAAGTACAAGGACTCTGTCCTTTGTGATGTAGTGCCCATGAGTGCAAGCCACTTACTCTTAGGCAGACCATGGCAATATGATCTTAAAGTGACTCATGATGGTTATACAAACTACTACTCTTTGAAGTTCTGTGGTAAAACGTTTAAGTTAGCACCTTTGACACCCGAACAAGTAGCAAAAGATGATGAAGTTAGGAAGGAAGAGAAAAACAAAACAAATCTCTTCATGACCAAGAAAGAGCTAGAAGTATCCGTGCTTAGAGGAGAACCTTTAATTATGGTATTATTCTAAGATTTGAATTTTGGAACTAGGAGTTATACCCATTCTCGTACAAAACTTACTCAAGCAGTTCCAAGATGTTTTTCCTAAAGAGTTACCCCAAGAATTACCACCCTTGCGAGGCATAGAGCATCAAATTGATCTACAACCCGGGCTGTGCTACCAAACCCACCAACATATAGGATGAATATATAAATGATTAATTATTACTAATCATTTATAGACACTTAAATAAATATAACATGATTTGAAATATATAAATAATATTTATATTTTGAATTAAAAAAAAAATATTTCATTAGAGAAATTGTTTTAAGGGATTTGAATAGATTTGAAGAATCTCATCAGATAAGATTTGATCGTCAAATTTAAATTGAAGTTAATTATTTCACAAGCTATAAAATCAAATTTTTAAAATTTGAATAGAAGTGGATCTGAAAAATCTGATCAGATTAGATTTGATCTACAATTGACTTATAGTTTGTTTATTATTTAAAAGTAGATTTGAAAAATCTTATCAAATGAGATTATCTTGAAAAGTTGTTTCCATAAACATATATTCTAAAAACTATTTTTAGATTATATGATTAATCGATAAATTGATTTATTAGATAAATCAACTACTAATCAAATTATATTTGATTAGATAAGATTTTTTTTAAAAAATTAGCTTTTATTAAAATAAATCTGAAAAATTATTTTTAAAATAGATCTATAAGAGATAGATATTTGATCCCTGAAAAAAAAAGAGGTGTGACCTTTCCGTATTCAGTTTTTAGAAAAACATTTTCTAAGATCGAAGAGAGACGTCTCATGTATTGAGAACACGTCTCTCCACAAATATAAGATGTGTTGTTTTCGTAAGTTCGACGCCCACACATCAAGGAATTTAAGTGAAATGATCTTCAGAGAAGACTCGATGGTTGCAAAGTCTTCGGTAAGCATTTGATCCTAAGTTAACGCTGTAAAGATCAGATGGGATTACCTAAGTAAAAGTGTTTCTCCAAAAGGTATTTTCTTTTATTTTACTATAATCTAAATCTAATATTTTTTTCTTAATGTAAATTTTTTACATTTTGAAAAATAAATATTTCTCAAAAATAATTTCTTTTAAACTAAGATTCAACTTATGGTTATTTGTGATTTTAAAATAGTTTTAAAATCACAAGGGTAACGCGTGTCACTATTATTATGAATATTAGTGAATTCCGCAATGCGTAGGAACCATAAAAAACAACAATGTGGAATAATTGAGTACCGCCCCTTTGAGTTTTTTGCAGAAATATGCGAGAGACTTTCCTTCTTTCATAAGAACAGCGTTTATGCCCACTCCAAAAGAATCACTTTCTATTTCAAAAACTTTACTAAAATTTGGGAGTACTAAAATAGGTGAGTGACATAGTTTTTCTTTGATTTGTTCGAAACTCCATTGACAAGCCAGGGTCCATTGGAATTATTGTCCTTTCTTGGTACAATCCGTGATAGGAGCCATAATAGAACTGAAGTCTTTAATGAATCTCCTATAAAACAAGGCTAAGCCATGGAAGCTACGCACTTCCGTTATTCCCGTGGGTGTGGGCCAGTCTTTAATGGCCTCAATCTTAGCTTCATCCGCCTCCATTCCATTCTTAGTAATAATGAATCCAATAAAGTATACATTTTCTTGGGAAAATGAGCATTTCTTAAGGTTTCCAAAAAGTTTAGTATCTCTTAGGGTCCGAAATAGGGTACCTAGGTGATCTAGGTGTGGAGGAAAGTCTAGGCTATAGACCAAGATATCATCGAAATACACCACTATAAACTTACCTAGGAAATCCTTTAAGACATGGTGCATTAATCGCATAAACATACTAGGGGCATTTGAGAGGCCGAAGACATCACCATCCACTCAAATAATCTATACTTGGTCTATAAGGCCATCTTCCACTCATCATCTTCTCTCATCCTAATCTGGTGGTATCCACTCTTTAAGTTTACTTTTGAAAAGATTGCTGCTCCATTGAGCTTGTCTAACGTATCCTTCATTCGCCGAAAAGGAAATCTATACTTAAGAGTAATCTGATTGATAACTCGACTATCCACGCACATTGTAACACCCAAAATTTTATCATGTCCTTAAAATGATTTATGTACAAAACCTTACTTAATGTAATCTCTCTCTTAATGATATTAAAAGACATTATTTAAAGTCTTATGAAGGGGGTTTTAATGTTTGATAAATAAAGGAAAAAGGTTAAGTGTTAAGGTTGAAAAGTCAAACCTATTAGTGATTTTTCCTACATTTCACGTTGAAACACAAAAGGAGAAGAAGAAGAGGAAACTACATGTAGTTTCCATATGTGGTAAAGTGATTTAGTAAAAGTAATTTACTTGGCTATAATTGATTCACCAAGTCAAATTTATTAAAAAAGGAGATAGGAGTGAAAATAGAAAGGTAAGGAGGATGTTTACGTTAAGATGGGAGAAATGTGTGATGTTGTGAGGACTACATGTCGTTAAGGGAAACTACATGTAGAATTTATTTATTTGTAAAAGGTAAATTGATTGGTTAAAATTGAAAAACCAAGTTAGACTGTGGTGATTGGAAGAATAAGTTCACGTTAAAAAGGAGGAAGGGTTTGATGTAGTTAGAACTACACGTAGTTAGAGAAAACTACCTGTAGCAATGTAAAGAATTATACTTGTCCTTAATTAAAACAACAAGGGCAAAGTTTTAACCTTAAATCACCTTCTCTTTTCCCTCACATTTTTTTTCTTCAGCTTTCTCTCCTCCATGGCCAACAGTTTTCAGTATCTTGGAGCTTCAATCTTTTTAAGAAAAATAAGGTGACATGGATTTTAAGATTTAGTTTATGCATGATGGGGCTTTCTGTGCATATGAGTGCTGTTTTTGTGAATTGTTATGGAGGTTTGGCAAACCCTAAATGAATGTCCAAAAATTCTAATGAAGTTGCTGATTTTATTTCATTAAATGATGTTTAAACTTGAGATATAATCATGTTATTGGTAGAAGAAGATAATTAGTGGAAGTTTTGAGGTTAAGGCTAAAATACTAGGCAGTTACGGTTTTTAAATTTTGCCATTTATTGTGATTTGTTTTTTGATAAATGGATTATGCCACGTGAAAGAAGAATCTTTTTGGATTTCATAGCATTTTGAATCATCGAATTCAGCCGAGTATACGAAAAGTTACGAATTTTCAAAGTTTAGGCAAAACTGTAAAATGGAATTCTGGGCAGGTTACTATTTCGATGCTTTTTGACCATCTTCAAGATTTTATCTTGTAAAATTGTTTATTGGAGTATAATAGAAACTTTAAGGAAGTCGTGGCCTTTGGAATGAAGTCGTTTTGATAT
Source organism: Begonia masoniana (assembly GCA_022432975.1). Taxonomy (NCBI): domain Eukaryota; kingdom Viridiplantae; phylum Streptophyta; class Magnoliopsida; order Cucurbitales; family Begoniaceae; genus Begonia; species Begonia masoniana. Next base: position 22,957,846 of record CM039511.1, read on the forward strand.
TTGTAGAGAAAGTTATGAATTGTTGAAGTTTGCTCAATGTTAGGCTAAAATCTGGGTTTTATTTTAGTGTTGAGTTGTTTGGTTGAAATTTGTTCAATTGTTGACTGCTTGAAGTGCTTGATTTGAATTATGCAAATTATGACATATCCTTGGATTGAATAATTGGAAATTAGTTTCAATTGGATAGTATTTTGGTGGTTTTTTTGGAGTAGAAGTTATAGGCACATGTTTTGGGTCTAAAGTTGAGTTCTATTATTGTTGGAGTTATGAATGCGTTTTGTGGTTTTGAATGTTAAGGCTATATATTGATCTTCAAAGTCATATGTTATAGGTTTTGAATCGAATGAACTGACAAATGATCTTAAATTGCTAAGGACTCCAAGTAAGTGGATGTTATACGTGTTCGGCCCTTATGACCCTACATCACAAGGGTACTAGGATGCTAAGAATAATGGATTACGTTGATGGAATGTGTTTTGCTTGAGATGTATGTGTTATGGTTAGAGGAAGCTACGTATTTGTTAAATTGTTAAGTTTTATTAAGTTCAAGATTTGTGCCCTCTTGTGCTAAGTGTTATGAAGCTTAATATCATGTTATGTTCATATGTCCATCCACGTACATGCATCATGTTTTATGAAGAATACAAAATGTTTAGCATGCATGTTTTTAAAAGAAAAAGATAAGAAAGAAAGTTAAGAATATGTAATGTACGTAATAGTTAAGTGGTGGGCAGGGGCGAGTATGGCCACGATATTTGTCCCTCTTGGAAGACCAAGAACTCGTCCATGCACTGGACCAAGAAAAACCGTCCGTAAGGACCAAGAACACGTCCATGCACTGGACCAAGAAAAACTGTCCATAAGGACCATGGACAAGATCCCTTCGCCTACTCCCCCAATCGAGCCCCCTTAATCCATGTCAAGTGAAAGAATTAGAAATAAGTGAAAGAACACGTTTTTACGAAGCATGCACACATGAGCACTCATTTGCATAGTGCACCTCTTATTAAGTATTAGGTTTATAGTGTAAACATTCTGATGTAGGTGACGAGCTTGAAAATGAGAATGTCAAACCTCAAGATGATGTCTAAGTTCGGTTGTTGGATGGTGCACATGGCAAGAGTTTATGGCTGACATGGTGATTTTGACCCGTGGGTGATGCTCCAAGCAATTTTGGTATATGTTCATGTATTTGAAAGTTATGTAGAAAATGATTTCATGTTTTGACAAATGTTAGGTTTGCTTAGGGTTTTGTTTATGATTTATAGAAAATGTTTTGAGGATGAGTTTTCCACATTTTTAAGACTTCCGTTACGTCCCTGATGATTTATGGTTTTACGGGAAAAGATTTTAAATGAGTATGTTATGTTTAAGAGATTTTGGATGATGTTTATAGGGTATGAGGAATTTGTTGAAGTTAGGGAAGTATTGATGAAGTGTTTATTAGGTGAAAAATGAAGAAAATGTGAAAAAGGAAAAAGTGGAGCAAGCTGGTGTGCGCGCAAGGCAAGCACAGCGCACGCGAGGCTCGCCTAGCCGATCGGTTGCCGCTGGGGGCGCGATCGATCGGCGCATGATGAGAATGGAGGGGAGAGCCCACCGATCGATCGCCCCATACATGCGATCGATCGGTGCCTGGTGAAGTTTTGCGAGGCGCGGGCAGAGAGCCTGCCGATCGATCGCCGAACGAGGGCGATCGATCGGCACATGTGGCGCTTGCGGGGGATGGGCCCACGGTGTCCGTGGGGCGCGCGCGCAGAGAGCGTGGCGCGCACCATATGTGATATGTGTGCTGTTTTTCTTTACTTTTTGATTTTCAATGGTGCTCCCTTCCAACTTTAAACGAGTTCTTTTAAATACGTTCCAAGCACGTTTCTAACTCGTTTTAAAGGAATTCAAAAGTCCAAAAACCGTTTTAAAGTTTTAAAGAAAAATGAAAAATTTTACGTTAAAAATATGTTAAGTAAATGAAAAGTCATGTCAAGTCCCGTGACGGCCATCGAGTCGTTACACATTTTCTCATTGATTCGTCTTTTTTTAACAAGGAGGGTGGATACATCACAAGGACTCGTAAACTCTCTAATATAGTCTTTCTCCAGTAATTCTTGAACTTGTCTTTGGACTTTCTTAGTCTATTCAGGGTTCATCCTATAAGCCGGTCGGTTGGGTAAAACAGCTCCCGATTGTAAATCTATTTGATACTTAATACCTCGAATAGATGGGTAAGCCTGGAGGTAACTCTTCAGGAAATACGTCCTAGAACTCCTTCAAAAGACTCTGGACTGTAGTAGGGATATCTCCTAACTCTTTTACCCTTTCTCTGAACAAAACTATTATGAGGGATTTTCCTTTCAATGTGGACGCTTCCAATTCCTTTGTTGACATCAAAAGGTTTGCTATGTCTCTTTCCTTCTTCCTGGTCATCTCGTCTTTAGATATTTGCTAGAGTGTTAAAGGTGCCAACTTAATTGACTTTCCACCAAACTTAAAAGAATAATAGTTTGTAAAACGGTCGTGTGACACCTTATGGTCATATTGCCAAGGTCTACCCAGAAGTAGATGGTTGGCATTCATGGGAACAACATCACAAAGGGTTGAATCTCTATACTTTTCCATGGTGAACTCAATAGTTGCTTGTTTGGAAACCCTCACGTCATCCTTGTCAGCTAACCATCTTAATTTGTAAGGGTATGGGTGTGCATGGGTTTATAAACCTAATCTTTTGACCATAACTCGGGAAGCGACGTTGGTGCAACTTCTTTCGTCAATGATCAATGAATATACTTGATCCTTTATCATGCAACGACTGTGGAAAATATTTTTCCTGTTGACATTCCTCTTCTGTGTTCTTAGTTACGAGGGTTCAACTTCTGGCGCTAAGACCACTTCTTCAAAGGAATCCTCCTCCTCTACGATCACTTCAATTGGTTCATCCTCGCTCTCTACTTCCCTAGTGCCTTCTCTAATCACCATTACTGGCCTGTTAGGGCATTGAGCCATCAGGTGTCCTAAACCAAGGCACTTGAAACACCTTATTTCTCTCGCCTTTAGTCGGTCAGCATTGGTCGTGGTGGTTTTACTGTCAATTCCTTTAATTGACCAATTTGGGATGAAAGGCTTCTTTCAGTGCTTTCCTTTTCTTCTATCTTACTCTTCAACTGGTAGGTCTTCTGGGACTTAGGGTTAAACTTGTTATGAGTGGTAGTCTTCTTATTCCTCCTAAGTTGTCTTTCAACTTTTAGGGCTAATTGGACCACCATATCCATTGAGTCTGGTGGTTGCAATTCTACTATGTTCTCGATATCTCAATTTAAGCCCCTGATGAATCGGGCTATCACTTGTTCCATAGGTTCCTCAATTCCTCGTCGAATCCTAATCGTCTCAAATTCCATGAGGTATTCTTTTACAATTTTTTCGTATTATTTAAGGTTTTGCATCTGCATGAAAAGTTTTAGTTGATAGTGGTTGGGTACGAATCTTTTACTCATGAGAGCTTTCATAACCCTCCAAGTAGTGACAACATCTCCTTCTCTCCTCCTTTGCACCTTTAAATTATCCCACCATAAGGAGGCGTATTCCGTTTATTCTATTGATACTAATTGAATCTTAACTCTCTCGGAGTATCCATAGTATTCGAACACCTTCTCGACCTTGTCAACCCAATCTAGGAAAGTATCTCCATCTGAAGATCCGTAGAATGAGGGAATGGATAACTTAATGTGTTTAAGGTCCTCATTATCTCTACGTCGGTTAGGAGTATAAACCTCATCATTCCTTTTGGTCCATTCATCGTCCAAATATTCTTGGTGTGGATATTCTCTCCTAGGCAGTTCGGCCCTAGGCGGCTCGGTTTCTTTTTTATGTTCGGCCATTTTTCCTAAAAGGAGATCCACCTTTTGGCTAAATGCATTAAATTGTCGTTGGACACTTGATTCAGCACTTTGAGAAGTTTCAGCCTCGACTTGGGGCATCTCATTATCCCGATTTTGATCTCAGGTTTGGTCTTGGATTATGCCACTTCTAGTTTTCATTCTCTAGCCAATTTAGATCTAAGTGTTAGTAGTAAATGTGTAGTTCGGATAACCACTAAATTTAGTCAAGTTTTAGGAAATCAGATAAACTAAGGAAAGAAACTAACCAACCACAATCATAACAGACTTCTCGGCGAGCTATCACAAACTGGTTTGAACAAGGTTTAACCAACACAAAAGCACCACAAGAAAAATTTAGATTGTATCAAGTGATGATATGCAATAATGAGCTCCAAAGTTTCAGGTATTAAATGATCAAACCAAAAATTGAATGAACCAAGAAAAAAGAAAATAACTCTTAAGCGTTCTCGATTTGAATGATTAATCCGGTTACATGCAATCTTTGAATCAATGAAATTTATAACTAATGTAAAGCAAATTCACCAACAAAGCTCAAGTCAAGTGCACAATGGAAGTACCTTGTGCTCTCATACCAAATGACACTGTGACGACCCCAACCCCGTGACGTAATCTTAACTTAAACCCTCATTCTTTCACATAAAATTTTTTACTTTTACTTAACACTTTAAAAGAAAATGAACTTAGACAATTGACCCACCTCTATTGTAATACCCAGTTTTACGAGATTTTAATATTTTCATATATAATGGTATTTTTATAAATATGTCAAATTAAGTCCGTTTTGCGAAAGAAAAGCGTTATTAGAATCCTAATAATTAGTATGGATTTTAAGAAAATTTCAGGAATTTTTTGGGTCGTAACGCTAATTACGAGGATTTTGTGTTTCCCGTAATATAATGGACATTTTAATATAAATAGTAAACGAGGTTCATTTTGCGAACGGACAGTTTTAATAATGCCCTGATAATAAGTTGGAGTTATTGGTGAAATAAGGAAATTTGGAGAAAACGAATCGTTAGATAATTAACGAAACAAAGGACGAAACAAATAGAAAATCAAAGGAAGAGCAAAAAGGTAATTTTTCAAGCTCAATTTTAATTAAAAACACAATTCTCCTTCCTTCTCCAGAACACTTCACGACTTTCTTCTTTTCTCCCCTCCTCCTCTCGGCGTTTTCTCCCTCTCCCACGGCGTTCTTCGTCTTCAACGATGATTCGACCTTCGGCAACTCGGTTTTCTTAATGTTTTCTCCTCCGATAAACATTCTAGGTAAGATTCTATAGTTTTTGGACGTTAGATTTCTATTTCTAGAGTTTAAATGATTAGGGTTCGTTTAGGGTTTTTGTTCAAAATGTGATTTAAAGTTTGAAATTGACAGACCTAATGTATTTTTGAGTACAATAGACGTATTGGGCATTATTGGACAAAGTTAATTGGTTTATTGAGGAGTGTTAGAGTTTCGAAAAAATTGGAGCTTTGGAAAACTCCATTAATGGAGGTTTTGAGGTGTCGAGAATCAATTACTTGATAAAATGCCTCAATGGGTTAAATTAGAGTTTTAGGAAATTTCTTTAGTTAAAGATTTTGTTATTTTGGATGTTTAATGGTTTAAACGGGTTTTAACGATGTTTGTTGTGAAATTGCCTTAGGTGAACAACGCTCGTGGACGGAGCTAGAATTGCAACGGGCGCGAGGTAAGTTCTCGTGACTTACTATGGCCGATTGGCCTACACTGTACGTCGATGTCGTGTCGAGGAACCTTGGTGATTTGTTTGTTTAAATGCTTTGGTTGGGTAGTTAGGATTAGTTCTTTTATAGATTATGCTTTTTATTGTCTCAATGGTATATATGTTGTGTGTTTATGTTATGCACGTGTTCATGCATCATGGTTTTCAAATAAGCATAGAAAATGAATTTCTGCACTACGTTTTCAGGAAAAGTGATGTGGCCCGAAAGGGGGCTATCGACCTATTGTGAAGGCCGTTAGGAGCTTGTCACAATACCACATCGTTTAAAGGAAAATGAAATACAATTGACCGACGTAATCTGTTAATACTGGTCAGCTAGGTGGGTTTAGGCATTTCTGTTTTACAGATGTAAAGCATGTTTTTCCTCCCGTTAGGTGGGAGGGTTGTCCAACTGTGGGACTGTCCTCTCCATCTAATAGGCTGGAGCCCTCGTGAAATTCGGCTGCGACGTAATGATAAGAAAATTGCATGATTTCCTTGACGAAATGCGAAATGAGTGAAGTTAGGAACGGTTTTATGTGGAAACGTTTAGTGTGTATGTGTGGTAAGAAAATTATGCAGGGAAGAAGGAGGAAAGAAAAGGGAAATAAGAGGCGAGCTCCCTGGAAATTTTGGATTCCAGGGAGACTGCCGATCGATCGCCCCCCTTTATTTTGGTGCAGCCGATCGATCGCCTGGTGTGGGGGCGATCGATCGCCTGGTGTGGGGGCGATCGATCGCCTGGTGTGGGGGCGATCGATCGCCTGGTGTGGGGGCGATCGATCGCCTGGTGTGGGGGCGATCGATCGCCTGGTGTGGGGGCGATCGATCGCCTGGTGTGGGGGCGATCGATCGCCTGGTGTGGGGGCGATCGATCGCCTGGTGTGGGGGCGATCGATCGCCTGGTGTGGGGGCGATCGATCGCCTGGTGTGGGGGCGATCGATCGCCTGGTGTGGGGGCGATCGATCGCCTGGTGTGGGGGCGATCGATCGCCTGGTTTCAAATAAGCATAGAAAATGAATTTCTGCACTACGTTTTCAGGAAAAGTGATGTGGCCCGAAAGGGGGCTATCGACCTATTGTGAAGGCCGTTAGGAGCTTGTCACAATACCACATCGTTTAAACTACCTACGTAATCTGTTATCTGGTCATGCGAGGTGGGGTTTAGGCATTGCTGTTTACAGATGTAAGCATGTTTTTCCTCCCGTTAGGTGGAGAGGGTTGTCCAACTGTGGGACGTGTCCTCTCCATCTAATAGGCTGAGCCCTCGGTGACATTCTGTCTGCGACGTAATGATAAGAAAATATTGCATGATTTCTGAAACTCATATGCACAGTATACATCTGCATTTACGAAACTTGCTGAGCCTTTAACTCATAGTTGTCTGTATGGTGTAGGTGATCTTGATACAGGTGAGGACGAGATCCCTCCACCCGAGGACTGATCAGTTGAAGAAAGATGGCCCGTGGGAGTGTGCTGGGCAGTCAATGCACTTTTGACCCGTGGGGATGTGTATAAGTATTTTGGGGACACGAGGTTAGAAATGGATGATGATTATGTAGTTGAACATATTAGGATGTTCGGGATATGGATAGTGGATAGGTTATGTTTTGATGATTTGGAAACCTATTTTATCAACCGCTTTCGGAAAGTCTTTTATTGTAAACTTACTGGAACTGCTTGGTGATTTAACACAGGGTGAGTTCTTTAGTTTTAAACGGATCCACGTAGTTCATTTTCACGAAAGTTTACTATGTTTTTAAATGTGTTCTAGGATATGTTTTGGGTCGTTTATTTGGTGGTTGACGAAATGCGAAATGAGTGAAGTTAGGAACGGTTTTATGTGGAAACGTTTAGTGTGTATGTGTGGTAAGAAAATTATGCAGGGAAGAAGGAGGAAAGAAAAGGGAAATAAGAGGCGAGCTCCCTGGAAATTTTGGATTCCAGGGAGACTGCCGATCGATCGCCTAAGGAGGTGATCGATCGGCAATGGTGATCGCCACTCTCTGAAAACTCCACGTCTCTGGAAATTCCAGAGAGTGTGGCGATCGATCGCCTGGTGTGGGGGCGATCGATCGCCCCCCTTTATTTTGGTGCAGCCGATCGATCGCCCCATAGTTTTAGGGACAGTTTTCCCTTTTGCCCCTCGAGTTGTGGCCGATGGTTTTAATTATTTTTATTGTTTTATAAATTGTTTTAAGTTTTATTAAAATGGTTTTCAAATGGTTTTCCGCTTAAACGTTAAACTTAAAGTTTATAGGGATAAAAAATAATAATAATACGAGAAAATTAGGAACAGTGTTTTAGGGACGCCACAGTTATGGTATCAGAGCCCCCGGGTTTTAAAAATGGTTCTGTAGACTACTCGACTGTACAGCCACTACGCGGACATCCTTCTTCAACTGTAAGTACGTTTATGAGCTTTCTTTGATTTTAATTTTCTTAAAATTATTGTCTTTAATTTTCTAGGACTACAAAAATGGTTCGTAGAGATAAAGATAGGGACGACACCATAGATCTATTGAGGGGTGTTATTGCTCAACAATCCCGACACATTGACTAACAAGCGCAGCATATAGATAGACAATCTCTTCAACTCGAGATATTGACGAACCGAGAAAACCCAAGGACCCATGTGGTGGTTACTCCCAATAACAACAGTATGAAGAGGATGGGCAAGGAAGAAATCAAAGAAAGCCGACGAAAGCGCGTACGAGGAACTACTTGGAGACCTCCGTGTCCTAAATGCCAGAAGGAGCACTATGGCGATTGTAGATTGGGCACAGATAAGTTCTTTCGATGTGGAGTGAAGGGCCACTACGTCAAAGATTGCCCAAAATCTGGTAGAGATCGGAAAAAGGTTACACCGATGATGACACCGATAATGATTGCCCTGAACGGAGACGAGGATAACGCCCAACCCCAGTCGTTTCAGGTATAGCTTTATTTCGACATTTAATGGAATGAAGAATATTAGAGTAGGGATGTTGTATAGAGTTAAAAATTTTGGAGATGATAATTGAGTGATAGGTTGAAGTAAGCTTAAAAATAGAGGGGAGACGATGTAGACTTCGAATGAAGGAGGGGTAGAGTTATGCGTTAAAGCCCATGACCCGGCATAACCATGAGAATTGAGTTCTTAAGATTCAATTTCCATAAGAGAGGTACAACTTACGGGATATAAGGTTTAAATAAATGGGAACTAGACCCTAATTGACAGACCTTTAGAGTTTAGAATGTGATCAAATCGAGGAGAAATTTGAAGTTTAGATGTAAGACTATTACTAGGGAATGTTCTAGATTGTCAAGGTATCATTAGTACGTACAAGTAGATAAGAAAATGTAGCAGAAATTTAAATAACCTAGATCCACAAGAAGTTGGGAGCACCTAGACAAAAGTGAAACTCAAAAGTTTAGTTTAAGTAGATTGTTGAAGGGGTATGCAATGCGTCGACTTCTTTTGTAAAGGGACGATGGTTATTGTAATAACCCCAGTATGGTCGTTCGTATTTCATTACTTACTTTAGACCATTTATGCCTCGACTATCTTTATACTAAGGTTTCCCTTTATATTATATTTTTTTTATTTCCTCATCATAAATAGAACTCAGGGATAATACAGTAGCTGCCGGAAACCGAACTCTTAGAACTCGACTCCCTCATAAAACAGACAACACATTCATTCACAGAGTCGAACGATAAGACTCGGACATCAGTTCCATAACGTAATCGGGTAGCAAAAATGCCCACAGACCACTTGACTAAAATCATCCGCGGCTACGCTAGAGAACACATCATCCGGTCACAAAACGACAAGATTCAATCCACTTCTACCGATCGCAAAATGACAAGAATCAAGCCACTTCTACTGATCGCAAAACGACAAAACCTAATACCCGCTTCTACCGATAGTGAAAATCTACATCTACCGATTGACATGTGCATCCCACGTGACTCATTGAACATCGCCCGATAGAAGACTTCTACTGGTAAACAGAACCCCCCAACATCTATCGAAAGTAATAAACAACATCTACTTATAGAAATAAACAACATCTACCGATAGAAATAAACAACATCTACCGATCACAAAACGACAAGACATAATACTCACTTCTACCGATAGAAGACATCCTGACTTTTACAAACTTTAACATGACTGACGTAAACTTGCACAATATAATCCATAGATTCATCAAAAATACGTGTAGCGGAAGACTTAAATAAAACAGATCATTCTATATCCTCATAATTATCCTCAAACTTAAGAATTGAATCAGACAATTTCCAAAATCTGACGTTATAAGAAAAGTCTCATCCTACTTAGTCATACGTATTCATAATCTTTACTAACATCTTAAGAGCAGTAACCAGGGGTTGTATTCGCCTTCCAGCCACAAACTGTCACCCTGAGCACCCTCCAGCAACCAGTCTTAGGCATCCTCATTAAGTTTGAAATCCTCACCTGATAGTTCATCACCTACATCATAAGGTTTAAACTATAAGCCTAATGCTTAATAAGGAGTGCAATACTAACATGTATGCATAAATGCACAGTTGAAAGAAACACGTTTTCATAATCTTTTCTTGTTCATGTTCTTGTTCATAGTTTACATCATGTGGATTAAGGGATGATTTGTGCCGAAAAGGGGTTTGACAGTGAAAGTGTACATAATCCCTTGCGGATCGTATTCATGGTCCCTCTTTTAGACAGTGACGTACGTCAACCCACCCCCAACCCTCACTTAATCCTTGTTGCATAGGTTTCATGTTCATAACTTGTTCGTAAAAGGAAACATGCACTTAAACACTTTTGAATTCTTGAGGAATGAATCATGATGCATGAACATGGGTATTCTTAATCCATCAGCTAATAGGATAGACCATTCGTTCAACAATAAATCATATTGCCAACTCACATATCATAACCAGACAGACAACAACACAAACAGCTCTCGAACATCGTAATCAACTTCAACCTAGTACCCTTACAATGTAGCGCCTTAATGGCCGAGAATCTTACTCATTCACTTACCTGGTTTCCTTAGCAAATTTGGGCACTTCTCTTCGGACCTTCTTCACCTAAAACATTCCACATTAAAGAGTTAAACAAAATCCTAAAAGTTCTAACCAAAAGTCATCCTAGAATCTAACACATATATTTCTAAATCTTCTTAATCGAGCACCTTGTGTGTGTAGATTAAACTTCCAAAACCTAAAATAAGTAGATTCAACCTAATAACTAACCACAGATTACAAATGTCACTTCCATTACTCTGCCCTTGAAGAGTCCGAAACTTCAAGTTATAGCTGAAAACAGAGCTCCAAGTAACTAACCAGCAACTACATTATCTAAGCCTTACCTAGAGCATGGATTGTCGAGGTAGAGACTGAAGAATCGGTCGTCGATAGAGGAGTTGCTGGCAAAGAGAGAGAGCTCTGGGGAAAAGAAGGTCGCCGAGAGAGGAATGTCGGCTACAGTGAGGTTTTAATGAGGTTTAAGGATTTCCATTTCCTATTTATACTAACTAAAATCCATCTTAATTACAATTTTGCCACCCAACCTAGTTTCACACCACTTGGAATTCAATAAATCAGGTATTAATTTAAATTAAAAAGGTCGATAAAAGGTGACAGTTAAATCAGTTTCTTTAAGGAAAGAAATTACCTGACTGAAATTGTCGGGTGTTACAGTTATACAAAAAGGTAATGCTCGAATTACGAGTTGGACCGATCCCCAGGAGACACGTATAGTCTTAGAAGACTAGTCGATAACGAACGACTGCCCAATTTGTGAAAAGATTTCAACCAACTTACTGTAAGAGGGAGACGTAGTAAAGTTAAGAGTAATCAGTGGGTAGTGGACGCTTCGTGCACTGGGAAGTGTTAAGTGGAGGTTATGAAGCAGAGGCCCAAGAACTACGAAGAACTTAGAAACACAAACGTGATAACTACTGAAAGAAAAATTTAGCACTCTAAATCAGATGTCGTGTTTCGAAGTTTAAAGTAACTAGTGTCACCATAGAAGGGATGGTGATTTAACTGGAGTTAGGTTATGGTTCATACGGTTTGAGTTGAGAGCCGCAAAATGTAAGGCTTACCTCCGAGATTGAAGTAAGAACATCGGTGTATGAGGGAAATAGAAGAGTAAGATTTGGGGGTTAGAGGAGATTGGAATCAAGGGCGTAAACTTATCTGCAACAAGTTTGCAAACAAGAAGACTGTAGGATGAGTCATTGTACAGGAGACAAGTGGAATAATTAGAACCCGACTAGAAGGAACAAAAGGATATAGATCATCGGGTAACTTGAGAGAAGTCCATGTGCGACATTTGAGGTAAGTACGGGGGATTGTTAGATTCAATGAGGAGTTAAGATTAGAAGTTTAACTCAGTGGTTAATGCCGTACAAATTGTGAAATTTGCAATTTCAGAGGTTTGACTCGTATTTGACAATTTGAGACCAATGGATACATAAATAACTTAAGGTTAGAAGGAATAGTTTAGAGCAAATCCATGGTGAGACTTAGAGACTTGACTGTGCTCGAAGTTAATGGAGATTTAAGTTAGACGAATGAGCATATTGTAGATAGTATAAACGTTTCAGTTAGGACATAAGGAAGGAACTCCTTAATGTGACTTAGAATGAAATGTGATATTTATAGGATCTAATTTACAAGTGAGCATTGGTCTTAAGATAGTAGCAACTTAAGCTCTCAATTAAACCTGTTAAGGCCTTGAATGTATTTCCGGGATATGGTTGGTGAAAAATAGCAATGGAAAGAGTTAAGTTGTGAGAACCGCATCGAACCAGGGATCGAGGTTGGTGAGTTACCTGAGGAAGAATGTGACGTAGGATATCGTTGATGGGATACATTGTGAAATATAGAGAATGGAATTCTAGTTGAGAAGCTCACATAGAAATAGTTATTAAGACCCGTGAAGTGTCCAAGGAAGGGTACAATTTGGATACTATTGATGAAGAAGTTATACAGGAGCATTACTAGAGAAATGTAGACTCGGATGGTTGTGGTAGTGACTAAGGTTAAGGCCAACGAACTTATACACGAGTTTAGTTTACAGCTCCAATATATATATGAAAATTGTTATACCCGATAGATGGATAAGGTCGTAGTGTAGTTGAGATTTAGCATTGGAGTAAGTAATTTAAGAAGGCTTTGAGAGCTTGAGGTGGTTAGGTACGTATTTGATAGACACAGGATTAAGAAAATTAGGAACTAAATGAACTCAGTTCGAGAAGTCGCAGTTAAAATAGAGGGGAGTTTGGATTACAACCTGAGTGTTGTTAGAAATCCTTGAACGGTAGTCAACCCAAATGATGTTAGAAAATTGAAGTTATTTTGAGGATTGAGGATACGAGATAATCTTTAGGGAGAAAAACCCTAATCATGAGGCCAATTGATAAGTTGGAGAGTTTAACGTTTTGGATGATTAAATATAGACTGACGCGTGCTCGAGTTGTTAGGTGTCAAGTACACAGTTAGAGATCAGGGATTGAGGGCTTAGAAAATTTGGCAAGATTTGATGCGTAAGCGATGACGTGTTTAGGCCAATTGAAAGTAAGGATTATGGTTAGGAGGATAATGTGAAAATTGAGTGGGTGTGCATCCCAACTGTGGACAGAATCAAAGAAATTATGTTGAAGTTTGGGTTACAGCCCAGGAGTTGGAAAAAATTTTGGGCATCCAACCTAGTTGATGTTATGAAACTTAGGTGCGATTATTATCTGAAGATGTAGTTAAGGAAAGATCTTGAAGTTAATTTGATCGAGGAAGTCTAGACATAAAGTCAAGTTAGACGGGTAAGGAAAGTTTAACTTATGGGCGATTGAGTGGAAGCTAACATGTGTGCAACTATTTATGTGCATATTAATGCAGTCGGGTTATTCAAATTGGAGACGTAGGGGTTACTAGCACGTGGTGCATAACCAAGAGCTTGATTAATCGATCAAACGCAGTGGATGTGGCCAGGAGGCTATGGTTACGTCATTCGATTTTAAGGGAAATTTGGTTCATAACCATAGAGATTTGCCCTAAGTGTGATCGGGTTAAGGATGGAGGGAAAAGACTCAAAAAGATTAGAGGAATTATAAGTTTAAGTATGAGGCCGCAAGACATGAGGCAATGCCAAGGACTGCAAGTGAAGTCAAATTTTGAGGACAAAATTTAAATAAGGTGGATGAAATGTAACACCCGGTTTTACGGGATTTTAATATTTCGATATATAATGATATTTTTGTAAATATGTCAAATTAAGTCCGTTTTACAAAAGGAAAGCGTTATTAGAATCCTAATAATTAGTATGAATTTTAAGAAAATTTCAGGAATTTTTGGTGTCGTAACACTAATTACGAGGATTTTGTGTTTCCCGTAATATAATGGACATTTTAATATAAATAGTAAACGAGGTCCGTTTTGCGAACGGACAGTTTTAATAAAGCCCTAATAATAAGTTGGAGTTATTGGTGAAATAAAAAAATTTGGAGAAAACGAATCGTTAAATAATTAACGAAACCAAGGACGAAACAAATAGAAAATCAAAAGAAGGGCAAAAAGATAATTTGCCAAGCCAAATTTTAATTAAAAACACAATTCTCCTTCCTTCTCCAGAACACTTCACGACTTTCATCTTTTCTCCCCTCCTCCTCTCGGCGTTTTCTCCCTCTCCCACGGTGTTCTCCCTCTCCGACGATGATTCGTCCTCCGGTGACTCGGTTTTCTCACATTTTCTCCTCTGATCAACGTTCTAGGTAAGATTCTATAGTTTTCGGACATTAGATTACGATTTCTAGAGTTTAAACGATTAGGGTTCGTTTAGGGTTTTTGTTAAAAAAACGTAATTTAGAGTTTGAAATCGATAGACCTAATGTATTTGTGAGTGCAATGGACGTATTGGGCATTATTGGACAAAGTTAATTGGTTTATTGAGGAGTGTTAGGGTTTCGGAAAATCTGGACCTTTGAAAAACTCCATTAATGGAGGTTTTGAGGTGTGGAGCGTAAATTGCTCGATAAAATGCCTCAATGAGGTAAATTAGAGTTTTAGAAAATTTTTTTAGTTAAGGGTTTCGTTAGTTTGGACGTTTAATGGTTTAAACGCGTTTTAACGATATTTGTTGTGAAATTGCCTTAGGTGAACAACGCTCGTGGACGGAGCTAGAATTGCAACAGGCGCGAGGTAAGTTAGTAACGATTTTATGTGGAAACGTTTAGTGTGTATGTGTGGTAACAAAATTATGTAGGGAAGAAGGAGGAAAGAAAAGGGAAATAAGAGGCGAGCTACCGGGAAATTTTGGATTCCAGGGAGACTGCCGATCGATCGCCTAAGGAGGTGATCGATCGGCAATGGTGATCGCCACTCTCTGGAAATTCCAGAGAGTGTGGCGATCGATCGCCCAAGGTTGGGCTATCGATCGCCTGGTGATCGATCGCGGGGCGATCGATCTCCTAATGTGGTGGCGATCGATCGCCCCCCTTTATTTTGGTGCAGCCGATCGATTGGTCGCCATGCAGCCGATCGATCTCCCCATATTTTTAGGGACAGTTGTCCCTTTTGGCCCTCGAGTTGTGGCCGATTGTTTTAATTATTTTAATTGTTTTATAAATTGTTTTAAGTTTTATTAAAAATGTTTTCAAATGGTTTTCCGCTTAAACGTTAAACTTAAAGTTTATAAGGATAAAAAAAAATAATAATACGGGAAAATTAAGAATAGTGTTTTAGGGACGCAACATCTATCGACCTTTAGGGTCTAACTTAAAACGTAAGTAAAACTACTCGTTTAGGGTCGGAAAACATCATATTAAACTTTGGACCCAAAAAGACATGAAGGGCTAAGGAATGGGGCGCGTCCTACCATCGGCGCGCGCGCTCATTGCACGCACCGCGCAGCCACGGCGTGCCTGTGCCGCGCATGCTAGGCCAATTAACCGTGCGCGCCGGAAGGCCACGGAGCGCGCCTTTTGGGCCTGTGCCGCGCGCGCCGCACGGCCATGTTGCGCGCCTTGGGCCGATGCCGCGCGCGCCATGCTAACCTACCGGGCGCATCATGCCAACAAACCGCGCGCATCGCGCAAACCAACCTCGCACGCGCCGCGCAACCACGGCGCGCACCCGTGCCGCGCGCTCCACGCCAACCAACTGCGCGCACCGTGCGCCCGTGCCGCGTGCCCCTTGCACGTTAGCTGCGCCTTCCCCGCGCAGCCATGCTGTTGGTGCCTGTGCACCTGGTGCTCCACGGGAGCCGATTGATTGGCACCTCAGCCGATCGATCAACAGCCTCTCGGGTGCCACGTCATATTTTGCGCTACAGTTGGCCGATCGATCGGCTACCCTGCCATTTGATAGGCAACTTCTCTGGAATTTTTCCATAAAAAAATTTTTGCCGATCGATCGGTTGAGCAGGGCATCACGCCTGTCACGCACCCTACTCGCCCGTCCAGAGTGCCTGGTGCGCGCCAGCTGCACGCCCAACGCCTTATTTCTCTCTTTTCTCCTTCCTTTACCATTTCTTCCACCTTTTCACCCAAAAAAATTCATCCATAAAATATCCTCAACTTATTTATACGTATCTCCACCTAATATACACACCCATTTACTTGAAAACTTCATTCTAAAATTATCAATTCCGACTCTAATCAACGAATCCAACTATGATCATCAATCTATTTCATCAACATCAATCTTACGCAACGGAAACTCTTAAAATCATCAAAAGCAAACCCATATATAAAACTATCTAGAATTTACATTATCTCCAAGCTAACGACTAAACATATAATCCAAAATCATAATCCACTATATAACCTAAAATTCAAAACGGACATTATCGACAACTAATCCTATATCTATCACATTTACCTACATATACCAAAACATCGCTCGGAGCACACCCACAGGTAGGTAAGCCTTGCCAAAACACGTCTCATCACCACGAGCATGATCCACTGACCACATATGTCAAGACCCGAAACCCGTCAGGTCAAGAATTTCGTATAATCATATTCGTAGTCAAAATGTCAAGCCAATTCTTTTTTTTTATATATATATATATATATATATAAATACGTTTGTAAAGAGATTCCAATAAAATTCAAAATCATTTAAAATCATTTGGGAAAATATCTATTTAAAGAAAAGAATCAACAGACAATCGAATTAACATCTGTTATTCACGTCCACCGTTCGCGTCTAACGAGCAACATCCACCGCCCAATAGTGACATTCCTCGTCTACCGATGACGTCAGCCGGATGACACATTCATCCAGCATCCCCCGATCATCATAAACACTCAACATCCACCAGTGAACAGTAACACTCGACATCCACCGGTGAACGGTAACACTCAACATCCCCCGGTCAGACCACGTGTTACCCACGTGACTTCATTAACTCGGCAGATGACATCCACCACTCACGTTCACCACTCATTTCACAGAACACAACCACCGATAATGTCAGCCGGATGACTCAATCACCCAGTATCCACCGGTCATTTCTGTCGAGCAACATCCACCGCTCAACAGTAATATTCTACATCCACCGATTACATCTATTGAGCACATCCACCGATGACATCAGCCAGATGAGTCATTCACCCAGCATCCACCGGTCATTTCTTTTGAGCGATATCCACTACTCAACAGTAACATTCTACATCCACTGGTTTCATCTACGTTTAGACTTGAATTCTTTCCCCTTTTTTTTTTAAGAACTTAACTCCTTCTACCAAAAATCTCCATACACATAAACCTCGCAATTCTTAACTTAAGTTCATAGCGGAAGACTTATCACATACAGAAGATCCTTAAATCTGAAACTCTATAAATTTAAACTCGTATCTTAATAAGTCAAATATCTGTTAACATAGAGAGGTTCTTTTCCTATTATGCATCATACCATAAATCTTACTAAATTGTACTGAAAGCAGCACTCTGCGGGTTAAAATCGCTTCCCAGCCACAAATCATCACCATGAGCAACAACCAGCAACCAGACCTAAGCATTTCCTTCTAGACTGAAGTCCTCACCTGCTGTTTCGTCACCTACATCATAAGGTTCAAACTATAAGCCTAATGCTTAGTAAGGAGTGCAACAAACACATGAATGCTCATGAATGCTGCATGAAATCATATTCATATCTTTTACTCAAATCGGGAATCATGCTTGCGTTCATATTTACTTTCAAATCATGAAAATCATATTCTTGTTCATCGTTTTCATATCATGGATTAAGGAGAATTTTGTGCTGAAGGGGGGTAGGCAGTGCGCGTGTACATGGCCCTGCGGGCAGGAATCATGGTCCATTCCTGGACAGTGACATGGCCAAAATCACCCCCAACCCTCACTTAATCAAGGTGTCATACGTTTCGTTTTCTTGTTTCATTCATAAAGAATATGCGTGTAAAACATTTTGTATACTCAGTAAATAAATCATGATGCATGGACATAAACATTCTCAAATCAAGAGGCCATGGAAGAAGTCTTTCATCAGAAAACAGAGCATACACTATTCCAACATTATACTAAAACAGACAACTTCCCAAAATCGTTGAATATCATAAACAAACTCACCCTACTACCCTTGTGATGTATGGCACTAATAGCCAAAAACTTAACACACTCACTTGCCTGGATTTCTTAGCAATGTCTTTCCTTCACTTGGAGTTTTTCCAACCTAAGAAATTTCACGTATTAATGTAAGAAAACAAATCCTAAGTAATCTAATATTCCAGAATGGTAGTTTTCTAACTAAGTATATATCTTAAAAGTCTAACTCATTTCAATTCGGGCATTATATCAACAACCTAGTGTGCATAAAACCTCAGCTAAACGATAATGGTGTTCAGGTTCACCAACTACCCAAGCTCAGTCAATGTTCATTATTTCTACCTATTATCTACAACAAATCGTAAATGCTATGTTAATGGCTACATCTACCATGATACTTCAACTTCCTCAGAAAACCCGAATCTAAATCTCTAATCAACTTTCAAATGACTAATCAGTAAACACATTGCCCAAATCTTACCTCGAGCTTGGAGTTGATCGCTGGAAGAAGAACAGAGAAGGGAGCTGAGGGGAGAAAGAGAGTCGGCTGAGAGAGGAAAGTCCGTTAGTGGAGGTTTTTTGTGAGGTTTAAGGATTTTCATTTTCTATTTATACACTTATTGAGCTAGGCTTAATTACAAGTTTGCCACCAGACCTAATTTTATAAAGAGAATTGATTAAAATTTGGCACCTAATTTTTGACCAAAGAAGAATATGTACAGATGGCAGTTAATTATGTTTCCTTAAAAGAAAGCTCACCTGTTTGACGATGTCGGGTGTTACAACATATGTCCTGTCATCCAGAGGCGGTTCCTCATCTTCGATTTCTTCACCTACATCATATGATTTAAACAGTAAAACTAAGGCTTAGTAGAGAGTGCACTAAATATAACATTTACATAAATGCATGACTTTCATAAAACATGTTCGTTTCATTTCGTTTCTTTTAACGTTAACACAATTGTCTACTCAGTAGACCACGTACTTGCCCTGTAAGAACCATGACTTGCCCCGTGAGAACCATAACTTGCCCCGTGAGAACACATAACTTATTGCGTGAGATCATTATTTCGTTTCATTCTTTACTTCACGTTTCATGAAAAATATGCTCATAAAACATTTCGTATTCTCTTTTCAGAAAACATGATGGATGAGGGAACTACGCATAATATATCATTAAAAATAGTTCATAAACGTGCACAAACACACTTAACTCAAAAACAAACTTGATACACCGCTAATAGCTAAAGTCCTAGGCTACCCGACTCGTTAAAACCCAACAATCATGAAAACATCATCGAACTCATAAATCCTAACATCGATACGATGTATGGCCTTAAGGGCAGGAAGCCTAACACTCACTTACCTGGCGTCTTTTGAAGTACCGAGCACCGTCCTTAGCTTGGTTCACATAAGGCAATTCACAATCTCAACATTAGAATCGTTTCTACATAAACCTTTCCTAACGCCAAACAAAATTCCTAGCTAATGTAAAGTTCCTAAAAGTCACAAATTACTCCACTCGGGCATTTTATTGAGCAATTCACGCTCACAAATTACCTAACCTCCATTAATGGCTTTTTACAACCTCTAACAACCAAAAATCAAACCTAACTCTCAACAAATCATCATAATTTTGCTCGAACTACTCTAATAACAATAAATGCATCATTATTAACCATAAATACGATAAAGCTATCAATTTACAGTTACACCCGAAAATCTCAACCCTAAATCAATAAACCCTAACAAAACACAACCCTAAAAACCGAAACTAAACGCATAGGATAGTAGAGTCTTACCTAGAGCATCGATTGATCGAAGAAAACGAAAAGAAAAAAAGGAAGAATTGATCGATCGGAGGAAGAACACGCTAAAGGAGATTGGAAAATCGCATGAAAGGAGGGGAAGGGCTTTCTGGAAAAATCGTGAACTGTAAAAACTAAAGTGGGGAGGTTTTTGTTAAAATTAAATAATATTATTTCCTTAATTACTCTTGTTCCCTTCCATTTAATCCTCTAAGAAATCCATTATTTAACCTATCGATTTGGTTTCTCTGAAATTTTCTTATTCCTCCAAATATTCCAACTTACTCCTAGGGTTCTAATGAAACTTCTCATTTGCAAAACGGGCTTAATTTACTATTTTTACAAATTAAAACACTAAAAAGCAGAAAACCTTAAAATCCAAAAACCTGGGCGTTACAGACACAATGCAGCTGTCATGCTCCAAATAGGACCGCAAAAGAACAAGGGACGATCGACCCGAAAATCTAGTGAACCGTCCAACTCTAAATCTTATTCACTTAAAAAGAACACGCAGTGGAAATTTTATGAACTAATATAAAGTCAGAGTCCAAAAATATAAATTAAACAGGTCTGAACAGAGACACAAGATAATGTGAAAATATACGTCCAAGCAAGATAACAAAATACCATACGGCTTACAATTTTTCAAAAGTCACTAACCATAAAAAAAATAAAATGAAACCTATAGAAAATTCTTGTTCCCTCGTCGATAACTAGAACTCTTCTTGATTTGATCCTGGAAAAAATAGTAGTCGTTTGGGATAAGTCGACTAAACTCAATAGGGGTAGAGTTTATTTCCAGCAATCATAAAATATTATGCATAAATTTAATAAAAATGCAGTTATGCAATTTAAATAGATGTTTGGTGAAAATGGAGCCTCTCATAGACTCCGAGCACACTGGGCCATAGGCCAAAACATCGACATTAGGCGGTCACACGCCATAATTACCCTGACCAGGTTTAGGGTTTCGCGCCCAAGGACACGGCTCTTCAGCTATCCTATTACTTCTAGTTGAAACCACACAATTTTTATCAATGATAAAATATGCAGTTGATAAATGTGTGAATGAAATAATAACACAAAATTAAATAAACAATTTATGCTAAATAAATGACTTAAAAATAATACTTAACCCCCTACCGTGATTGCACTTACAACAAGTCAAAATCCAAAAATTTCCAATAGCTCAATATTCCTAGATTCATTGGTCCAAATTGATAATTCAGTAAGTTAGTTCCTAAGCAAAAATAAATATCAAATTTTGGGTTACAAAATTTATTCACTAAGCTCCTTTTACCACACGATTAATCCATACATGAATGGTTGGGAATATATATATATATAAAATTTTCTCCAACAGAACAAAACAATTAAATAGTACCTCTGGTATGAATATGGGTACGATACTTGTGGCTTTCTACTTCCTTTCTAAAAAGAAAACAGGTAGGAAAGCTCTTATGTGACTTGGCTTTGAATTCCTGAATGGATAAACCCTTCTTTTGCAAAGTATAAAACAACTAAGGGATTTGGTTCTACTTCTTTGGAGATGTGAGAATTTGTAAATAGATTTAAAAGAAACTAAATGCTTTTGTTAAAAAATCTACCGTGATCATGGAGGGAAAAAGACTTATCTAAGATCAATTTTCCTCCCTTGGTTTCTCTCTCTCTGCTTCCCTTTTTCTCCTCCTCATGAGTGGCGGCCTCAGCAGACAAACATGATTTCTATGGGAAAATCTTAACAAAAAAATGAGAGTTTTATGGAAGGAGAGAGAAGATTGTACAGGTGGCATGTGAGAAGAAAGAAAATTACAATTTTCTCCTCCAAAACAAATGCTAGGTTTCACATTCTCCCCCACTTAATGAAATTTCATCCTCGAAATTTGGATCAACTATTGAATCATCATTAAACAGTTCATGATACTTTATTTTTTTCTCCGATTCAAGTTTTCAAGTGGCTTCTCTTTCTGTATGCTACTGAATTTGAACTAATAAATTCTTTAATGCCTAAAATTTTGATCTCACTACTCCAAAATCATTTAGCGTGCTATACATACTAATAATCCTCTTAAATAAGAATCCCTATCTAGGTTATGACACGTACCAGATTTGAAATATATATCCTCAATATTAATACATGAGCATATTAAACATATTAAGTTGCAAGAGCAATTCCACCCTGTTTGCTATTTAACAAATCCATTCAAAATTTCAAATATTCTAATGCACTCATAACTAACTTTTCTTCCCCTCTAAAAGTTTGCATAGTTCTTTTAGCAACTCAAAACTATCCTCATTCTATCTCTATAGCAACACAAACTTTGTATCCGGTAAATGATTCTAAAATTATAACTAAGACTCAAATCACAAGTTCTCAATATATCTTCAAGAGTGAAGTGTCCTTCGATCCATTGACCTTAAGGTGATGTATTAAACTCAATTTAATTTTATTGCTCAAAACCCTCAGCATGGTTTTCTAAAACTTAGACAAAAACTATGAGTTTCTATAAAATATAACACTAAGTGAAACACGAATAAAGATGACATTTTCCACATAAAGCTTACTTAAATTGAGCAAAAAGTAAATCTTCCTCACCCAGATAAAATGTGTAAGTTTGCAAATCAACCGATCAAAATTTCAACATCAACATGTCCCTGCTAGTCTACATCAAGGGTAACAAAATTTATCACAACTTTATCTAACTTTCACTCCAAAATACGTGAGCTTGAATAATCTAGTATGTTTAACATTCAATCCTAAACTATTGATAAGTAGAGTCAAACAACATATCGACTACATTCAACTCCATGCAAATCTATCACAAATTGACTACATCACCAATACTTTTAGACCTCGTAGTTATGCTTTTTAAACCTCATAAATGCATCAACGCAACTTTTCCTTATCACATACTCAACTAATCAAACATTTTGCAAAACTCATAATTAAGTTTGAGCATTTCTTTAATGTGCCGTGGAAGAGTAGAAGTTTCCATTACTATATATACACAAACTATTTCTGAAAACTTCAATCTAACTCTAGTATTGGACAAAGAAATAAAATCTTTCGAATGTCTACTAAAAACACTCGCCACAACATTATCATACAAAAATTATATTCCAAAATAAGATTACAATCAATTTCCATAATCAAAACTATTTCCTTACCGCAAGAATCAAATCATGTCGCGAAAAGAATATATAAACTGTAACACACGAAATTTTGTATGTTTTGTCCCTAAAATATTGTGTACAAATACATTGTTAATGTGAAGTATATGTTGGACGAGATGTTTAAAGAACGAGAATTCACGAAAGTAACCAAAAAAAGGTTCAAGCAATGAGGAGAGAAAATAGTGTGGGTGGAAAATTGAATTAAGCAAAAAATGTGGGGAGCTAAACCTAATTAAGACAAAATTTAAACCTATAACTCTCTCTCTTCTCTTTTCCTTTTTCATTACGTAGACACTCCTCCTCCACCCATTGCCCATCGTTCCAAGCTCCAGCACCCTCACTTTGACTGATATTTAAGGTAAGGTTTCTATTAGGCTTTAGTTTTTCATGTAAAATACATGCTTTGGTGAAATTGTGAAGAGTTTTTAGGCATGGGTGTTAAACCTCCAAAAATTCAGAGTTAGGGCAAAGTTTTCTTCCTTCTTTTTGATGTTCTAACTTAGTTAAGAGTATGCAAAGGTTTTGGATAAATTAGAATGGAAATATATGCATGATAGAAGAAGAATTTTGAAATGGGTTTGAAAAATGCACAAAACAGAGTACTTTCAGTTTTTGAATAAATTGACCTAGCTCGTGATTTTATTGGTTAAATAGATTGTTCCATTAGATAGAGGACTCTTAAAGGAGTTCATCACTTGAATCACTTGATTTCATTAAGAATTGAGAAAGTTATGGTGAATTGAAGTTTGGTGAAAAATCTGTTGAAATCCGAGGAGAGTTTATGTGCTGGCAGTTCAATTTTGGTAAATTCTGTTTTTATCCTGATTTGTATGACTCAAATGGATAATGCCATATGAAACTAGACGTTATAAGGTTTGTGGAACATATTGGATCTTAAAGAATGGATAAGAAATGCAAAAGTTATGTATAAATGAAGTTGAGTACAACGTTGTGCGATTCCGAGTTGTTGAATTTTATGCTTGAAGTTAATATTGTTAACTTGTATTTGAGTTAGGATTGTGTAATTGACAAGAACAAGTGGTTGGACTTGAACTTTTGAAGTGTTTAGGACGCGAGGTAAGTTTACGTGACTTACTGTGGTCGAAAGGCCTACATCATATGTTGGCTGTGTTGTTGAAGAACTTGAAGTATTGTATTTTTATATGCTTTTGAATGGGTAGCCTAGGGTTAATCATTTTGTAGGTTATGTATTGTCTTTGATGGTACTTATGCTATCTATGTTGTTATGTTATGCATTTTTATTGTTCATGCATCACTAATTTATGAAATGACATGAAAATAAATTTATGCATTGATTTCATGAAAAGAATGGTAAGTATGAAAGTATCAAGTAAACAACCCCCGTGTGGTAAACCAGGGAGAGGTTCAGACATGGCGTTCTGGTGGTGAGCATGTTTTTCTCTTGATTATGTATAGGTGTCTCGGGGCATGGACAAGTGTTTTGACTAAATATAGGCATTTTGAGCACATTATTAGGTGTATAGGTCAGATAGGAAAACTTGTAATGTATTTCGAATGATGTTAAATAGTTCATTGATATGAAATTTCTAGATGGTGGTTGATTAGGCAAGTTCTGGTTAGAGGTAAATATAGGGTTATGTTGTCCATTTTATAAAGGATAGGTGAAATTGGAGTTTAGGTGTGGTTTATGATGTGCTTAAGGTTATTTGGATGTGTAGGGAATAAAGAAAGTGAATCGAGGATGAATAAGTAAAAGTGAAAAGTGTGTGCAAAAATCGTGTAGTGTTAGGCATAGAGGGATGGCACTTTGCCTTTTAGGTGTCGACCGATTTTGTGAAGTGTCGACCGATTAGTGAATAATTTGTTGGAGGTGTCGACCTAGGGCATTGAACATTGACCCTTGAGGGTCTTACACCTAATTGTCGACTGATACCTTCAAGTGTCGATCGGGTTTCAATGGTATTGCAACTCGAGACCAATCAGGTGTCGACCCCGCCGATGGGTGTTGACCGGTTACTATACAATTAGAGAACAGAGGCAAATTACACCTAACGAGGTGTCGACCGAGATCTCTAGGTGTCGACCGGTTTTCTTCAGTAGCTTGGACAGAGCCAATGAGGGGTCGACCGACGGTGATGGGTGTCGATCGAAACTCCTGTATTACTGTTTTTAGCACTTGAAATTAAGTTTAGTTTATACGAGTTCTGCACATGCAAATTAACTTCCACTGAAAAAGGTTAAATGTTCTAGACGAGTTACAATTAAAGAAAAATTTTAAATTTTATGAGATTTTAGGAGCAGTGATTTGGGAAATCACGGGACCTTACAGTATGGTATCAGAGCACCGGGGTTGTAAAATTGTTTCTGTAGACTTCTCGACAGCACGAGCCACTACAAGGACATGTTTCCTCAACTGTAAGTACATTCATAAGATTTTGTTGATTTCTTAGAATTATTTGTTTTTGAATTTTATAGGAGTAGCAAAATGGTTCAAGGTAGAAACGTGAGGGACGAAGCCATGGATAGGCTGACGAACTTGCTCAACTGTCAAGCTCAGCATATGGATATGCAAGCTCAACAGATCGAGAGATTAGTAAACCGAGAGGGTCTTAGAAACCAAGAGTTTCTTGTTCCTGATAATCACAGCATGGAGAGATTTCAAAAACTACCACTCCCACTATTTAATGGTCAAGCTTCGTATCCCACTGTTGTGGAGGAGTAGATTCAAAATATGGAAGACATGCTAATCTATGCAAAGATTGAGAACTGGGAAAAAGTCACATGTGCTACATTTCACTTTGCATTAGATACTCGATTTTGGTGGGACTCCATCAAAGCAACTACCGACGTAGCAGCGATAACTTGGGAATGGTTCAAAACCGTGTTCTATGACAAATATTTCGGCCGTACAATATGAGCAGCTAAATTGATGGAGTTTACACAGCTTCGAAAGACAGGTTCAGTTGCCGAGTATG
The DNA here is from genome assembly GCA_022432975.1 of Begonia masoniana. NCBI lineage: Eukaryota > Viridiplantae > Streptophyta > Magnoliopsida > Cucurbitales > Begoniaceae > Begonia > Begonia masoniana. The sequence goes on from CM039511.1 coordinate 22,983,969, forward strand.
TTCAAAGGTTTGAAGCCCTGTCTCGATTTGCACTACGCTTGGTGAGCGAGAACGATGACAAAGTGCACCAATTTATGCAAGGGTTGAAGCCGGAAATTTGAAAAAGTGTTATCATATCAGGAACTTTGAATGTTCTTTATGCAGATATCGTAGCCAGAACTCTGTAGTTCGAAGCTGCAGAACAAACTTGCGTCAAAACGAGGGAGCCTACCAGGGAATTTTTTCATGAGACAGCCTCAATCTCAAAACAAGGGCTGGGAAACGAGAGGACAACAACAACTACAACAACGAGGGGTAAAGAGGCCATATGACAGAAATGGTGATCAGGGGAAAGGAAAATAAGTCCAAGAATCTACTCAGAAGTCTGTGTGTCCAAAGTGCCAGAAGGCTCATTTTGGTGCTTGTAGACTGGGTACAGACAGGTATTTTAGATGCGGGGAGGCAGGCCACCATGCTTCAAATTGTCTAAGGACGACTACTGATCAGAAGAGAGTTAACCGAGGATATTAGCTTTCATCGAGCCCGGTGACGTTGATAATGATGCTAAACCTTCTGTTATTGCAGGTACCATTTTGATTACAGGCATAGCAATCTTTTCATTGATAGACACAGGAGCTACACATTCTTTTATTTCGACTACTTGTGTAGCTAGATTGAAATTAGTGCCAGAGTTGGCATATTGTTTATATAGCATAATGCTACCTTCGGGAGAATGTATGTAGTCAGATCAAATATTCCAAGGAAATGTTGTTTCCGTAGGGAATAATACCCTTATTGCCCATCTGATAGTTATGGGTATAAAGCGATACGATCTTATTCTGGGAATGGATTGGCTGTCTTGCCATTTTGCCTTTATTAACTGTAGATTTGGGATAGTGACTTTCCATACCCTGGATAAAGAAAAGTTTACTTTTTAGGCGATGAATAGAATAAGTGAACTACCTACTTCCTATTCTATGATGGTCCAAGAGCAGTTTAAAGATAGTTGCTTAGTTTACTAGGCAATAGTGATTGATACTCAATTATTCAACGAGGTAAGGCCAAGTGACATTCCAATTGTTAGAGAATTTACAGAGATTTTTCTCGATGATCTCCCAAGATTACCACCGGACCGAGAAATAGATTTTTTGATTGATGTATATTCAGGGTCTGAACCTGTGTCATAGAATCCGTACAGATTGGCACCTGCCGAACTGAAGGAGTTGAAATCTCAGTTAGAAGAATTGTTGGACAAGTTGACCGTGAAGAACAAATATATGTTGCCACGGATAGAAGACTTATTTGATCAACTGCAGGGTGCCTGAGTATTTTCAAGGATCGACTTACGCTCGGGCTATTATCAGTTGAGAGTCAGAAGGGAAGATATTCAAAAGACGGCATTCCGTACGAGGTATGGGCATTATGAGTTTCTAGTAATGTCTTTTGAACTTACAAATGCCCTTGCAGCCTTTATGGACCTGATGAATCAGGTGTTTAAGGAGTATTTAGACAATTTTGTCGTCGTCTTCATTGATGACATCTTGGTCTATTCAAGAACGACGGAGGAACATGAGGAGCAATTGAGAATTGTTTTGAAAATTTTGAAGCAACATCAACTGTATTCGAAATTTTCCAAATATGAATTTTGGCTGGACATGATCAATTTTCTTGGCCATGTTATATTTCAAGAAGGAATTTCTGTAGATCCAACCAAGATTCAGGTTGTTAGAGATTGGCCGTAGCCTAAAAATGTACAAGAAATACGTGGATTTCTAGAATTGGCCGGATATTATCGGAAGTTCATAGAGGGATTTTTGAGAATTGCAGTTCCTTTGTCACGTTTGACGAGGAAAAACGTGAGATTTGTATGGTCAACTGAGTGTGATAAGAGTTTTCAAGAGCTGAAACAAAAATTAACTACAGCTCCAGTTTTAACACTGTCAGTTGAAGATGACAAGTTCAGTATCTACTGTGATGCATCTAAGATTGGACTTGGATGTGTACTTATGCAGGAGGGAAGAGTTATTGCCTACGCTTCACGGCAGTTAAAGATGTATGAGCAGAACTATCCGACCCATGACCTTGAATTGGTAGCGGTTGTCTTCACGTTGAAGATATGGAGGCACTATTTATATGGTCAACAATGCGAGGTATTCTCTAATCATAAAAGCCTCAAGTATTTGTTTACACAGAAGGAGTTGAATATGCGACAAAGAAGGTGGTTAGAATTTCTTAAGGATTACAATTTCGAGATCAAGTACCACCTAGGAAAAGCAAATAAGGTCGCAAATACTTTAAGTAGAATGCCTACGACTAGTCATCCTTCACTTTCAACAATGTCAGTAACGTTGAAATCGGAGATTTTGAAGTTCAATGTGGAAATTGTTGTAGAGTTGTCTGCTATGCTTGCAAATATTTCACTAAAGCTAACAATATTGGACAAAATCAGAGAAGCTCAACAGAAATATTTAGATTGTGAGAAGTATAGATTGAGTATGACATTCGAGAATTCGTCTGATTTCAATCATTCGGATGATGGTATATTGAAATTTAGGCATAGATGGTACGTGCCTACTGATGAAGAACTGAAGAAAGAAATTCTAACTGAAGCGCACGCCTCGGCTTACTCTGTGCATCCAGGAAGTACAAAGATGTATAGAGACTTGAAACAACACTTTTGGTGGCCTAATATGAAACGAAAAGTTGCTAGGTACCTGAAAATATGTTTAGTCTGTCAACAGGTCAAAGTAGAGCACCAAAGGCAGCATACAGCCCCTGTTGATTCTGTAATGAAAATGGGAATAGATTTCTATGGATTTCATTGTAGGACTGCCTAGAACTATGAAGGGACACGATGGAATTTGGGTTATAGTGGTCCGTTTAACAAAGTCAGCTCATTTTCTGCTAGTCAAAATGACATATTCCATAGATCAGCTTGCAAAGTTTTATGTTAGGAAATTGTCAGACTGCATAGGGTTTCTGTTTCAATTATTTCTGATAGAGATCCTAGGTTCATTTCTAAATTCTAGAAAAGACTGCATAAAGCTATGGGAACTCAACTGAATTTCATCACAGCTTTTCATCCTCAGACCGATGGATAGACAGAAAGAACAAACCAGATTCTAGAGGATATGCTTAGAGCCTGTGTGCTGGAATTTCATGGTTCGTGGACTAAGTATTTACCACTGATCGAGTTCTCGTACAACAATAGCTTTCAAGCTACAATCGGTATGGCTCCATATGAAGCGCTATATGGACAGAAATATAGGTCTCCGCTGTATTGGGACGAAGTTTGCGAAGCTAGCTTAATTGGCTCTGATATTCTACAGCAAACTGCAGAGAAGATCGACATTATCAGACAGCATATGGAAATAGCCCAAAGTCGTCAGAAAAGCTACACCAATAACAGACGAAGAGAATTGGAATTCAACGAGGGCGACGAGGTATTTCTGAAGATTTCTCAGTTCAAAGGAGTTACGAGATTCAGGAGAAAAGGCAAACTAAGTCCTCGTTATGTGGGACCCTTCCCTATTATTAAGAGGATCGGAAAGATGGCATATCGGTTACAACTTCCGGCATCGATGGAAAACATTCACAATGTATTTCACGTATCCCAGCTCAGAAAGTGTGTACACGATCCGTCTCATGTCGTGGAAGTAAGAGAAATCGAAGTACAACCGACGTTGAAATATGTGGAAAAGCCAGTGAGGATTCTCGAGTCTTCTACCAAGGTGCTACGCAATAAAGAGATTCCACTAATGAAGATTTTGTGGCAGAACCACGATGTAGAGGAAGCCACTTGAGAGAGACAGCAAGATATGATGACTAGATATCCAGAACTCATTGTATAGTCAAATTTTGAGGACAAAATTTTGTTTAAAGTGGGTGGAATGTAACACCCAAAATTTTGTACGTTTTATCCCTAAAATATTGTGTACAAATACTTTGTTAATGTGAAGTATATGTTGGACGAGATGTTTAAAGAACGAGAATTGAGTAAAGTAACCAAAAAGGAGTTCAAGCAATGAGGAGAGAAAATAGTGTGGGTGAAAAATTGAATTAAGCAAAAATGTGGGGAGCTAAACCTAATTAAGACAAAATTTAAACCTATAACTCTTTCTCTCTTTTCTTTTCCTTCTTCATCATGTAGACACTCCTCCACCATTGCTGATCGTTCCAAGCTCCAGCTCCCTCACTTTGACTTAAATTTAAGGTAAGGTTTGTATTAGGCTTTAGTTTTTCATGTAAAATACATGCTTTGGTGAAATTGTGAAGAGTTTTTAGGTATGGATGTTGAACTTCCAAAAATTCAGAGTTAGGGTTGCATTTTCTTCCTTCTTTTTGATGTTCTAACTTAGTTAAGAGTATGAAAAGGTTTTGGATGAATTAGAATGTAAATATATGCATGATAGAAGAAGAATTTTGAAATGGGTTTGAAAAATGCACAAAACAGAGCACTTTTGGTTTCTGAATAAACTGACCTAGCATGTGATTTTATTGGTTAAATAGATAGTTCCATTGGATAGAGGACTCTTAATGGATATCATAGCAACTCGAATCACTCGATTTCATTAATAATTGAGAAAGTTACGATGAATTGAAGTGTGGTGAAAACTTTGTTGAAATCCGAGGAGAGTTTATGTGCTAGCAGTTCAGTTTTGGTCAATTCTATTTTTATCCTAATTTGTATCACTCAAATGGATAATGTCATATGAAACTAGACATTATAAGGTTTGTGGAACATATTGGATCTTAGAGAATGGATAAGAAATGCAAAAATTATGTATAAATTAAGTTAAGTACAACGTTGTGCAATTCCGAGTTGTTGAATTTTATGCTTAAAGTTAATATTGTGAACTTGTATTTGTGTTTGGATTGTGTAATTGACAAAAACAAGTGGTTAGATTTGAGCTTTCGAAGTGCTTAGGACGTGAGGTAAGTTTTCGTGATTTACTGTGGTCCAAAGGCCTACACCATATGTCGGCTATGTTGTTGAGGAACTTGGAGTATTGTATTTTTATATGCTTTTGGATAGGTAGCCTAGGGTTAATCGTTTTGTAGGTTATGTATTGTCTTTGATGGTACTTATGCTATCTATGTTGTTATGTTATGCATTTTGATTGTTCATGCATAACTAATTTACGAAATGACATGAAAATGAATTTATGCATTGATTTTATGAAAAGAATGGTAAGTATGAAAGTATCAGGTAAACAACTCCCATGTGGTAAACCAACGAGAGGTTCAGACGTGGCGTTCCGGTGGTGAGCATGTTTTCCTCCCTTTAGATGGTAAGGGCTATCTAACTCCAAATGTGCCCTTTCTATCTGCCGAGTGAATCCCCCGGAGCCAAAGACTGTCACGAAATGAATGCATGAATGAATAAATGAATGAATGAATGAATGAATGGATTTATAAAAATTGCATAAGCACGTCATGCATTTACATTTACGTTGACTTACTGTGTTTTTTCTCATAGGCATCTCTATGGTGTAGGTAAACTTGAAGAAGGTGAGGAAAATGTTCCCCAACAGGATGAACGTACGGACTGAAGAAGGATGTCCGTGGGAGTGCGCTGTGCTATCTAAGCAATTTTGACCCGTGGGTAGGTACAATTGTTTTGAGGAGGCATGATTATGTATAGGTGTCTCGGGGCATGGACAAGTGTTTTGACTAAATATAGGCATTTTGAGCACATTATTAGGTGTATAGGTCAGATAGGAAAACTTGTAATGTATTTCGAATGATGTTAAATAGTTCATTGATATGAAATTTCTAGATGGTGGTTGATTAGGCAAGTTCTGGTTAGAGGTAAATATAGGGTTATGTTGTCCATTTTATAAAGGATAGGTGAAATTGGAGTTTAGGTGTGGTTTATGATGTGCTTAAGGTTATTTGGATGTGTTGGGAATAAAGAAAGTAAATCGAGGATGAATAAGTAAAAGTGGAAAGTGTGTGCAAAAACCCTGAAGTGTTAGGCATAGAGGGATGGCATTTTGTCTTTCAGGTGTCGACCGATTTTGTGAAGTGTCGACCGATTAGTGAATAATTTGTTGGCGGTGTCGACCTAGGGCGTTGAACGTCGACCCCTGAGGGTCTTACGCCTAAGGAGGTGTCGACCGAGACCTTCAAGTGTCGACCGGATTTCAATGGTATTGCAACCCGAGACCAATCAGGGGTCAACCCCGCAGATGGGTGTCGACCGATTACTATACAATTAGAAAACATAGGCAAATTATGCCTAACGAGGTATCGATTGAGATCTCCGGGTGTCGACCGGTTTTCTTCAGTGGCTCGGACAGAGCCAATGAGGGGTCGACCAATAATTTAATCTCAATAGGTTTCTTTAATCCATTCAACACTAAAACTCTTAACTAATTCCTACACATGATTGAATCAATTTAATCTATATAAACTATTCAATTTAGCAGACAACTTGAGTCTAATTATCATAACATTCAAAACTGTGAATTAACTCACCATTGTTGTCACCAGTTCATAAAAGAATATCCAATTCTTGCCATCACTGCTTCCTAAATAAAGAAAAGAGGTGACAATATCAATATGTCAAATTATAAAATCCCATAAATTTATCCAATAAATTGGAAAATAATTGTCGCACGATTTGTGACTAAATGTCTTATCAAACTATAAGTACTTAAAATAACTTTTTTGCTAGCTCTTCTTGCTCAATTTATTCTAACTAGATTCTTCTTGTCATTTGATCTTTATCCTCATCAAAACACTCCACAAACAATTGTATCATGCTAAGTAAACTAAACTTTATATTAATGAGTCTAATGAAATTTCAATCCAATCATAGATATCAAAACCCATTTATCATATTAAAAATACATTATCTTGATTATTTTCATCATCATTGAATAGATTTTATTTGCCAAAAGATTTCTTGACACATTCCACAATCATTATGTGACGACCCCACACCCGATCGGGGCCGAGGAGCCATCACTTCGGGACATTTAACAGAGAACGGGACGTATATTATTTTTTTTTTTGATAAACAGAGTAGACTGAACCTTTAATAGCAAACCCTTAAAAGCATTTGACAGAGAGAGAACTTTAAAACTTTACACAGAGAAGACATTTTTTGTATTAAGGGCTGGAAAGACATGATTAAAAACCGGACTTCAGAAATAAATGGCAGGAGTAAAACAGGGAGACAGAGGGCAAGGAGAAATAAAAATGGTGAAGATAGAATATTAAAACAGAATTAGAAGACATTAAGTTTTGAACCACAGAAATAGAAGGTTGAAGAAAACAGGGAGACAGAACACTTTGAACGTTTAAATAAAAGGCTGGGTGGGCGACGGGCATAAAAATACATGCAGTGAAAATAAATGAGAATTATAAACTGAAAGGCATATTGAAAGAAAGGCTACAGTGAATATCGAAATCGGGTGATCTATGGCTGAAGGAGTAAATAAAATGGGGCTGGAGACTTAGGCAGATGACGTCAGGCAGAATATATAAATAAACTGGACGGAGGATATGGACAGATGACGTCAGGCGGAAGATGTAACACCCGATTTTAAGGGTTTTTGAATCGTGCGCGCAATGACAATTTCGTAAATAATTGAAATATGCCCATTTTGCAAATCAAGGGTTTTAATGGAGTCCTTATAATTAATATGAATTTTGGGAGAATTATGAGAATTTATGGAAATCAAACCGAAATATAATGCTTAAGTTTCCAGTTTTGAACCTATAGAGATTTAATTCGTAGAAATAGTAAAATAAATCCGTTTGTCGAACGAAAGGTTTTATTAGAGCCCTATAAATAAATTAGAATTATTGGTAAAGTGAGAAATTTTTGGAGGAACCAAACCGATAGTCGAACCATAGGTTAAATGGGAATTCAAACCAAAGGGTAAACTTGTAATTTGACAAACTAATTTTTATTAAAATGCCAAAACCCTCATTTCTCCCACACTTTAACGGTTCTTCCTTCCTCTCTGGCGATCCCCCTTCCAAGCGACTCTCCACGGCGATTCTCCTTCAAGCTTCAACGATCCTTCATCTGATCTTCGAGTTTTCTTTACGTTTTCTCTCCCCCCACGTGATTCTAGGTGAGTTTCCAGTGTTTCTGGACATTTAATCTCAATTTCTAGGATGTTTAACATTTAGGGATTTGTTAGATTTTGTTGGAAATAGTCTTGTTTTGCTAGGAAACGTTAGAAATTATTTTGTTAACGTTTATTGGGCGAAATAATGGATGATTTGGGCATTTGTTTGGAAAGATCGGTTATGGAGCTTTTGAAAACCTCCATTAATGGAGTTTGAGGATTTGTGAGCGTAAGTTGCTCGATGAAATGACCGAGAGAGATTTATTAGAGTTTTAGGAAATTTTCTTTAGTTAGGAGCTTTGTAAATTTCTGAAATTTTATATTTAAGCTCGATTTTAACAAAGAACACTATGGATTGATTTAGATGATCAAGCTCGAGACGAGGAGCTCGGTGTGCTAAGGACCCGAGGTAAGATCTCGTGAACTACTGTGGCCGATTGGCCTACACCATAAGTCAAAAATTGCGTTGAGGATTGTTTGGTGCATTGTTTGTTTATTTGCTTTGGTTGGGTAGTTAGGATTTAGTTATTTAATAGGTTAAGTATTGTGATGCATTAATAGAATTTGTGAGGTTTTGATGGTATGCTCGTCGTGTATGTTTTATCATTCATTGAATTGTTCATACATCACGGTTTTTAAAAACGTCATGAAAACGAATTTAAGCATGGATTTCATGAAAAGAACATACATGTAAAGGAAAGTAAAGTATCACAGTAAACAACCATGACATGGGGTTATCGGGGATGAGTTTTAGACCTGGTGTTTCGTGGTGAGCGGGTTTTCCTCCCTTCAGATGGTGTGGGCTATCTAACCGCTTGATGTGCCCTATCCATCTGTCGAGCATTTCCGATAACCATAGACTGACACGTACTGATAAATGAAATGACATGGACGGTTTTCATAGCATACATGATCATGCATATACATTTACGTAGAACTTGCTGAGATTTTTATCTCATAGGTGTCTTTATGGTGTAGGTGATTAGGAGCAAGGTGAGGACGAGGTCCCTCCACCCGACGAGCCTGCAGCTTGAAGAAGGATGTTCGTGGGAGCGGCCGGCGTAGTCCATGCGAACACGAACCGTGGGGAGCATAGGTTATGTGTTTTGGGATTTTGGGGTGAAATGGGTTAACGGGTGATGATATTTTGATGAAATGTATAGAAATTCATATTAGGATGTTTGGTATCTTGATAGGTTGAGAATTGATGTTTTTTGATGATTCTTTTTTATAACTTCCGCTATGTACGGATGATTTTGATGAAAATAGATAGGGTATTGATGTTCGATGTGCATTTGGGTGAATATTGATGATTGTGGAACGTTCTGATGAAATAGAATAGACTTTGGATGATTTCAATGAGTTATGGCGATTGGAAAATAGGTTTGTGATTTTAAGTTGAAATCGATGTTTTGTGTCGGGAATTGATGATTTAGGTTGGATGTTTGGGTTTTGGGAGGTGTAATTTAATTGGATTGATGATGGTGGAAATTAAAGTGTGTATTAGGTGAAAAAAATTGAAGAAAAATGGCAAAGTGGTAGGAAAAGGGGTGAGAGGGCGCTGGCGAGGCGCGCTGGCCGGGCGCTGGAGACGCGCTGGCTAGGCGCGCGCACGCTGAGCGTGCTGTACGAGCGCCCAGAATGTGCCCTCCCGATCGAACGCGCCCAATCGCCGATCAATCGGAGGTTATGGGTGGTTTTTAGTCGGGGACCAGAGAGGGCCCGATCGATCGGGCCTTGGTCCCGATCGATCGGCGTTTATAAATGGGTTGGCCCGATCGATCGGCCTTATGTCCCGATCGATCGGCGTTGATGAATGTTTTAGCCGAGAATCCAGATTTGGCCCGATCGATCGGCGCCACACTTGACCCCCAACATGATTTTTTTCAATAAAAAAATTGACTCTTCAAAACACATTTTAACCAGACCTTTTACGATACCTTTTTAACGTATTTTACGAGCGATCCCCAAGTAGTTTAAAGGATTTTAGGGACCCAATAACCGAATCAACATATTCCCAAAAAATGGTCTTAACCCCGTTTTAGTGATTTAGATGTTGACAAACTTACGGTTAAGTTAGAGCCCAAATGTCTAGATATGGATTGGAAGCCCGAGTCCGTTCTCTAGTGAATAAACGAATGAAAAGAAAAGGAAACAAAAAATGCAAAGAAAGAAAAGAAAAAAATTTACGTGAGAACGGGCGAGGTTAATACACATGTACGTATATATGGGCACACGACAAAGGTCGTGGCGGCACCGACACGGGGTCGGGGTCGTCACAACAGTTGGTATCAGAGCTCCCAGGTTTTAAAATCGGTTCTGCAGACTGCTCGACTACGCAAGCCACTTCACAGACATGCTTCTTCAAACTGTGAGTACGTTACATGCTTTATTTGTTTTCTTGTTTCTTAGAATTATTGCTTTAACTTGTATAGGATTATAAAAATGGTGCATCGAGGCAATGAGCGAGACGATAGAGATGACACCATAGATCAACTCAAGGAATTTATTGCCCAACAGTCCCAACACTTAGAACGACAGGCTCAACGTATGGAAAGGCAGTCCCAACAGCTCGATACACTGATTAATCGAGAGGGCAATAGAGCTCAGGAGGTGGCAACTCCTACTAATCTAGGAATGGAGAGGTTTCAGAAATTATAACCTCCAGTGTTCAATGGGCAATTGTCGGATCCCTCGTTAGCTGAGGAGTGGATTCGAACTATAGAGGATATGCTGGCATACGCAAGCATAGGGGATGGGGAGAAAGTCGCGTTCGTTGCCTATCACTTGGCACTGGATGCCCGTTTCTGGTGGGATACAATCAAGGCGACCACGGATGTGACCGCGATGAGCTGGGAGCGGTTTAAAGCCATATTCTATGACAAATATTTTAGCCACATAGTGCGAGAGGCAAAGATGATGGAGTTTATGCAATTGAGACAGGTTGGCTCAGTTGCCGAGTACGTCAGAAGGTTTGAGGCCCTATCCCGGTTTGCACCATGCCAGGTCAGTGTTGATGAGGACAAGGTGCGTAGGTTTATGCAAGGGCTTAGTCAAGGGATAAGAAAAAGTGTCGTTATATCAGGGGTGTGGAATGTGTCCTATACGGAGATTGTAGCGAGAGCGCTAGACATTGAGGCCGCTGAACAGACTTTTGACAAATCGAGGGAGCCAGCTAGAGGGTTCTTTCGGGAGATACAACCACGGCCTCAGAACAAGGGCTGGCAACCGAAAGGACAGCCACAACAACAACCGAGGGGTGCAAAGAGGCCCTACGATGGTAAGAGCGACCAAGGCAAGGGGAAGCAAGTTCAGGGGGCTACTCAAAAGCCAATTTGTCCTAAATGCCAAAAGGAACACTACGGCCCTTGTCGATTGGGCACAAACAGTTGTTTTAGATGTGGAGAGGTAGGCCATTTTGCTCATAACTGTCCAAGGGAGGCTACCGATCAAAGAAGAATAGCCCCGAGAATATTTGCCTTTATTGAGCCCGGTGATGTTGACGACGAGGCCCAGCCCTCAGTTATAGCAGGTACTATTTTGGTCGCGGGAGTAGCTGTATTCTCATTGCTAGATATGGGTGCTACACACTCGTTTATTTCCACTGCATGCGTAGCTAGACTGAGGATAGAGCCTGAGTTAGCAGAGTACGAGTGTCGGGTCATGCTGCCTTCAGGGGAGTTTATGCAGTCAGATCGCATCTTCCAGGGCAACGTTGTCTCTGTAGGGAGCAATACCCTCTATGCTCGGTTGATAGTTATGGGAATAGAACGATATGATCTAATCTTGGGAATGGATTGGCTATCTCGCCATTTTGCTACCATTGACTGTCGATCAGGGGTGGTGACTTTTCGGCCCCCGGGTAAAAAGGAGTTTGCCTATTAGGCAATGAAAAGATTGAGCAGCCTACCAACCTCCTATTCCATGAAGGTTAGTGAACAATTTAAAAGTGAATGCTCGGTTTTTATGGTCACTGTAGTCGACACTCAGTTACTTGATGGGGTAACACCAAGCGACATCCCAATTGTTAGAGAATTCTTAGAGATTTTTCTCGACGATCTTCTCGGATTACCTCCAGATTGGGAGATAGAGTTTGTAATTGATGTCTATGTAACACCCCTAAAACTGTACCCGTTTTTCCCGAATATATATTTTTTTTCTAATAAATTTAATTAAACTTTAAGTGGAAGCTAAACCGAAATCGAAACCAGAATCGAAATCGGAATTGAAATCTAACCTTTAAAACAATTTAAATAAAACTTTTAAAACAATTAAATTAAATCAATTAAAACTAATAAAACATAATAAAACATTGGGAGGGCAGAATTGGAATTCTGCCCTCAAAAGGAGCAGCGACTGGTCGCTGCTAATTGCAGCGCCCAATCGCCGCGGGCGCTGCATTGTGCAGCGCTCGGGCGCTGCATTGTGCAGCGCTCGATCGCTGCATATTGCAGCGATCGGGCGCTGCACATCGCAGCGCCCAGTCGCTGCACTTGTGCAGCGATCAGGCGCTGCCCATCGCAGCGCCCAGTCGCTGCACAGCAGCGACCAGAACACTTGCTCTCTGGGATTTCCAGAGAGCAACTAGTGCATACTTACCTTCAATTCTTTCCCAGAATTGAACTCCTCTATTTGCTCTCTGGAATCCGATTTCCAGAGAGCAAAACTCTTCTTTTTACACAGATACTCACCATATCACACGACCTAAACTCAACCGATACTCGATCAATTAAAACGTACTCAACGCTCAATCGATTTGCGTCAGACTTTGCGAAGTCCAACTGCATGGATAGCTCTAAAAACCGAGCTTATCCGTAACAAATCCTAAAGTCATTTAAGACGTTTTCGTAACATTTAAACGCAGTTTAAACCCAAAATATTTCTATATAACGTTAAATACAATTTAAACCAAGCAGTTCCAGAATTTCTATACTATACATCTATACATGTCAAACAGCCCAAAAACCCTCAAATCTATACATACTGTCCCCACGGGTCGTGTAAGCCTCGACTGCGCCAGCACACCACCGCAGCCATCATCCGTCAACTGAGCTATGCCTCAGGTGGAGGAACGTCGTCCTCACCTGGTATCTCGTAGTCTATGTCACCTACACCATACATAAACACACTATGAGATAAATCTCAGTAAGCCCTAGTAAATGCGATGCATGCTGTGCTATGAGTTCGATAAATCATGCTTTATTTTATCTTTCTATGCAATGCTCTGTAGGTGTCACCGAGATCCTATACCCTCTAACCAGAGAGAGCTCATCCAGCGAGCGGACTACTCTTTCCAGCTAGAGGAGGGGGGTACCCGGCCGTGAACTGTAAGCCTTTCGGCCGTGAACTGTAAGCCTTTCGGCCGTGAACTGTAAGCCTTTCGGCCGTGAACTGTAAGCCTTTCGGCCGTGAACTGTAAGCCTTTCGGCCGTGAACTGTAAGCCTTTCGGCCGTGAACTGTAAGCCTTTCGGCCGTGAACTGTAAGCCTTTCGGCCGTGAACTGTAAGCCTTTCGGCCGTGAACTGTAAGCCTTTCGGCCGTGAACTGTAAGCCTTTCGGCCGTGAACTGTAAGCCTTTCGGCCGTGAACTGTAAGCCTTTCGGCCGTGAACTGTAAGCCTTTCGGCCGTGAACTGTAAGCCTTTCGGCCGTGAACTGTAAGCCTTTCGGCCGTGAACTGTAAGCCTTTCGGCCGTGAACTGTAAGCCTTTCGGCCGTGAACTGTAAGCCTTTCGGCCGTGAACTGTAAGCCTTTCGGCCGTGAACTGTAAGCCTTTCGGCCGTGAACTGTAAGCCTTTCGGCCGTGAACTGTAAGCCTTTCGGCCGTGAACTGTAAGCCTTTCGGCCGTGAACTGTAAGCCTTTCGGCCGTGAACTGTAAGCCTTTCGGCCGTGAACTGTAAGCCTTTCGGCCGTGAACTGTAAGCCTTTCGGCCGTGAACTGTAAGCCTTTCGGCCGTGAACTGTAAGCCTTTCGGCCGTGAACTGTAAGCCTTTCGGCCGTGAACTGTAAGCCTTTCGGCCGTGAACTGTAAGCCTTTCGGCCGTGAACTGTAAGCCTTTCGGCCGTGAACTGTAAGCCTTTCGGCCGTGAACTGTAAGCCTTTCGGCCGTGAACTGTAAGCCTTTCGGCCGTGAACTGTAAGCCTTTCGGCCGTGAACTGTAAGCCTTTCGGCCGTGAACTGTAAGCCTTTCGGCCGTGAACTGTAAGCCTTTCGGCCGTGAACTGTAAGCCTTTCGGCCGTGAACTGTAAGCCTTTCGGCCGTGAACTGTAAGCCTTTCGGCCGTGAACTGTAAGCCTTTCGGCCGTGAACTGTAAGCCTTTCGGCCGTGAACTGTAAGCCTTTCGGCCGTGAACTGTAAGCCTTTCGGCCGTGAACTGTAAGCCTTTCGGCCGTGAACTGTAAGCCTTTCGGCCGTGAACTGTAAGCCTTTCGGCCGTGAACTGTAAGCCTTTCGGCCGTGAACTGTAAGCCTTTCGGCCGTGAACTGTAAGCCTTTCGGCCGTGAACTGTAAGCCTTTCGGCCGTGAACTGTAAGCCTTTCGGCCGTGAACTGTAAGCCTTTCGGCCGTGAACTGTAAGCCTTTCGGCCGTGAACTGTAAGCCTTTCGGCCGTGAACTGTAAGCCTTTCGGCCGTGAACTGTAAGCCTTTCGGCCGTGAACTGTAAGCCTTTCGGCCGTGAACTGTAAGCCTTTCGGCCGTGAACTGTAAGCCTTTCGGCCGTGAACTGTAAGCCTTTCGGCCGTGAACTGTAAGCCTTTCGGCCGTGAACTGTAAGCCTTTCGGCCGTGAACTGTAAGCCTTTCGGCCGTGAACTGTAAGCCTTTCGGCCGTGAACTGTAAGCCTTTCGGCCGTGCACTGTAAGCCTTTCGGCCGATGCTATGCTTTACGTTATCTTTAAAACTCTGTGCGGAAATTCAATTCGTTTTCATGCTTTTCTTTAAAACCAAGTGATGCGTGAACAGTTCAATATCATACAATAAACAAGCAACACATAGACCATCGGGACTTTAAAAACGTAAACTATAAACTCCTAAGACCTAGCTACCCAAACCGAGCAAAACTAACTAAAGGCATCTCCAAAACGCCTCGAGACGACACGATGTACGGTGTAGGCCGATTTGGCCAAAGAAACTCACGAGAACTTACCTCGCGTCCAAAGCAGCTTAAACTCCGTCCACGAGCACTGTTTACCTAAGCAATTTACAAGGATTTACGTTAAACGAGTTTATTCAAAAATCTCGAAATTTCGTAAATTCTAACATTTTTCCTAAATCGATTAGATTCGTCCAAATACGTCCAATACAACCTTTATATACTTAATCACAGTAAATCCATGAGTTTCGGATCCTAAATCTCGATTTTTATCAAAACCCTAACTAAAACCTAATTATTTAAACGTTACGAAACTCGAAATCTAACGCTCTAAAACTATAGAGACATACCTAGAACGTCGATTGGAGGAGGAAACGTGAAGGACGGAGGAAAAACGGAACAAAACCGGAGGTCGGATCGTGAGAAACGTCGACGGCCAGAGAGGGTTTGCGAGAGAGAAAAGAGAAACAGAGAGGAAGTGGTTCTGGAATTCGAAGAGGAGAAATGAAATGAAATAAAAGAATTTTGATTGATTTATAATATTGAATTTGCTAATTACCAAATTGCCCTTATTTGGTTTTTATATTGATTTCGTTCTTCGGTTCGTTAATCGTCTAGCCATTCGACCTCTCCAAACGTCCTTACTTCACCAATAAGTCTAACTTATTATTTGGGACTTAATAAAACTGTCCGTTCACAATTCGGACCTCATTTACTATTTTTACAAGAACGTCTTTTTCATTACGAAAAGCTTAATTGTTCGGAATATAGCGTTTGATCTCCGAAAATTCCCGTAAATTTCTTAAAATTCTTATTATTCGTTAGGATCGTAATGACGCTTTCTTTTTGTGAAATGGACCTGGTTTGACATATTTACCAAAAATGCCACTATATAATAAAATAACAATATAATATATTAAATCCGAAATCCGTACAAGCCGGATATTACAGTCTATCCTAGTTCTGAACCAGTTTCTAAGAACCCATATAGATTGGCGCCCGCCGAGCTAAAGGAGTTGAAATCTCAGCTAGAAGAGTTGTTGGATAAGGGCTTTATTCGACCTAGCTTTTCTTCATGGGGTGCGCTAGTTTTGTTCGTTAAGAAGAAAGACAGAACTCTCCGGATGTGCATCGAATATCGAGAGTTGAATAAGTTGATAGTGAAAAGCAAGTACCCATTACCCCGAATAGATGATTTGTTTGACCAGCTACAGGGTGCCCGAGTATTTTCTAGGATTGATTTATGCTCGGGTTACTATCAGTTGAAGGTACAATGAGAAGATATTCTAAAGACAACATTTCGAACGAGGTACGGGCATTATGAATTCCTCGTAATGTCTTTTGGACTTACGAATACCCCCGCGACATTTATGGATTTAATGAACCGTGTCTTCAATGAATATTTAGACAAGTTTGTTGTTGTATTCATCGACGACATCTTGGTCTATTCTAAGACGAGGGAGGAACACGAAGAGCATTTACGGATTGCCTTGAGAAATTTGGAGAAACATCAGCTTTACCCGAAGTTCTCCAAATGCGAGTTTTGGTTGGATCGGATTAACTTCCTCGGCCACATTATAACTCAAGAAGGGATTTCTGTGGACCCAAGCAAGATTCAAGCTGTAAGAGATTGGCCACAGCCTAAGAATGTACGAGAGATACGCGGATTCCTCGGATTGGTCGGGTATTACCGTAAGTTTATTGAGGGGTTTTCAAAGATCGTGGTCCCTCTTTCTCGCTTGACAAGGAAAAATGAGAAATTTGTATGGTCGACTGCATGCGAGAAAAGCTTTGAGGAGTTGAAGCAGAAATTGACCACAGCTCTAGTTTTGACACTGCCTGTCAAAGGCGACAAGTTCAGCATTTATTGTGATGCATCTAAAGTTGGACTTGGATGTGTGCTTATGCAGGAGGGAAGGGTTATTGTGTATGCTTCTCGACAGTTGAAGCCGTACAAGCAGAATTACCCAACGCATGACTTGGAATTAGCAGCAGTTGTCTTTGCGTTGAAAATCTGGAGACACTACCTGTATGGACAGCAATGTGAAGTGTTCTCAGATCACAGGAGTTTAAAATACCTATTTACACCGAAAGAACTAAATATGCGGCAAATGAGGTAGTTGGAGTTCGTTAAAGATTATGACTTTGAGATCAAATACTACACAGGCAAAGCAAACAAGGTCGCAGATGTAACACCCGACAACTTCGGTCAGATGATTTTCTCAATAGAATTAACTGTCACCTGTTTATTTTTTTTAACCTTTTGATTTAATGTCTTAATGCCAAGTTTTTATGTATTTTGTCTTAAACTTGTGCGGTGGCAGATTGGTAATAAAGTGGGATTTTTGCTTATATAAATAGAATAAGGAAATCCTTAAACCTCTCAAAAACCTCACTATAGCCGTCACACTTTCCTCTTCGATTTCTCCACTCTCCAGAGCTCTCTCTCAGCCGGTGACTTCTCCACCAGCGAGCGATTTCTCCTGTATCCACTCCGATAACCCACATTCGAGGTAAGGTTCTGACAATGTAGTTGTTGGAAAAGTTATTTAGAGCACTGCTTTTAGCTAGAAACCCGCAGTCCGGATTTTGTTATGACAGAGTAAAATAGGAACATTGTTAAGCTGAGTTTGGTAATAGCATTGCCGATTTGAATCTGAACTTTTGACAACCGACTGTAAATAACTGCTAGGTTGAATCCGAATGTCTGGAATCTTGGAGCTTAACCCACGCACCCAAGGTGCTTGACGGAAAAGACTAAGAAATACAGAGTTTATGATGACATTTAGTTAGGACCTTATTAGTTTTTGAGTTTAAGTTATTTAACTACGAATATGAAATGTCATAGGCAAGGAAAGCTCAAGTGAAGGTGCTGCTCAGCTAAGGAATCCAGGTAAGTGAATGTATTAAGATTTCCGGCCACTAGGGCCCTACACCGCAAGGGTATTAGGAAATCATTGAGATGTCTGTCTGTTGACTATGACTAGTTATTGCCATGATATGAAGAATTTGTGTAAGAAGATGTTAAGTTACAGGATGTTTTGCTTGTCCCTATGGTATGACTTCTCTCTGTGAACTTCATGTTTATGCATTGAGTCCACGTTTATGACTGAGTTAAGAACATGAAAAGTAAATGTAATCATGATTAAGTGCAGGACGGGGAAAAGAGACTATGACAAGTATAGCTCGTGGATTCTCCCCCTGGTGGAGGCCGAGTTGATGATATGTATGGCTCGCGAATTCTCCCACTGGTGGAGGTCGAGTTGATGATGTGTATGGCTCGCGAATTCTCCCACTGGTGGAGGCCGAGTTAGTCGTTACTATGATTGCCGCGATAGGCAAATGACTATGTACCCCTGTCTTTCTCCCTCGTCTCCTGCCTTAATACATGCTATGTAAATAATGAAAATGAGCATGAATGAAGAAAGATTTACGGACTTATGTTTATTAATTTGTACACTCATGTATGTCTGCCAGCATGCATTCCTTACTAAGCATTAGGCTTATAGTTAAACCTTATGGTGTAGGTGAAGAAGGTTCAGGTGAGGATGCTATGTTCAAAGAGAATGTTTAAAGCTGGTTGCTGGAGGATGCTCAGAATGACAGTGCAGGACTGGAGAGGCGATTGATGACCCTTGGTTATGCTCATAGTATGTCGGTGGTTTATATGATAAAAAAGGTCTAAGTGGATTAAGATTTCTTATAACAATGGAGTCTGAATTAGCTGATTTAAAATTCGGAATCTGTTAGGGATTTTAAGGACTAATGAATGGTCTGTTTTACTTAAGTCTTCCGTTATCTATACTCTGAATGAATTGTAGTTTATCAGTAAGGTTTATGGTCAAGTTGAGCTATATAAATGTTGGAATGAGTTCTGTCGTAGAAGTTTCTATCGATGGAAACTAAGTTAGCGTTTTCTACCGTTAGATATGGTTTAGCTATCGGTAGAAGTCGAGATAAATTTTCCCTTTCGGAAGATGAAATCTGTGGTGTTAATGAGGTACGTGAGAGGCTCGTGTCGAGCGGGCAGAAATAAAGTGTCATGTCATCGGCAGAAGTAGAGTATTTGTCATCGGTAGTTGTAGGTATTTAGAAGTAGAGTGTTATGCCATCGGCAGAAGTAGAGTGTTATGCCATCGGCAGAAGTAGAGTGTTATGCCATCGGCAGAAGTAGAGTGTTATGCCATCGGCAGAAGTAGAGTGTTATGCCATCGGCAGAAGTAGAGTGTTATGCCATCGGCAGAAGTAGAGTATTACGTCATCGGCAGAAGTAGAGTGTTATGCCATCGGCAGAAGTAGAGTGTTATGCCATCGGCAGAAGTAGAGTGTTATGCCATCGGCAGAAGTAGAGTGTTATGCCATCGGCAGAAGTAGAGTGTTATGCCATCGGCAGAAGTAGAGTGTTATGCCATCGGCAGAAGTAGAGTGTTATGCCATCGGCAGAAGTAGAGTGTTATGCCATCGGCAGAAGTAGAGTGTTATGCCATCGGCAGAAGTAGAGTATTACGTCATCGGCAGAAGTAGAGTATTTTGTCATCGACAGATGTAGGTATTTGTGTCATCGGCAGATGTAGAGTATTACGTCATCGGCAGAAGTAGAGTGTTATGTCATCGGCAGAACTAGAGTATTACGTCATCGGCAGAAGTAGAGTATTACGTCATCGGCAGAAGTAGAGTGTTATGCCATCGGCAGAAGTAGAGTATTTTGTCATCGACAGATGTAGGTATTTATGTCATCAGCAGATGTAGTGCATTTTTCCACCGGAAGATGTAAGAGATATTTTGTCGTTAAAGCTACCGGAAGATGTCTTCTTGATCGTTGTTCATTAATGGACACGTGATCTGCACATGTTCACCGGTAGATGTATTAGGAAGTTTGTCGTTAGTGCCCGGATGGGGTGTTTTCTATCGGTAGATGAAGCCTGTTTTTCATCGGCAGATGTTGTGTCTGTGACTATCGGCAGATGCCGCTTAAAAGAGGTGTAGAAAAGATGTGTTGCGTGGCTGGCACGTGACCATCGGTCGATGTGAGCCTAGGACTCCATCGACAGATGCATTAAGATGTGTTTCCAAATAAAAATAATAATATAAAAGTAAACGCACCGTTAATGAATAAGATGCATGAAGCATGAACCAAATGATTAGGAGATTAAGAATGGTGATCACGTGACGGCTCCTGGCCGGGGTCGTTACAATTATGGTATCAGAGCCAAACCAGGTTCTAAAACCGATTCTGCAGACTGCCTCCCAGCACTGACTGTCACATGAGCACACCTCAGCAACTGTATGTATTTATGAATTCATATATGTCATTAAGTTAAGATATACCTGTAGCGATTTGTCAGGAATCCCAAAATGGTTAGAGGTCAGCAGAGAGAGACCAATGAGGATAGCAATGCTATTGCTCAATTGACTGAGTTAGTCATGCGCCAGTCTCACCAGATAGAACGACTGATGACAGCTAGAGAAGAACAAGGCAACTCCAGTACTAACGCAACTCATGATCATGGGGGTGAGCGTTTCCATCGGCTTCGACCCCCGGTGTTTAATGGGTATGTTTCGGATCCTATTCATGCTGAGGAATGGATTCGAAAGATTGAAGACATGTTTAAGTATGCAAAGGTTGATGAAGGGGATAAGGTCACCTATGCTGTCTTTCACTTGGAGTTAAGTACAAGGCATTGGTGGGACTCGATCCAGAACACCGCTAATGCCGAAGCTATGACCTGGGAGATGTTCAAGACTGCCTTCTTTGACAAGTACTTCAATCGGACTGTGCGGGCCAATAAGAAGAGGGAGTTTATGAACCTAAAGCAGACGGGCTCCGTGACAGATTACATCTGCAGATTTGAGACCTTGTCTCGATTTGCATCCCGGTTGGTGGATGACGAGGAGAATAAAATTTACCAGTTTGTTCAAGGACTGAAGCCGAGTCTGTACATGAAAGTGAAAACCGCTGGTATCCACAACGTGCCATTTACTGAGGTCACGGCTAAAGCCTTGGAGATGGAAGAGGCTGAAATGACAGTTTATGAGCAGCGAGACCAGTCAAAGAAGCCTATCAAGGATGTTCAACAGCCACCACGTCAAAACAAGGGCTGGCAGCCACAGCAGAATAGGGGACCACAGCAGCAGAGGGGTGTGAAGAGGCCTTACAACCAGAATGATGACCAAGGAAAAGGAAAGAGACCTCTGGCACCTCTATGCCCTACATGTCAGAAGAACCACCCTGGTGAGTGCAGGTTGTTGTCGGCCCGCTGTTTCAGGTGTGATAAGACCGGACACATGGTCAAAGATTGTCCCATGCCGCCAGACCCGAACCGTGCAAGGGTTGAACCTAGAGTGTACGCGTTGATGGAAGATGAGGAAGCTGTTCTGCATACAGTCATATCAGGTACCATCATGATCTGTGGTTTTGCTGCTTATACACTTATAGATACAGGGGCCACACACTCGTTTATATCAACCTTGTTTGTATACAATCATAACATAGGATCTTTACCAGCTGAAAGGTCATATAGTGTTATGTTACCATCAGGGAAGTCCCTACATTCAGAACAGATTGTTAAGGGTGACGTTGTGTCCCTAGGGGATAGGAATCTCTATGCGGAACTAATTGTTATTGACATAAAAGGGTATGAAGTGATATTAGGGATGGATTGGTTATTTAGGCATCATGCCACAATAAGTTGTAGATCTGGAATAGTTGATTTTAGACCCCCAAATGGTAATCATTATTCCTTCCAAGCTATTCCTAAAATAAGTAAGATACCAATTATATCCTCACTAGAAATTTACCGAATGCTGAGAAGTGGTTGTGAGAGCTACCTGGCTAGTGTAATAGATGATCGGGTGAAGAATAAAATTGAGCTACAAGATATTCCTATAGTTTGAGAGTTTCTCGAGGCATTCTTAGATGATTTACCGGGTATACCACCTGATAAAGAAATAGAATTTGTAATTGATACATACCCTGAGGCATCACCTGTATCTAAGAATCCTTACCGTATGGCACCTGTTGAGTTGAAAGAATTGAAGGTCCAACTGCAGGAATTGGTTGACAAGGGATTCATACGCCCCAGCAGTTCTCCTTGGGGTGCACCAGTCTTATTTGTAAGGAAGAAGGATGGTTCTCTTAGGATGTGCATAGACTACAGGGAACTAAATAAGTTGACAATCAAGAACAGGTACCCCTTACCTAGGATTGACGATTTGTTTGACCAATTGCAAGGAGCTAAGGTATTTTCAAAGATAGATTTACGTGCGGGCTATTACCAACTGAAGGTTAAAGAAGAAGATGTACCAAAGACAGCCTTCAGAACCCGCTATGGACATTATGAATTCTTGGTCATGTCGTTTGGATTGACAAATGCCCCCGCAGCCTTCATGGACTTAATGAACCGTGTGTTTCGTGAGTATTTGGATAAGTTTGTAATTGTATTCATAGATGATATCTTGATATACTCCCGAACTGTGGCTGACCACGAAGAACATTTGAAAGTAGTTTTGACAACATTGAAGGAGCATCAACTTTATGCCAAGCTGTCTAAGTGTGAGTTTTGGTTGGATAAAGTTAATTTCCTTGGCCATGTAGTTTCTGCTAATGGCATATCCGTAGACCCGACCAAGATCCAGGCAGTAAAGGATTGGCCTCAACCTAAGAATGCCAGTGAAGTCCGCAGCTTCCTTGGATTGGTAGGCTATTACAGAAAGTTCATCAAGGGATTTTCTATGATAGCTAAACCCCTGACGAGTTTGACAAAGAAGGACATTAAGTATTCTTGGACTGAAGCCTGTGAAGATAGCTTTCGGACGTTGAAACTGAAGTTAACAACAGCCCCTGTATTGACCCTCCCAACCGAAGAAGGAAAATTTAGTGTTTACTGTGATGCGTCTAAAGTTGGTTTAGGTTGTGTCCTGATGCAAGAGGGTAAAGTTATAGCGTATGCTTCTAGGCAGCTAAAGAATCACGAGCAGAATTACCCCACCCATGATCTAGAACTAGCTGCTGTTGTTTTTGCCCTGAAGATTTGGAGACACTATTTATATAGACAGCAGTGTGAGGTGTTTTCTGACCATAAAAGTCTAAAGTACCTCTTCACACAGAAGGAGTTGAACATGAGACAGAGACGTTGGTTGGAATTTGTCAAGGACTACGATTTTGAGATCAAGTATCACCCGGGGAAGGCTAACTCTGTAGCTGATGCATTGAGTAGGATGTCAACAACAATGCAGCCCGCGGTTTCAACCATGTCTATACCTTTGAGAACAGAAGTTCAGAAGTTTGGCTTGGAGATAGTTCCAGAGTTATCAATCTTGCTCGCTGAGTTAACTATTCAACCAACAATTTTGGAAAAGATCAAGGATGCACAACAGAGGGATTCAGTGGAAAATATCAGCATGATGGATAAGTTGAAAGACACCACCTCCGAGTTCAGTCTCTCCAAGAATGGAATCCTGAGGTTTAGAAATCGGTGGTGCATTCCTAATGATGTGGAATTGCGCAAGTTGATCTTGGCTGAGGCGCACTCCTCTTCTTTTTCTGTACATCCTGGCTGCACCAAGATGTACCGAGACCTGAAGTTACAATACTGGTGGCCTAACCTAAAAAGGGATGTTGCTAAGTATGTAGAGTCCTGTTTAGTATGTCAACAAGTCAAAGCCGAGCACCAACGTCCAGGAGGTACTCTTCAGCCTTTGCCTATCCCCGAATGGAAGTGGGAACACATAGCTATGGATTTCGTAGTAGGACTACCTAAGACGACAAAAGGACATGATTGTATTTGGGTTGTGGTGGATAGGATGACAAAATCAGCCCATTTCTTACCTGTAAGGACCACCTATACGATGGACCAATTTGCTGATCTCTATGTTCAGGAAATTATTAGGTTGCATGGAATCCCGGTATCCATTGTTTCTGACCGTGACCCCAGGTTTACCTCTCGATTCTGGAAAAGTTTGCAAGGTACATTAGGTACAAAGTTATCTTTCAGCACGGCTTTTCACCCACAGACCGATGGCCAATCAGAAAGGACTATTCAAATACTCGAAGATATGTTGAGAGCATGTGTACTTGACTTTCAGACGACTTGGAGCAGACATTTACCTCTGGTTGAGTTCTCCTACAATAACAGTTATCAGTCCACCATTGGTATGGCACCATATGAAGCACTGTACGGTAGGAAATGTAGGTCACCTCTTTATTGGGATGAGATTGGTGAAGCAAAACTTCTTGGACCCGATATTCTGCAGCAAATGTCAGATAAGATTGCCATTATTCGGAAAAGAATGATGACTGCACAAAGCCGGCAGAAGTGTTATGCAGATCAAAGGAGAAGGGAACTCGAGTTTGCAGTAGGAGATGAGGTATTCTTAAAGGTGTCACCATTTAAAGGAGTCTTAAGATTTGGTAAGAAAGGAAAACTTAATCCGAGATTTATTGGACCCTTCCCTGTCTTGGCAAAAGTCGGGAGTACAGCTTACAGACTGCAACTGCCTCCATCATTGAATAAAGTTCATAATGTCTTCCATGTGTCAATGTTAAGGAAGTGCATGCGTGATCCGATGCAGGTCATCCAGCCATCAGATATTGGTTTAGAGCCGACACTGGAGTATGAGGAGAAACCAATACAGATATTGGAATATGCAGTCAAGACTCTGAGAAACAAAGAGATTCCATTAGTGAAAGTTTTATGGACGAATCACGGCATTGAAGAAGCCACATGGGAAAGACGGCAGGAGATGTTGGACAAATATCCAGAGTTATTTGCTTGACCAATTTTCGAGGACGAAAATTTTGTTTAAGGAGGGGTGGATGTAACACCCGACAACTTCGGTCAGGTGATTTTCTCAATAGAATTAACTGTCACCTGTTTATTTTTTTTAACCTTTTGATTTAATGTCTTAATGCCAAGTTTTTATGTATTTTGTCTTAAACTTGTGCGGTGGCAGATTGGTAATAAAGTGGGATTTTGGCTTATATAAATAGAATAAGGAAATCCTTAAACCTCTCAAAAACCTCACTGTAGCCGTCACACTTTCCTCTTCGATTTCTCCACTCTCCAGAGCTCTCTCTCAGCCGGCGACTTCTCCACCAGCGAGCGATTTCTCCTGTATCCACTCCGATAACCCACATTCGAGGTAAGGTTCTGACAATGTAGTTGTTGGAAAAGTTATTTAGAGCTCTGCTTTTAGCTAGAAACCCGCAGTCCGGATTTTGTTATGACAGAGTAAAATAGGAACATTGTTAAGCTGAGTTTGGTAATAGCATTGCTGATTTGAATCTGAACTTTTGACAACCGACTGTAAACAACTGCTAGGTTGAATCCAAATGTCTGGAATCTTGGAGCTTAACCCACGCACCCAAGGTGCTTGACGGAAAAGACTAAGAAATACAGAGTTTAGGATGACATTTAGTTAGGACCTTATTAGTTTTTGAGTTTAAGTTATTTAACTACGAATATGAAATGTCATAGGCAAGAAAAGCTCAAGTGAAGGTGCTGCTCAGCTAAGGAATCCAGGTAAGTGAATGTATTAAGATTTCCGGCCACTAGGGCCCTACACCGCAAGGGTATTAGGAAATCATTGAGATGTCTGTCTGTTGACTATGACTAGTTATTGCCATGATATGAAGAATTTGTGTAAGAAGATGTTAAGTTACAGGATGTTTTGCTTGTCCCTATGGTATGACTTCTCTCTGTGAACTTCATGTTTATGCATTGAGTCCACGTTTATGACTGAGTTAAGAACATGAAAAGTAAATGTAATCATGATTAAGTGCAGGACGGGGAAAAGAGACTATGACAAGTATAGCTCGCGGATTCTCCCCCTGGTGGAGGCCGAGTTGATGATATGTATGGCTCGCGAATTCTCCCACTGGTGGAGGTCGAGTTGATGATGTGTATGGCTCGCGAATTCTCCCACTGGTGGAGGCCGAGTTAGTCGTTACTATGATTGCCGCGATAGGCAAATGACTATGTACCCCTGTCTTTCTCCCTCGTCTCCTGCCTTAATACATGCTATGTAAATAATGAAAATGAGCATGAATGAAGAAAGATTTACGGACTTATGTTTATTAATTTGTACACTCATGTATGTCTGCCAGCATGCATTCCTTACTAAGCATTAGGCTTATAGTTAAACCTTATGGTGTAGGTGAAGAAGGTTCAGGTGAGGATGCTATGTTCAAAGAGAATGTTTAAAGCTGGTTGCTGGAGGATGCTCAGAATGACAGTGCAGGACTGGAGAGGCGATTTATGACCCTTGGTTATGCTCATAGTATGTCGGTGGTTTATACGATAAAAAAGGTCTAAGTGGATTAAGATTTCTTATAACAACGGAGTCTGAATTAGTTGATTTAAAATTCGGAATCTGTTAGGGATTTTAAGGACTAATGAATGGTCTGTTTTACTTAAGTCTTCCGTTATCTATACTCTGAATGAATTGTAGTTTATCAGTAAGGTTTATGGTCAAGTTGAGCTATATAAATGTTGGAATGAGTTCTGTCGTAGAAGTTTCTATCGATGGAAACTAAGTTAGCGTTTTCTACCGGTAGATGTGGTTTAGCTATCGGTAGAAGTCGAGATAAATTTTCCCTTTCGGAAGATGAAATCTGTGGTGTTAATGAGGCACGTGAGAGGCTCGTGTCGAGCGGGCAGAAATAAAGTGTCATGTCATCGGCAGAAGTAGAGTATTTTGTCATCGGCAGTTGTAGGTATTTATGTCATCGGCAGATGTAGAGTATTACGTCATCGGCAGAAGTAGAGTGTTATGTCATCGGCAGAAGTAGAGTATTACGTCATCGGCAGAAGTAGAGTATTACGTCATCGGCAGAAGTAGAGTGTTATGCCATCGGCAGAAGTAGAGTATTTTGTCATCGACAGATGTAGGTAT
The DNA here is from genome assembly GCA_022432975.1 of Begonia masoniana. Lineage (NCBI taxonomy): Eukaryota > Viridiplantae > Streptophyta > Magnoliopsida > Cucurbitales > Begoniaceae > Begonia > Begonia masoniana. The sequence continues at coordinate 23,011,029 of CM039511.1, forward strand.
TTATGTCATCGGCAGAAGTAGAGTATTTTGTCATCGACAGATGTAGGTATTTATGCCATCGGCAGATGTAGTGCATTTTTCCACCGGAAGATGTAAGAGATATTTTGTCGTTAAAGCTACCGGAAGATGTCTTCTTGATCGTTGTTCATTAATGGACACGTGATCTGCACATGTTCACTGGTAGATGTATTAGGAAGTTTGTCGTTAGTGCCCGGATGGGGTGTTTTCTATCGGTAGATGAAGCCTGTTTTTCATCGGCAGATGTTGTGTCTGTGACTATCGGCAGATGCCGCTTAAAAGAGGTGTAGAAAAGATGTGTTGCGTGGCTGGCACGTGACCATCGGTCGATGTGAGCCTAGGACTCCATCGGCAGATGCATTAAGATGTGTTTCCAAATAAAAATAATAATATAAAAGTAAACGCACCGTTAATGAATAAGATGCATGAAGCATGAACCGAATGATTAGGAGATTAAGAATGGTGATCACGTGACGGCTCCTGGCCGGTGTCATTACAGCAGATGCCTCTAGCAGAATGCCTTCTACGAGTCAGCCTTCACTTGCAGCGATGTCGGTGATGTTGAAGTCTGAGATTGAGAGGTTTGATGTGGAGATTGTGGCTGAGTTGTCCACAATGCTTACCAACATTTCTCTCAGGCCGACAATACTCGACAAATTATGTGAAGCTCAATGGGAAGACTTAGAGTGTGACAAGCACCGTTTGGGCATGACATCCGTGAACTCGTCCGATTTCAACTTGTCGGATGATGGTATTTTAAAATTCAGGCATATGTGGTACGTGCCTGATAATGAGGAGTTGAAGAGAGAAATCTTGGCTGAGGCACATTCTTCGGCCTATTCGGTACATCCAGGAAGCACCAAAATGTATCGAGACCTAAAGCAGCATTTATGGTGGCCTAACATGAAGAGAGAGGTGGCCAGGTATGTAGAGACCTGTCTGATTTGTCAAAAGGTCAAGGCAGAACATAAGAGGCCGGCAGGAATCTTGCAACCCATGTCCTATTCCGGAGTGGAAATTATAGCAGATTTCAATGGATTTTATTGTTGGACTCCAAAGAACAACGAAGGGGCATGATAGCATATGGGTGATAGTGGATCGTTCAACGAAATCGGCTCACTTTCTTCCAGTTAAAACAACATTCTCGATGGATCAGCTCGCCGAACTCTATGTGCAAGAGATTGTTAGACTGCACGGGGTGCCTGTTGTAACACCCGAGTTTTTCGGGTTTCCGCTCCAAGGCTATTTTCGTAAATAAGTAAATTGGGTCCGTTTTGTGAGCGGATAGTTTTATTAGGATCCTAGAAATTTATGGGGATTTGTAGAAGAATAAGTGAAATTTTAGAAACCCAAATCGAGAAGAGTAATATTAAAATTCCCGTTTTAGCCTTTTAGTATGTTAATTCGTAAAAATAGCAAAATAAGTCTGTTTTGTGAACGGTGAGTTTTGTTAGAACTCTAAGATTAAATTGGAATATTTGGAGAAATAAGGAAGTTGCAGAGAGACCGAATCGATAGACTAATTAAAGGAATAGTTTTAGTTTATTATAATTATAATAATTATTATTATTAATTTAATAAATAAATAAAAAATAAATAAATAAAACAACAGAATGGCCCGAAGGCCATTCTGTTGTTCGAGCTCGAGCCCGAGCTCTGCGAGCGAACAGGGGAGGCGACGAGCGTCGATCTCCGACCAAAACCACCGGCGTTTCGACGCCCTCCGGCCAGATGACGGCGACGAGCAGTCTCCGGCCTGACTCCGCGCACGAACTGACCAGGTAAGCTCGGTTTTCTCCTTTTCGGTTCGGTTTGTGGCTGTGCGTGGCCAGCTCGATTGAGCTCCGATCGCCGGCTCTTTTTGATTGCTTTCAGCGTCAATTGGCCGAGCTTAATGCCGGCGTAGGTCGCCGAGCAGCATGGTGCTCGGATTTTACTGGAAACAGTGAAACCCGAATTAGGGCTTAGGGTTTTCTTAAATGGAAACTTCGATTTTAGGTTAGTTTATGTTAATTGGATGTTAGGAGGATAGATTGGTGAAGAAATTGATGGAATTTGATGAAAAATCAAAAGGGGGGAAATTTCCGATTAAGGGCAGTTTCGGTTTTCTGCAAAATTGACCTAGCTCCGGTCATTTGTTTTAAAATTCCTCTTGGCAGATTAAAATAGGTTATTAGAGGAGTACGTGGCCGCTGGAATCGTTCGATTCCGATAACCGACGCAAAAGTTACGCGCGTTTGAGTTTCGGGTCGGTTTTTACCGGACCCAAATTAGTGGCCCATTTAATTAGGTTTTAATTGGATTAGGCTAGAAATAGTAGTTTAAGATGTTTTCACAAAAATGAGAGTTTAGTTAAGCCCGAATGAGAAAATGGAAATTTTAGGAAAGAATTTCCTTAATTAGGAGATTAGTTTAAGTTTGAAATTAGTTTAATTAGGATTGATTTTAATGTACCTTATTTATGAAATGCTTTAGGTATTCCAAGTTCTTCAAGGACGGTGCTCGGCATAGCCACGGACGCCAGGTAAGTGGATGTTAGGTTTCCGACCCTTAAGGCCCTACATCGTGACAACGTTAGGTTTTACTACTTTGATGATGATTATGGGGATTTATGAGTCGGGTAGCTTAGAATGTTAGTTGTTTGTGAAGTTCGTTAAGAATAGTATATGTCCATGTACGTAGTGAATTGTTTGATGATATGTCGTACATAGATTTCTCATGCACATCATGTTTTAGAAAAAGTACGAAAATGTTTTAGCATATGATTTCACGATTTAAACGTAGAAACGACAACGATGTAAAACGAAAATGTAAAGTGTCTGAGGGAAGTGGTTCACCCCTCAGATGTAGATTGTGGAACGTCCAGAAAATGTATGATATCTGAAGGAAGTGGTTCACCCTTCAGGTAAAGATTTATATGTGGAACGTCTAGAGATCGAGAAACTAATCCGCCCTCCATTGGTAGAGGATTACATGTATGTATGATAGAAACGAAACGAATATGAATGATGAAACGAAACGAAACGAATATGAATGACGAAACGAAACGAAATGAATATGAACGATGAAACGAAACGAAATGATTATGTACGATGAAACTGTAGAAACTGCATATGTTAAGTAAAATTTTTTAAATTCATATAGTGCATTCCCTTACTAAGCATTAGGCTTAATGTATATGTTGCATGATGTAGGTGACAGGTGCGAAAGTGAGAGTTTCCCTTGATGACAAAGAACAGGTGGTCGACGGATGGTGCTCGTGGCGACGGGGTGTGTTTTGGCTTGATGATCCGATGACTTGAATGATGTATGTCGAATGATGTGAGTTAGTTTTGTTGGTTAGTAGGTCTACGTGTAGGTTTAATTTGTTAAAGTATCAAAGTGTTTAAGTATGTAGATTAGATGTTTTGATAGAAAAATGTATGAACAGTCAAGTTTTGATGTATATGTAGTGGTAGTAGATTGTTTAGAATGTAGAGTCTTAATTTTAGAAATATACTGGAACTGCTTGGGTTATTTTTAACAGGTAAGGATAAGCTCGATTTTTAGAGCGATCCATGCAGTTCGTTTTCTTGAATTTGTCTGAAATTGTAGGTTATATTAGTGTCATGTTTTGATGATCGAGGAATGAGTGATTTTATGGGATTTCAACAATCTGAGACTTCAATTTAATGGTTTAGAAGTCGAAACATTATGAGTGATATAAAAAGAAAAATTTACGTGGTTACGAGAGTTTAAAGTTAAGGTTACGTTAGGGTTAGTTTGTTTAAGGGTTTTGGGTTATGTTTAAAGTAAAAATGAAAAAGTTTATGCAAAAAATACGAGGGCTTAGGTAATGATTATGTCACGGAAAGTCCGTGGCGGCCCTGATCGGGTTGGGGTCGTCACACCTTTTTCCATAGTTTTAGACCGAGATCCAAGGTTTACTTCGAAATTTTGGAAAAGTCTGCACAAAGCCATGGGAACCCAGTTGAACTTTAGCACGACATTTCATCCTCAGACTGATGGTCAGACAGAGCGAACGAATCAAATTCTTGAGGATATTCTTAGAGCCTGCGTGTTAGAGTTTCAAGGCTCGTGGAGCAGGTACTTGCCATTAATTGAGTTTTCGTATAACAATAGCTTCCAAGCTACCATTGGCATGGCTCTGTATGAAGCGCTGTATGGACAAAAATGTAGATCACCACTATATTAGGATGAGGTCGGTGAAGCTAGCATCATTGGCCCCGATATTTTACAGCAAATGGCGGAGAAGATTTCCGTTATTAGACAGTGCATTGAGGTAGCTCAGAGCCGTCAGAAAAGCTACGCTGACAATAGACGAAGGGAGTTGGAGTTTAATGAAGGTGATGAGGTTTATTTGAAAATTTCTCCATTCAAAGGTGTCATGAGGTTTGGGAGACGGAGTAAGCTAAATCCTCGTTACGTTGGGCCCTTTCCTATTTTGAAGAGAATTGGGAAGATGGCATATCGACTACAGCTACCGGCATCAATGGAGGGCATCCACAACGTCTTCCACGTGTCTATGCTCAGGAAGTGTGTACGTGACCCATCGCATGTCATAGAAGCACGGGAGATGGGGTTACAACCAACGCTAACCTATGTGGAAAGACTTGTACAAATTTTTGAATCCTCTATTAAGGTGTTGAGAAACAAGAAAATCCCGCTTGTCAAAGTGTTATGGCGGAATCACGGAGTAGAGGAAGCTACCTGGGAGAGGCAGCAAACTATGATGGCTAAGTATCAAGAATTATTTGTGTAATCAATTTTGAGGACAAAATTTCTATAAGGTGGATGAAATATAACACCCGGTTTTACGGGTTTTTGAATCATGCTCGCAATGGCAATTTCGTAAATAATTGAAATGTAACAACCTCATTAAGATCGAGACTGATTCATTTTCATAAATCATTTACACTAAGTTTACCCTCTATATTTTTTTTTAACATAACTCAAGGACAAAGCCATATCTGACAAAACTAATCCCTTCAAAAACTCGGCTCCCTCATAAAACTATCGACATAGTCAGTCACAGAGTCGATCGACATGACTCAGACATCGGTTCCATAACGTGTTCGGGTAGAAGAAAAGTGCCCTCGGACCACTCGACTTCATCATTCGCTGGCTGCATGGATTTGCAGACATCTACCGATAGGAACACATTCCCCAATGTCACGTGCATTCCGCGTGACTCAGTAGACGTCGTCCAGTAGAAGGCATCATCTGATGGACACGAGCGTTTCACGTGACTCATGGACATCGCTCGGTAGAAGGCATCATTCGATGGACACGAGCGTTTCATGTGACTCATGGACATCGCCCGGTAGAGGGCATCATCCGATGGACACGACAAAACATAATTACTCACATCATCCGATCACAAAACGACAAGACTTAATACTCACTTCTTCCGATAGTGAAAACATCTACATCTACCGGTTGACATGTGAATCACACGTGACATATTAAGCATCATTCGATAGAAGACCTCTACCGGTGGATAAGAAATTCCTAGCATCTGCCGATAGTGATAATCAGCATCTGCCGATTGACATGTGCAACGCACGTGACATATAAGCATCATCCGATAGGAGACCTCTACCGGTGAATAAGAAATTCCTAGCATCTGTCGATTGTAATAATCAGCATCTACCGACGACAACATCTACGAAACGAGACATCCTGACTTTTCACAGACTTCAACTTGACTAAAATAAGATTTCACAGGTATAAATCATAGACTCATCTAGAATACGTGTAGCGGAAGACTTAAATAAATCATAAATCATTCTATCTCCTCATTATCATTCTTAAACTTAGAAATCTAGTCAGACAAATCCCAAAATCCATCGTGTTAAGAAAATCTCTTCCTACTTAATTTCAGTATGTATAATTCTTACTAACATCATAAGAGCAGTAACCACGGGTTATTCTCGCCTTTCCAACCACAATTTGTCACCCTGAGCATCATCCAGCAACCAGTCTTAGACATCCTCACTGAATTTGGAATCCTCACCTGGTAGTTCTTCACCTACATCATAAGGTTTAAACTATAAGCCTAATTCTTAGTAAGGAGTGCAATACTAATATGTATGCATGAATGCACAGTTGAAAAGAACACATTTACATAATCATTTCACATTACATTCTTGTTCATGTTCTTGTTCATCGTTTACATCACGTTCTTGTTCATTGTTTACATCACGTTCTTGTTCATCGTTTACACCACGTTCTTGTTCATCATTTACATCATGTGGATTAAGGGAGGATTTGTACCGAAAAGGGGGTTGACAGTGAAGGTGTACATAGTCCCTTGCGGGTCGTATTCATGGTCCTCCTTTTGGATAGTGACATACGCCAAACCGCCCCCAACCCTCTCTTAATCCTTGTTACATAAGTTTCATGTTCATATCTTGATCGTGAAGGAAAACATGCACTTAAAACATTTTCATATGCTTGAAAAGGAAAACAATCGTGAAGCATGAGTATGAGTATTCTCATTTCATCAGACTAAAAGGACAGCTCATTCATTCATCAAAAGATCATACTATCAACTCGAGTATCATAACCAAACAGACAATAGCACAGATAACCTTTAAACATTATAGACAACATCTACCTAGTACCCTTGTAATGTAGGGCCTTAATGGCCGGGAATCTTACTCACTCACTTACCTGGTTTTCTTAGCAAACTCGAGCACTTCTCCTCAGACTTCTTCACCTAAAATATTTCACATTACAGAGTTAAACAAAATCCTAAAAGTTCTAACCAAAAGTCATCCTAGAATCTAACATCTATGTTTCTAAATCTTCTTAGTCGAGCACCTTGAGTGCATAGATTAAACTTCCCGATCCTAAAATATCCAGATTCAATCTAGTAACTAACCACAGATTACAAATGCCATAACTATTACTCGACCAATGATGAATCTGAAACTACAAGTCTTAGCTCAAAACAGAGCTCTAAGTAACTAACCAGCAACTATATTGTCTAAGTCTTACCTGGAGCGTGGATTGTCAGGGTGGAGACTGAAGAATCGATCGTCGATGGAGGAGTAACTGGCCGAGAGAGAGGGAGAGAGGAAGAGCTCTGGAGAAGAGGGAAATCACCAAGAGATGAAACGTCGGCTACAGTGGGGTTTAATGAGGTTTAAGGATTTTCCATTTCTTATTTATACTAATTAAAATCCATCTTAATTACAATTGTGCCACTCAACCTAGTTTCACACTACATAGAATTCAATAAATCAGACATTAATTTAGAAGCAAAAAGGTCGATAAAAGGTGGCAGTTAAATCAGTTAAGAAAATCACCTGGCTGAAATCGTCGGGTGTTACATGAAATATGCCTGTTTTGCAAATCGAGGGTTTTAATGGAGTCCTTATAATTAATATGAATTTTGGGAGAATTATGGGAATTTATGAAAATTAAACCGAAATATAATGCTTAAGTTTCTGGTTTTGACCCTATAGAGATTTAATTAGTAGAAATAGTAAAATAAATCCGTTTGTCAAACGGAAGGTTTTATTAGAGCCCTATGAATCAATTAGAATTATTGGTAAAGTGAGAAATTTTTGGAGGAACCAAACCGATAGTCAAACCATAGGTTAAACGGGAATTCAAACCAAAGGGTAAACTTGTAATTTGACAAACCAATTTTTATTAAAATGCCAAAACCCTCATTTCTCCCACACTTTAACGTTTCTTCCTTCCTATCTGGCGATCCCCCTTCCAAGCAACTCTCATCGGGGATTCTCCTTCAAGCTTCAACGATCCTTCATCCGATCTTCGACTTTTCTTTACGTTTTCTCTCCCCCACGTGATTCTAGATGAGTTTCCAGTGTTTCTGGACATTTAATCTCGATTTCTAGGATGTTTAACATTAAGGTTTTTGTTAGATTTTGTCGGAAATAGTCGGGTTTTGCTAGGAAACGTTAGAAATTACTTTGTTAACGTTTATTGGGCGAAATAATAGATGATTTGGGCGTTTGTTTGGAAAAATCGGTTATGGAGCTTTGGAAAACCTCCATTAATGGAGTTTGATGATTTGTGAGCATAAGTTGCTCGATGAAATGCCCAAGAGAGATTTATTAGAGTTTTAGGAAATTTCTTTTAGTTAGGAGCTTTGTAAATTTTCGAAATTTTATGTTTAAGCTCGGTTTTAACAAAGGACACTACGGATTGATTTAGGTGATCAAGCTCAAAACGAGGAGCTCGGTGTGCTAAGGCCCTGAGGTAAGTTCTCGTGAACTACTGTGGCCGATTGGCCTACACCATAAGTCAAAAATCATGTTGAGGATTGTTTGGTGCATTGTTTGTTTATTTGCTTTGGTTTGGTAGTTAGGATTTAGTTATTTTATAGGTTAAGTATTGTGATGCATTGATAGAATTTGTGAGCTTTTTGATGGTATGCTCGTCGTGTATGCTTTATCGTTCATTGAATTGATCATGCATCACGGTTTTTAAAAACGTCATGAAAACGAATTTAAGCATGGACTTCATGAAAAGAACATACATGTAAAGGCAAGTAAAGTATCACAGTAAACAACCATGACATGGGGTTATCGGGGATAAGGTTCAGACTTGGCGTTCAGTGGTGAGCGGGTTTTCCTCCCTTCAGATGGTGTGGGCTTTATAACCGCTTGATGTGCCCGATCCATCTGTCGAGCATTTCCGATAACCATAGACTGACACGTACTGATAAATGAAATGACATGGACAGTTTTCATAGCATACATGATCATGTATATACATTTACGTAGAACTTGCTGAGATTTTTATCTCATAGGTGTCTTTATGGTGTAGGTAATTACGAGCAAGGTGAGGATGAGGTCCCTCCACCCGACGAGCCTGCAGCTTGAAGAAGGATGTTCGTGGGAGCGGCCGGCTCAGTCGATGCGAACACGAACAGTGGGGAGCATAGGTTATGTGTTTTGGGATTTTGGGGTGAAATGGGTTGACGGGTGATGATATTTTGATGAAATGTATAGAAATTCAAATTAGGATGTTTGGTATCTGGATAGGTTGAGAATTAATGTTTTTTGATGATTCTTTTTTATAACTTCCGCTATGTACGGATGGTTTTGATGAAAATAAATAGGGTATTGATGTTCGATGTGCATTTGGGTGAATATTGATTATTGTGGAACGTTCTGATGAAATAGAATAGACTTTGGATGATTTGGATGAGTTATGGCGATTGGAAAATAGGTTTGTGATTTTAAGTTGAAATCGATGTTTTGTGTCGGGAATTGATGATTTAGGTGGAATGTTCGGGTTTTGGGAGGTGTAATTTAATTGGATTGATGATGGTGAAAATTGAAGTATGTATTAGGTGAAAAAAATTGAAGAAAAATGGCAAAGTGGTAAGAAAAGGGGTGAATGTGCCCTCCCGATCGATCGCGCCCAAGCGCCGATCGATCGGAGGTTTTGGGTGGTTTTTAGTCGGGGACAAGAGAGGGCCCAATCGATCGGGCCTTGGTCCCGATCGATCGGCGTTTATAAATGGGTTGGCCCGATCGATCGGCCTTATGTCCCGATCGATCGGCGTTGATGAATGTTTTAGCCGAGAATCCAGAACTGGCCCTATCGATCAGGCCTTGGTCCCGATCGATCGGCGCCACACTTGCCCAACACGATTTTTTTTCAAAAAAAAAAAATTGACTCTTCAAAACACGTTTTAACCCGACCTTTTACGATACCTTTCTAACGTATTTTACGAGCGATCCCCAAGTAGTTTGAAGGATTTTAGGGACCCAATAATCGAATCAACATATTCCGAAAAATGGTCTTAACCCCGTTTTAGTGATTTAGATATTGACGAACTTACGGTTAAGTTAGAGCCCAAATGTCTAAATATGGATTGGAAGCCCGAGTCCGTTCTCTAGTTCACCGGTGGATGTGAACTACAGACAGAAATGAGTTCACCGGTGGATGTGAACTACAGACAGAAATGAGTTCACCGGTGGATGTGAACTACAGACAGAAATGAGTTCACCGGTGGATGTGAACTACAGACAGAAATGAGTTCACCGGTGGATGTGAACTACAGACAGAAATGAGTTCACCGGTGGATGTGAACTACAGACAGAAATGAGTTCACCGGTGGATGTGAACTACAGACAGAAATGAGTTCACCGGTGGATGTGAACTACAGACAGAAATGAGTTCACCGGTGGATGTGAACTACAGACAGAAATGAGTTCACCGGTGGATGTGAACTACAGACAGAAATGAGTTCACCGGTGGATGTGAACTACAGACAGAAATGAGTTCACCGGTGGATGTGAACTACAGACAGAAATGAGTTCACCGGTGGATGTGAACTACAGACAGAAATGAGTTCACCGGTGGATGTGAACTACAGACAGAAATGAGTTCACCGGTGGATGTGAACTACAGACAGAAATGAGTTCACCGGTGGATGTGAACTACAGACAGAAATGAGTTCACCGGTGGATGTGAACTACAGACAGAAATGAGTTCACCGGTGGATGTGAACTACAGACAGAAATGAGTTCACCGGTGGATGTGAACTACAGACAGAAATGAGTTCACCGGTGGATGTGAACTACAGACAGAAATGAGTTCACCGGTGGATGTGAACTACAGACAGAAATGAGTTCACCGGTGGATGTGAACTACAGACAGAAATGAGTTCACCGGTGGATGTGAACTACAGACAGAAATGAGTTCACCGGTGGATGTGAACTACAGACAGAAATGAGTTCACCGGTGGATGTGAACTACAGACAGAAATGAGTTCACCGGTGGATGTGAACTACAGACAGAAATGAGTTCACCGGTGGATGTGAACTACAGACAGAAATGAGTTCACCGGTGGATGTGAACTACAGACAGAAATGAGTTCACCGGTGGATGTGAACTACAGACAGAAATGAGTTCACCGGTGGATGTGAACTACAGACAGAAATGAGTTCACCGGTGGATGTGAACTACAGACAGAAATGAGTTCACCGGTGGATGTGAACTACAGACAGAAATGAGTTCACCGGTGGATGTGAACTACAGACAGAAATGAGTTCACCGGTGGATGTGAACTACAGACAGAAATGAGTTCACCGGTGGATGTGAACTACAGACAGAAATGAGTTCACCGGTGGATGTGAACTACAGACAGAAATGAGTTCACCGGTGGATGTGAACTACAGACAGAAATGAGTTCACCGGTGGATGTGAACTACAGACAGAAATGAGTTCACCGGTGGATGTGAACTACAGACAGAAATGAGTTCACCGGTGGATGTGAACTACAGACAGAAATGAGTTCACCGGTGGATGTGAACTACAGACAGAAATGAGTTCACCGGTGGATGTGAACTACAGACAGAAATGAGTTCACCGGTGGATGTGAACTACAGACAGAAATGAGTTCACCGGTGGATGTGAACTACAGACAGAAATGAGTTCACCGGTGGATGTGAACTACAGACAGAAATGAGTTCACCGGTGGATGTGAACTACAGACAGAAATGAGTTCACCGGTGGATGTGAACTACAGACAGAAATGAGTTCACCGGTGGATGTGAACTACAGACAGAAATGAGTTCACCGGTGGATGTGAACTACAGACAGAAATGAGTTCACCGGTGGATGTGAACTACAGACAGAAATGAGTTCACCGGTGGATGTGAACTACAGACAGAAATGAGTTCACCGGTGGATGTGAACTACAGACAGAAATGAGTTCACCGGTGGAAGTGAACTACAGACAGAAATGAGTTCACCGGTGGATGTGAACTACAGACAGAAATGAGTTCACCGGTGGATGTGAACTACAGACAGAAATGAGTTCACCGGTGGATGTGAACTACAGACAGAAATGAGTTCACCGGTGGAAGTGAACTACAGACAGAAATGAGTTCACCGGTGGATGTGAACTACAGACAGAAATGAGTTCACCGGTGGATGTGAACTACAGACAGAAATGAGTTCACCGGTGGATGTGAACTACAGACAGAAATGAGTTCACCGGTGGATGTGAACTACAGACAGAAATGAGTTCACCGGTGGATGTGAACTACAGACAGAAATGAGTTCACCGGTGGATGTGAACTACAGACAGAAATGAGTTCACCGGTGGATGTGAACTACAGACAGAAATGAGTTCACCGGTGGATGTGAACTACAGACAGAAATGAGTTCACCGGTGGATGTGAACTACAGACAGAAATGAGTTCACCGGTGGATGTGAACTACAGACAGAAATGAGTTCACCGGTGGATGTGAACTACAGACAGAAATGAGTTCACCGGTGGATGTGAACTACAGACAGAAATGAGTTCACCGGTGGATGTGAACTACAGACAGAAATGAGTTCACCGGTGGATGTGAACTACAGACAGAAATGAGTTCACCGGTGGATGTGAACTACAGACAGAAATGAGTTCACCGGTGGATGTGAACTACAGACAGAAATGAGTTCACCGGTGGATGTGAACTACAGACAGAAATGAGTTCACCGGTGGATGTGAACTACAGACAGAAATGAGTTCACCGGTGGATGTGAACTACAGACAGAAATGAGTTCACCGGTGGATGTGAACTACAGACAGAAATGAGTTCACCGGTGGATGTGAACTACAGACAGAAATGAGTTCACCGGTGGATGTGAACTACAGACAGAAATGAGTTCACCGGTGGAAGTGAACTACAGACAGAAATGAGTTCACCGGTGGATGTGAACTACAGACAGAAATGAGTTCACCGGTGGATGTGAACTACAGACAGAAATGAGTTCACCGGTGGATGTGAACTACAGACAGAAATGAGTTCACCGGTGGATGTGAACTACAGACAGAAATGAGTTCACCGGTGGATGTGAACTACAGACAGAAATGAGTTCACCGGTGGATGTGAACTACAGACAGAAATGAGTTCACCGGTGGATGTGAACTACAGACAGAAATGAGTTCACCGGTGGATGTGAACTACAGACAGAAATGAGTTCACCGGTGGATGTGAACTACAGACAGAAATGAGTTCACCGGTGGATGTGAACTACAGACAGAAATGAGTTCACCGGTGGATGTGAACTACAGACAGAAATGAGTTCACCGGTGGATGTGAACTACAGACAGAAATGAGTTCACCGGTGGATGTGAACTACAGACAGAAATGAGTTCACCGGTGGAAGTGAACTACAGACAGAAATGAGTTCACCGGTGGAAGTGAACTACAGACAGAAATGACTTGTTCACCGGTGGATGTGAACTACAGACAGAAGCGAACTGTTCACCGATAGATGTAAACTACAGACAGAAATGAGTTCACCGGTGGATGTGAACTACAGATAGAAATGAACTGTTCACCGGTGGAAGTGAACTACAGACAGAAATGAGTTCATCGGTGGATGTGAACTACAGACAGAAATGAGTTCACCAGTGGATGTGATTTTAAAGCAGCGGTGGATGTAATCAGAAGATGTAGTTTTAAAGGCAGAATTTGACAACTTTTGACATGAAGACGTATAAGCAGGGAACATAAACCAGAAGGCATAAAAGTTTCAGACCTTCAAAAAGAACGATTCAGAACATGATTTTCAGGACATAACAGAAAACATGACAGGAGTTTAAGAAATCAAACTGTATGGATAACTCTAAAACCAGAGACCATCCATAAACAGACTAATAGAGAGAACTCAAAGCAGTTCCAGAATATTTCAACACATTTCAAAATATATATACAACTGTCAAATACAGAGGTTTTAAACATCAATACAGGGTTGAACCTACAGAACTGAACCTACACTTCAAATGTTTTAAAACTTCAAAAGATGATACAGAACTTGACATAACTTCAGAAAATACATTCTCACAGGAAATATATTTGTCTGACTGCAGCAACCAACCCTCATGAGCTCGATCCACCAGCCACCTATTCGTAAGACTGAGGCACAAAGCCCTCATCTACGGGATCCGTACCAACATCAGAGAGTTCAACTATGAGCCTAGATGTAACGACCCTAAAACTGTACCCGTATTTCCGTACTATATTTATTTAATTTTATTTTATTTTATCCTAATATCATTAACTAAACTTTAGGCATAACCTAAACCGAAATCGAAACCAGAATCGAAATCGGAATTAAATTCTAACTTTTAAAACAAATTGAATAAAACCTAAATTAATTAATAAAAACTTAAATTAATTACATTAAAAACCATTTTACAAATAGAGAGGCGATTATTCGCTGGGGTGAATAATCGCCCCTAAGGCGATTGCAACAGGCGAGTAATCGCCTGTTGCATTGCCTGTGGCGATTGCTCGCCACAGTTTGTGGCGAGCAATCGCCACTCCCTCTGGATTTTTTTCCAGAGGGAGGCGATTCAATCGCCAGGGTTGGCGACTATTCGCCAACCCCTCTGCCCCTGTTTCCATTTCATCACTCTTCCATTCAATTTCTCCTACGCCAATAACACAGTACAACCTCTTCTTACACCCTAAACCATATAATAACATCACAAACACTCCCATTTGCTCATTCTTTTCACACTTCACCGTTCACCCAAATAAACGACTCGAAATACATTTTAAAACTAAGAACATTTTCATGAAAACGAACTACATGGGTACGTTTAAAACCTAAACAAATCCTCTTGTTTTCAATCACCACGCAGTTCCAAAATACATTCAATGAAAGACTTTTCAAACCATTATAAAACAGTTTCCAAAACATCAACATATACATATATACCTATCAACCATCCAGAATCAAACAACCTAAAATATTTCTATACAAACATCAGCCCAAAATGTCTCAAACCCTCAAAATCTATACATACTGTCCCCACGAGTCGGTAAGCCTCGACTGCGCCAGCACACCACCGCAGCCATCCCTCGTCAACTGGACTCATGCCTCAGGAGGAGGAATCTCATCCTCACCTGTATCCTCGTAATCACCTACACCATACAATACACTATGAGATAAAAATCTCAGCAAGCCCTCATAAATGCAACTATATGCTATGCGTGTGAGTTCAGAAATCATGCAGCATTTTCTTTACTTTACTCTGTGGGTGTCACCGAGATCTCAGCCTCCTAACCGGAGAGAGCACATCCAGCGGGCGGACTACTCTTTCCAGCTAGAAGAGGGGGGTACACGCTTACAACACGTACAGCCGTGCCTGAGCCCCATCTCGCATGACCATACATATGAGTGCAATAGATGTGGTATTGTGACAAGCCCCGCCCCTCTCCAGGCCAAATTGCGAGTACATAATAGATGTGGTATTGTGACAAGCCCCTGCGTGCCTCCACAATAGGTCAAGCCCCTCTCCAGGCCACATCGCCATTTTCAAAACATTGTGCAGAAATTCATTTTCATGCTCTTTCTTTAAAACACGTGATGCATGAACAATTCATAACAGAATTTAAACACTCAACATACATACCATCAAGACTGTAAAACATAATCTACAAAACATTTAAACCTAACTACCCAACCAAAGCAATATAAACTAGTGCGTCATCAAACTCCTCGAAACGACTTCGATCTACGGTGTAGGCCAATCGGCCGGAAAAGAATCATGAGAACTTACCTCGTGCCCGTTGCAGCACTTGCTCCGTCCACGAGCGTTGTTCACCTACGCAATTTTCATCAATTTGTCGTTAATACCAGCTTAAACAATTAAATGTCCAAATTTAACAAAAACCTTAACTAAGGAATTTGCCTAAAATATTCACCTAACTAATCGAAGTATTTAAACAACGATTAACGCTCGATAGTTTAAAATCACAATTAACGAGTTTTCCTAAAAACCCGAAAATTCACAAATTTTAACATTTCTCGCAATTCACTCTAACTCCGTCCAATAACGTTCAATACGTCCTTTATACCGTTAATTACTATAAACCTATTAATTTCGGACCCTAATTTGGGTTCGGTAAAAACTGACCCGAAACTTTGAACGCGCGTAACTTTCGTGTCGGTTATCAGAATCGAACGATTCCAGCGGCCACGCGCTCCTCTAACAACCTATTTCAACCTGCCAAAAGGAATTTTAAAACAAACGACCGTAGCTAGGTCAATTATCCAAAAACCCAAACTGCCCCTTTAAACCGAAAATCCCCTTTTTCGATTTTTCATCAATTCTCCTCCGGTTCTTCACCAATTAATCCCTCTCATACCTAATTGACATAATCTAATCAAAATCCCGAGCTACACACCATAAAAACCGAAATGCCAAAATAGGGCATTCTGAATTTTCGCTCAAATTGAGCACCCAGCTGTTCGGCAATCATTGCCGACATGAAGCTTTGCAAGACGATGCCGAGAACAGCCAGAAAGGGCCCGCGATCGGAGCTCAACAGAGCTCGCCATTCTCGGCCACAAACCGAGCAAGCGACAGGGGAGAACTCACCAGTTTTCGATCGAGTCTGGCGCGGAAAGGCTGAACCGAGCTTTGGCTTCAGCTCGTCGGAGTCTGCTCATCTGAACGGTGACCGGAATCGCGTGGTCGCCGGAATCGTCGCTCGACTTCCTCTTCGTCGCTCTCGGGTGCTTGGGTCGCGGTGAAGAAACACACAACAGAATGGTTTTTAACCATTCTGTTGTTTTAATTAATAATAATAATAATAATAATAATAATACTCTATTTTATTGAACGTCACTACCTCTCGTGTTTTCAACTGTTTCGAATTTCTTATTTCGCCAATAAATCCAACTTATTATCTGGGTTCTATTAAAACTGTCCGCTCGTAAATCGGACCTCGTTTACTATCTTTACTAAAATTATATTACGAGAAAAGTAATTACTCAGAATATAGCGTTATTATTCCGAAAATTCTCGTAAATTCGTTAAAATTCTTATTATTCGTTAGGATCGTAATGACGTTTTCTTTTCGTGAAACGGACCTGATTTGACATATTTTACAAAAATGTCATCCAATAATATAATATACAAATCCGTACAACCGGGTATTACACTAGAGCTCAGTAAGAACATATAAGAGTACAGTGATGCATATGTTGTGCATGAACATTTCAGAATACAGTGACATTACAGAACATTACTTTTTATCTGTCAGGAAGTGGGGTTTATAGGAGAACTAGGCGTAACATGAGTGCACTATTAGGCACTAGTAATTTACAGCAGAACACCAGTCCCCGACCCACACTAAACCGAACGTTACATTACCGGTTTTATCATTCTTAACTTTAAAACCGTGCACAGAAAACTTTTGCATGTCTTTCGGGAAAATCGTGTATACATGAGCATCTACAGTGCTTGAACTTAAAATAGTAGAAAACAGGAATAAGATAGCAGAACATAAGGAAAAAGCAGATAACTCAGAACATAACTCTAACCTTTCTACCTGAAACAACCCGACAGAAGTAAAAACCTAGTAACTCTGTGATGTAGGGCCTTAAGGGCCAACCTACGTATATGAACTTACTTGGTGTCCGAAAAGCAGCAAGCTTGCTCGTGAAACCACGGTGATGCACGAACCTATGACGTGCACGAAAAGAGAAGTTAACAAGCTGCAAATGCTAACTAATAACCTAGTAGAATAAGCTTCAACTCCATTCAAACCTTTAGAAAACACACCAACGTGTTTTCATACAAAGACAATGAGCTTCTCCAAATATCATAACCCTAAACTTCGATAAAACTCACATTTTTAACTTATTCAAACTTTTTAGCTTTAGCAGTTGTTTACCTTAAGCAGAGAAACAGAAGAAAACTGAGGAGACCGAAGTAGCTTCGAAGGGTGTTTGTCGTCTAGAAGAGAGAAAACAAAGGGGATTGGAAAGAAGCAGAGAAGAGAAGTGAAGAATGTTTCACGTAGGAGGAAGAGTATATCTTGTTCAACAAGTTGAACACATGGCAGCCATTCATTGGCTTCCTCCCACCTACCTTAATTCCTACCTAAACAACCCCTCCATTGGTTTTCTAACTAAATGAATGCTTTGGTTACTCCATAGTTTAGTTTTCCACTAAACATTCTAACAATTTTCACCAAAACATACATTATATTAGTATAAACCTAATCCCATTGGATAATTCGAGGGATAATTTGCAGGCCAAAAATGCCGGGTGTTACATTCTACCCACCTTAAATGGAATTTTGTCCCCAAAATTCGCTTAAACTTAAGGGTCTCTCAATCCCACTTTCCCCCATTATAAGGTTCTCTATTCTATAAACTTCTACATTGGGACCATACCTGTGATTGCTGTGTGCTGAGCATCAACATCATTCTCCATTAAATCAAAAACTCTTGGCATGATTCGGTCTCGTGTCGAGCTTTGGACAATCCCGGATGTGATGGCCCTCTTTTCCGCATCGAAAGTAGTGGTCGGTAAGGAGCCTGCATTCACCTCTGTGCTATTTCTGGCAACGCGAGCACACGGGAAGCTGAGGAGCTCCCATTGGTCTTTTTCCCTTGTCCTGATATGCAGCAATCTCATTGAGCCTTTTGACGCCCCGATTTTGTTGCTGTTGTGGTTGCCAATCATGACCTCACTGTTGCTGAGGAACATCCCGATAAAACCTTTCTGATGAATCCCTCTGTCTCTAGAACTTCGTCTCTAAGGCTTCCAACTGATAAGCCTTGGCCACAACCTTTGTATACAGTGCCTCGTCAAAACCCCCAGTCGCGATCCCTCGAAAAAGGTTCATCTTTAGACCCTGGATGAACTGGTGTACCTTGTTTTCGTCGGTGGCCACCAAATGAGGTGCGTAGCGAGACAGCGACTCGAACTTCTGAACATACTCGGCCACCTGATCCGTACTGTCGTAGCAGAGAAGAATTCCATCATCTTTTCCTTCCTTGCACTGCGATCGAAATACTTCTTGTAGAAGATCTTTTTGAATCCTTCCCAGCTTAATGCTAATGTTGTTGTCTGGATGATGTCCCAACAAAATCCTGCATTCTTGGTGAGATGGAACGTTGCACATATCACTTTCTTGTTCTCCTCTACTTCTGCATAGTTGAACATACGTTTGATCTGCCGGATCCATTCCTCAGCGTGAGCTGGGTCCATTGATTGCCCGTCGAACATTAGTGGTTGAAGCTGACAAAATTTGTCTCCACTGGTGTCTCGTGGCGCATGGTTGTTGTTCCCATTGTCTGCCATCATGCGTTCCATCATGCGTGACTGAACGCCGACTAGCTCAGTTAGACAATCGAGGGCGTCGCCTCTGTCATTTGCATCACCCTGATTCCCTCTCTCCATTACTAGAAAATCCTATAAGCAATAATTAAATTTAATAAACAAAACTTTTTTGGAAACATAAACACTTACAGTTGGTGGAGAGATCTCACGTGGTGGATTGTGCAGTTAGATAGTTTACAGAATCGCTTTTAAAACTTTGTTTTGCTCTGATACCATTTCTGTGATGACCCCAGACTCGATTGGGGCCAAGGAGCCATCACTCTGGGACATTTAACAGAGAACGGGACATATATATATATATATATATTTTTATAAACAGAGCAGATTGAACCTTTAAGAGCACACCCTTAAAGGCATTTGACAAAGAGAGAACTTTAAAACT
This sequence comes from Begonia masoniana, assembly GCA_022432975.1. NCBI lineage: Eukaryota > Viridiplantae > Streptophyta > Magnoliopsida > Cucurbitales > Begoniaceae > Begonia > Begonia masoniana. The sequence goes on from CM039511.1 coordinate 23,030,568, forward strand.
TTACACAGAGAAGACCTTCTCTGGATTAAGGGCTGGAAAGACATGATTAAAAACTGAACTTCATAAATAAATGGCAGGAGTAAAACAGGGAGACAAAGGGCAAGGAGAAATAAAAATGGTGAAGACAGAATATTGAAACAGAATCAGAAGACATTAATTTTTGAACAACAGAAATAGAAGGCTGAAGAAAACAGGGAGACAGAACACTTTGAACGTTTAAATAAAAGGCTGGGTGGGCGACGGGCATGCAAAAGGAAACGTGATAAAATACATGCAGTGAAAATAAATGAGAATTATAAACTGAAAGGCATATTGAAAGAAAGGCTACAGTGAATACCGGAATCGGGTGATCTATGGCCGAAGGAGTAAATAAAACGTGGTGGGAGAATTAGGCAGATGACGTCAGGCGAAAGATGTGGATGACGTCAGACGGAAGATGTAAATAAACTTGGCGGAGGTTATAGGCAGATAATGTCAAGCGGAAGATGTGGATGACGTTAGGCGGAAGATGTAAATTTTAAAGGCAGCGGTGGATGCAGGCAGAAATGCACTGTTCACCGGTGGAAGTGAACTACATGCTGAAATGCACTGTTCACCGGTGGATGTGAACTACAGACAGAAATGAACTGTTCACCGGTGGATGTGAACTACAGACAGAAATGAACTGTTCACCGGTGGATGTGAACTACAGACAGAAATGAGTTCACCAGTGGATGTAAACTACAGACAAAAATGAGTTCACCGATGCATGTGAACTACAGACAGAAATGAACTGTTCATCGGTGGATGTGAACTACAGACAAAAATGAGTTCACCGGTGGATGTGAACAACAGACAGAAATGAGTTCACCGGTGGATGTGATTTTAAAGCAGCGGTGGATGTAATCGGAAGATGTAGTTTTAAAGGCAGAATTTGACAACTTTTGACAGGAAGATGTATAAGCAGGGAACATAAACCAGAAGGCATAAAAGTTTCAGACCTTCAAAAAGAACGATTCAGAACATGATTTTAGGACATAACAGAAAACATGACAGGAGTTTAAGAAATCAAACTGCATGGATAACTCTAAAACGAGAGACCATCCATGGACAGACTAATAGAGAGAACTCAAGGCAGTTTCAGAATATTTCAACACATTTCGAAATATATATACAACAGTCAAATACAGAGGTTTTAAACATCAATACAGGGTTGAACCTACAGAACTGAACCTACACTTCAAATGTTTTAAAACTTCAAAAGATGATACAGAACTTGACATAACTTCACAAAATACATTCTCACAGGAAATACATTTGTCTGACTGCAGCAACCAATCCCCATGAGCATGATCCACCAGCCACCTATTCGTCAGACTGAGGCACAAAGCCCTCATCCACAGGATCCGTACCTACATCAGAGAGTTCAACTATGAGCCTAGAGCTCAGTAAGAACATATAAGAGTGCAGTGATGCATATGCTGTGCATGAACATTTCGGAATATAGTGACATTACAGAACATTACTTTTTATCTGTCAGGAAGTGGGGTTTATAGGAGAACAGGCGTAACAGGAGTACACTATCAGGCACTAGTAATTCACAGCAGAACACCAGTCCCCGACCCACACTTAACCGAACGTTACATTACCGGTTTTATCATTCTTAACTTTAAAACCGAGCACAGAAAACTTTTGCATGTCTTTCGGGAAAATTGTGTATGCATGAGCATCTACAGTGTTTGAACTTAAAACAGCAGACAACAGAAAAAAGACATCAGAACATAAGAAAAAAGACAGATAACTCAGAACATAACTCTCACCTTTTTACCCGAAACAACCCAACAGAAGTAAAAACCTAGTACCTCCGTGATGTAGGGCCTTAAGGGCCAACCTACGTATATGAACTTACCTGGTGTCTGAAAAGCAGCAAGCTTGCTCGTGAAACCACGGTGATGCACGAACCTATGACGTGCACGAAAAGTGAAGTTAACAAGCTGCAAATGCTAACTAATAACCTAGTAGAATAAGCTTCAACTCCATTCAAACCTTTAGAAAATACACCAACATGTTTTCATACAAAGACAGTGAGCTTGTCCAAATATCATAACCCTAAACTTCGATAAAACTCACATTTTTAACTTATTCAAACTCGTTAGTTTTAGCATATGTTTACCTTAGGCAGAGAAACAGAAGAAAACTGAGGAGATCGAAGGAGCTTTGAAGGGTATTTGTCTTCTGGAAGAGAGAAAACAGAGGGGATTGGAAAGAAGCAGAGAAGAGAAGTGAAAAGGGTTTCACGTAGGAGGAAGAGTATATCTTGTTCAACAAGTTGAACACATGGCAGCCATTCATTAGCTTCCTTCCACCTACCTTAATTCATACCTAAAAAACCCCTCCATAGGTTTTCTAACTAAATGAATGCTTTGGTTACTCCATAGTTTAGTTTTCCACTAAACATTCCAACAATTTTCACCAAAACATACATTATATTAATATAAACCTAATCCCATTGGATAATGTAACGCCCCGAGTTATCTGAACCAGGTTCGTAACACCATGCCCGTACATGACTAAAAATTTCAACCGTATTATTTTTTTTTTTAAGAAAAACTTGCAGCGGAAATCATCTAAGTAAAAATAGAGTTAAACAAAACTATTGTACAATGCTTGAATACTCAGTTAGAATTTTGGGGATAATCGGCAAAAGGAATAAAGGATTAAATCGCAAAACACTTCAAAAGTTTGAAGCAGAAAATGGAAGACATCATCCGGTGGCAAAACGACAAAATTCACTCTACATCTTCCGATGACGTCAGCCAGATGATTTCCTTCATCCGATCGTCTTTGTTCTACATCCACCGGTGACTAAACGACAAAATATTCTCTACACCTTCTGATGCGTCAGCACGCATCTGCTGATGAGTTTACTGAGACATCATCCGATAGACTTAAACCTACACCTTCCGATGATGTCAGCACGCATCTGCCGATGAGTTTACTGAGACATCATCCGATAGACTTAAACCTACACCTTCCGATGACGTCAGCACGTATCTGCTGATGAGTTTATTGAGACATCATCGGATACACTTAAACCTACACCTTCCGATGACATCAGCACGCATCTGCCGATGAATTTACTGAGACATCATCTGATAGACTTAAACCTACACCTTCCGATGAAACAAGTTACATATACCGATCACTAAACGACAAAGTTTGTTCTATATCATCCGATAGCTTCCACTGAAGACATCTTTCGATAGACAACAAAACAACAACTTAACCTACAGAAAAGAATTTACTCACTTCACTGAAACCATTCAAAAGCATTTCAAACCATTACATTACTAAAAATTCAGTGAGTGCCAACATTAAATCCCAACAGACACTATTATAAAAAAAGAACTCAAAAACGTATTCAAAACATCAGAATCACTTCTATCATGAAACGCAACAAATTTAAATTGAAACACTGTCAACTAAACTTTCAGATTACTGACACCAGTTAAACCGCCTCATCAGTTTACCAGGCCGAAACATGAATGTGCTCCTCCAACCAGCCTATTCCTCAGTGAACTCAGAGAATTCACCTGTAGTATCCTCAACACCTACATCACAAAAGTCATCTATTAGCCTAATGCTAAGTAAGTAAAGCAGTAATGGAATGAATTGCTGAAACATAAATTCCTAAACATGCAGTTTCTACTTTCTCATCTCAGTTGCATATACATATGTTCATAAACTGATCTGATTCCTCTGTTCCCTTGGGAGTTAGATCAATTCTCCCAATGTCATACATCCTCTACTCGATTAAGGGGCGGATGAATTCCCTTAATAGCTGTTCTGATCCCTCGGTTCCCTTAGGAGTGGGATCAATTCTCCCAATGTCATACATCCTCTACTCGATTAAGGGGCGGATGAATTCCCTTAATAGCTGTTCTGTCACATTCAGTTTATACCTCACCATTCTTACATGGAAATTCATTTTCGTAATCTTTCAAAAACATGATGCATGACATACAAAATAATTCACAACATGCATAACCCTACTGTTTTGTGATGTAGGCCCGAAGGCACATGCATACTTTACTTACCTGGCTCTCCTGGAAATGCTCGGTTACGACTGCTCCAAAACTCGCTCACCTAAGGCCATGACAGTACGTTAATCCAACCCTTACTAAACCTTACCAAAAATCAATAATATGTTTGAGGAAATCGATTTGAAACTCTACTACCCGTGCATTCCTATTTATCACCAAGAACCTGAACCCACCCTCAATCACAGAAACCTCGAAACCTTCACATTGTATTCTCTCAGTAAACTAATCACTAAAATGCAAGAAAAACAAGACTTACCTAGGCTGAAGGAGAATTGGGCGAGAGAATCGCTTAGAGAGTTCTACTGCTCGAGCTGAACACCAAAAGAGGAAAATAGGGGATAGTGGCGGCTACTCTCACTGGACTTTTCCTTAAATATGTTATCCACTATGTAAAATTCTAATTACCATAATGCCCTCGCCTGATCATTTATTAACCTAATCAATAACTCTCCCCAACCCTTCTATAAAAGTTCATTATTAATGATAGATTAAATTTTTGGTTCAATGGAACCGGGTGCTACAATCTACCCTCCTTAAAAGAATTTTGTCCTCAAAATTCGGTACCTGAATAGTTATGGATATTGGTCCATCATGTCCTGCTGGCGTTCCCAAGTTGTCTCCTCAACGCTCTGGTTATGCCATAAGACTTTTACCAGTGGAACTTCTCTGTTGCGTAATACCTTTACTGCATAATCTAAGATTTTTACTGGTTTCTCCTCAAATGCAAGAGTAGGAAGGACTTCAATGTTCTGCTGTTCTATAATCTGTGAAGGATCTCTAACGCATTTCTTAAGCATGGAAACATGAAACACATTATGAACTCCCTCCAGAGAGGCTGGTAACTGAAGTTGATATGCTGACTTCCCAATTCTCTTCACGATTTGGAAAGGTCCAATGTATCTGGGGTTCAACTTGCCTCTTTTCCCGAACCTCACAACTCCTTTGAAAGGTGACTCCTTAAGGAAAACTTCATTACCAACATCAAATTCTAATTCTCTTCTTCTTTTGTCTGCATAGCTTTTCTGCCGGCTTTGAATTGTTAAGATTCTTTGTCGAATAAGAGCAATCTTCTCCACTGTCTGCTGCACAATATCAGGACCAATCAATTGTGCTTCTCCAACTTCTTCCCAATATCAGGACCAATCAATTGTGCTTCTCCAACTTCGTCCATATAATGCTTCGTATGGTGCCATGCCTATTGTTGCTTGAAAACTGTTATTATACGAGAATTCAATCAATGGTATATACTTACTCCAAGAACCTTGAAATTCCAGTACACATGCACGAAGCATATCCTCCAACGTTTGGATAGTTCTCTCGGATTGTCCATCAGTTCGAGGATGAAAGGCTGTGCTAAAACTAAGCTGTGTTCCCATAGCCTTGTGCAAACTTTTCCAAAACTTAGATGTAAATCTGGAGTCTCGGTCTGAAACTATGGTGCTTGGAACTCCATGCAGTCTAACAACCTCGTGCACATACAACTCAGCCAATTGATCCATCGAGTATGTTATCTTCATTGGCAGAAAGTGAGCTGATTTGGTTAAACGATCACTATTCCCCAAATTGCATCGTGCGTTTTTTCACTACCGGTGGATGTGATTTTAAAGCAGCGGTGGATGTAATCGTAAGATGTAGGTTAAAGAGGCAGAATTTGACAACTTTTTGACAGTTGAAGAATGTATAAGCAGGAACAGAAACCAGAAGGCATAAAAGTTTCATACCTTCAAAAAGAACGATTCAGACCATGATTTTAGGCCATAACGAAACTGACAGGTTTTAAGAAATCAACGGCATGATACTCTAAAACGGAGACACCATGGACCGACTAAAGAGAGAACTCAAGGCAGTTTCAAGAATATTCAACACTTTCGAAATATATATACCAACAGTCAAATACGAGGTTTTACACATCATACAGGGTTGAAACCTACGAACTGAACCTACACTTCAAAGGTTTTTAAACTTCAAAGATGATACAGACAACTTGACATAACTTCACACAATAACATTCTCACAGAAATACATTTGTCCTGACACGGCAGCAACCAATCCCATAAGCATGGATCCCCCGCCACCTATTCGTCAGCTGAAGGCACAAGCCCCGCATCCACAGTATCCGTACCTAACATCAGAGAGTTCACTATGAGCCTAGCGCTCATAAGAACTATAAGAGTGCAGTGATGCTATGCTGTGCATGAACAATGTTCGGAATATAGTGCATTACAGAACATCCTTTTTATCTGTCAGGAATGGGTTTTATAGGAGAACAGGCGTCACAGAGTACCCTAGCAGGCACTAGTATTTCACAGCAGAACACCATCCCGCGAGCCCACACTTAACCGACACGTACATTACACCGTTTTTATCTTCTTAAAATTTAAAACCGAGCCCCACAGAAAAACTTTTGCATGTCTTCGGGAAAATTGGGTATGCAAGCATCTAAGTGTTTGAACTTAAAACAGAACACAGAAATAAGACATCAGAACTAAGAAAAAAACAGATGAACTCAGAAACATAACTCTCACCTTTTACACGAAACAACCCACAGAAGTAAAAACCTAGTTACCTCCGTGATGTAGGGCTAAGGGCCAACCTACGTATATGAACTTAACCTGGGGTCTGAAAAGCAGCAAGCTTTGCGCGTGAAACCACGGTGATCCGAACCTATGACGTACACGAAAGGGAAGTTAACAACTGCAAATGCTCACTACTACCCTAGTAGAATAAGCCTTCACTCCATTCAAACCTGTAGAAAATACACCAACATTGTTTTCCATACAAGACATGAGCTTGTCCAATAGCACTAACCCTAAACTTCGATAAACCCACATTTTTACTTAATCAAACTCGGTAGTTTTTTAAGCAGATTTTTTACCTTAGGCAGAGAACCATAATAAACTGGGAGATCGAAGGAGCTGTGAAGGGTATTTGTCCTTCTGGAGAGGAAAACGAGAGGTATTGGAAGAACAAGAAGAAAGTGAAAAGGGTTTCACGAGTAGGAGGAAGAGTCTATCTTGTTCAACAAGTTAACACATGGCAAGCCATCTTAGCTTCCTTCCACCTACCGTAATTCATACCTAAAAAACCCCTCATAGTTTCTAACTAAATGAATGCTTTGGTTACTCCCTATGTAGTTTTCCACTAAACATTCCAACAATTTTCACCAAAACATACTAATTAATATAAACCTATCCCTTGGATAATGTAACGCCACCGAGTTAATCTGCACCAGGTTCGTAACCCCATGCCCGTACATGACTAAAAATTTTCAACCCGTATTAGTTTTTTTTTTAAGAAAACTTGCAGCGAAATCATCTAAGTAAAAATAGAGTTAACAAAACTATTGTACAATCTTGAATACTCAGTTATAATTTTGGGGAGATCGCAAAAGGAATAAAGGATTAAATCGCAAAACACTTCAAATTTGAAAACAGAAAATGGAAGACCTCATCCGGTGGGCAAAACGACAAAATTCACTCTGACAGCTTCCGATGACGTCATCCAGATGATTTCCTTCATCCTGCTCCGTTTCTTGTGCTACATCCACCGTGGTGACTAACACAAAAATTTCTCTACACCGTCTGATGCGTCAGCACGCATCTGATGTGAGTTTACTGAGACATCATCCGATAGACTGAACCTACACCTTCGATGATGTCACAAGCATGCTTCCGATGATTTTACTGAACCTCATCCGATATGACTTACCTACACCTTCCGAGGAAACGTCAGCACTTCTGATGAGGAGTTTATTGAGACAATCATCGGATACACGTACACCTACACCTTCCGATGACATCCAGGCACCGCACGCATCTCCGATGAATGTACTGGAGACTCATCTCTAGACTTAAACCTACACCTTCCATGAAACAAGTTACATAGACCGATCACTAACTACAAAGTTGTTCTATATCATCCGATAGCTTCCACTGAAACATCTTCGATAGACAACAAACAACAACTTACCGAACAGAAAAGATTTACTCACTTCACTGCAACCATTCAAAGCTTCACCATTACATTACTAAATTCAGTGAGTGCCACATTAAACCCAACAGACACTATTATAAAAAAGACTCAAAAACTATGTCAACTCAGAATCAAGTTCTATCATGAAACCAAACAAATTTACATGAAACACTGTCCACTAAACGTTCAGATTTACTGACACCAGTTAACCGCCCATAGTTTACCCAAACAAAGGCGAAACATGATGTTCTCCTCAACCAGCCTATTCCTCAGTGGAACTCAGAGAATTCACCTGTAGTATCCTCACACCTACATCACAAAGTCATATATGAGCCCTAATGCTAAGTAAAGTAGCAGTTAATGAATGACATTGCTGACACATAAATTCCTAAACATGCAGTTTCTACTTTCTCATCTCAGTTTTGCATATACAAGGTTCATAAACTGGATTGATCCTCTGTTCCCTTGGGATTAATCAATTCTCCTCTCCCAATGTTCATACATCCTCGACTCGATGAAGGGGCATGCATCCCTTACTAGCTGTTCTGATCCCTGCGTTCCTCTTAGAGGGGATCAATTCGCCAATGCATACATCTCTACTCGATTAAGGGGCGGATGAATTCCCTTAATAGCTGTTTTGTCACATTCAGTTTATACCTCACCATTCTTACATGGAAATTCATTTTCGTAATCTTTCAAAAACATGATGCATGACATACAAATAATTCACAACATGCATAACCCTACTGTTTTGTGATGTAGGCCCGAAGGCACATGCATACTTACTTACCTGGCTCTCCTGGAAATGCTCGGTTACGACTGCTCCAAAACTCGCTCACCTAAGGCCATGACAGTACGTTAATCCACCTTACTAAACCTTACCAAAATCAATAATATGTTTGAGGAAATCGATTTGAAACTCTACTACCCGTGCATTCCTATTATCACCAAGAACCTGAACCCACCCTCAATCACAGAAAACCTCGAAACCTTCACATTGTATTCTCTCAGTAAACTAATCACTAAATGCAAGAAAAACAAGACTTACCTAGGCTGAAGGAGAATCGGGCGAGAGAATCGCTTAGAGAGTTCTACTGCTCGAGCTGAACACCACAAAGAGGCAAATAGGGGATAGTGGCGGCTACTCTCAACTGGACTTTTCCTTAAATATGTTATCCACTATGTAAAATTCTAATTACCATAATGCCCTCGCCTGATCATTTATTAACCTAATCAATAACTCTCCCCAACCCTTCTATAAAAGTTCATTATTAATGATAGATTAAATTTTTGGTTCAATGGAACCGGGTGCTACAATCTACCCTCCTTAAAAGAATTTTGTCCTCAAAATTCGGTACCTGAATAGTTATGGATATTGGTCCATCATGTCCTGCTGGCGTTCCCAAGTTGTCTTCCTCAACGCTCTGGTTATGCCATAAGACTTTTACCAGTGGAACTTCTCTGTTGCGTAATACCTTTACTGCATAATCTAAGATTTTTACTGGTTTTCTCCTCAAATGCAAGAGTAGGAAGGACTTCAATGTTCTGCTGTTCTATAATCTGTGAAGGATCTCTAACGCAGTTCTAAGCATGGAACATGAAACACATTATGAACTCCCTCCAGAGAGGCTGGTAACTGAAGTTGATATGCTGACTTCCCAATTCTCTTCACGATTTGAAGGTCCAATGTATCTGGGGTTCAACTTGCTCTTTTCTCCGAACCTCACAACTCCTTTGAAAGTGACTCCTTAAGGAAAACTTCATTACCAACATCAAATTCTAATTCTCTTCTTCTTTTGTCTGCATAGCTTTTCTGCCGGCTTTGAGTTGTTAAGATTCTTTGTCGAATAAGAGCAATCTTCTCCACTGTCTGCTGCACAATATCAGGACCAATCAATTGTGCTTCTCCAACTTCTTCCCAATATAATGGAGATCTGCACTTTCGTCCATATAATGCTTCGTATGGTGCCATGCCTATTGTTGCTTGAAAACTGTTATTATACGAGAATTCAATCAATGGTATATACTTACTCCAAGAACCTTGAAATTCCAGTACACATGCACGAAGCATATCCTCCAACGTTTGGATAGTTCTCTCGGATTGTCCATCAGTTCGAGGATGAAAGGCTGTGCTAAAACTAAGCTGTGTTCCCATAGCCTTGTGCAAACTTTTCCAAAACTTAGATGTAAATCTGGAGTCTCGGTCTGAAACTATGGTGCTTGGAACTCCATGCAGTCTAACAAACTCGTGCACATACAACTCAGCCAATTGATCCATCGAGTATGTTATCTTATTGGCAGAAAGTGAGCTGATTGGTTAAACGATCAACTATTCCCCAAATTGCATCGTGACCTTTTACTGTTCTAGGTAATCCTATAACAAAATCCATAGTTATTTGTTCCCATTTCCATTCGGGAACTGGTAAGGGTTGCAATGTTCCAGCAGGCCTCTTATGTTCAGCTTTGACTTGCTGGCAGACCAGACATAACTCCACATACTCCGCCACACTTCTGTTCATACCTGGCCACCAATAATGTTGCTTGAGATCTCTGTACATTTTCGTACTTCCAGGATGAACAGAAAGTCTGGAGGAATGTGCCTCAGATAGGATTTCCTTTCTAAGTTCGGTATCAGCCGGAACAAACCATCTATTCGAAACTTGGAATTCCATCAGCTGAGCAGTTGAAATCCGACTTGTCAGTAGAATTTATGCACAACTTATACTTATTACATTCAACGTCATTCATTTGAATTTCCTTTATTTTCTCAAAAATAGTTGGCCTCAAAGATATGGCCGAAAGCATGGCTGACACACTAGACACAGCTTCCAGGTTAAATCTTTGGAATTCTGTCTCTAAAGCTATCGGTATGTCTAGAGTCAATGCAGAAACTAAAGGGGTCACTCTACTCAACGCATCAGCCACTACATTCGCCTTGCCAGGGTGGTACTTAATCTCAAAATCATAATCTTTGACAAACTCTAACCACCTACGTTGCCTCATATTCAGTTCCTTTTGCATGAAAATGTATTTCAGACTTTTATGATCCGAAAATATCTCACAGGTTTGTCCATACAGGTAGTGCCTCCAAATCTTTAATGCAAAAACCACAGCAGCTAATTCTAAGTCATGTGTGGGGTAATTCTTTTCGTGTACCTTTAACTGCCTAGAAGCATAAGCTATAACCTTTCCATCTTGCATCAAAACACCACAAGGTCCAACCTTGGAAGCATCACAATAAATACTGAATTTACCATTTTCGACAGGAAGAGTTAAAATTGGGGCATCGGTCAGTTTCTGCTTCAAGGTCTGGAAACTGGATTCACATTTATCAGTCCAATTATACTTCACATTTTTCCTTGTTAACATAGTAAGGGGTGTGGCAATCTTTGAAAATCCCTCGATGAATTTTCTATAATACCCTGCTAATCCAAGGAAACTTCGGATATCAGTGGCATTCTTCTGTTGAGGCCATTCCTTAACTGATTGAACCTTGGCTGGATCTACAGATATCTCGTCTCCATAGATCACATGGCCAAGAAAGTGAACTCTGTCCAACCAAAACTCACACTTAGAAAATTTGGCGTAAAGTTGGTGTTGCCTCAGCAATCCTAATACCAAGCTTAGGTGTCCTGCATGCTCCTCCTTAGTTCTAGAATAGATTAAAATGTCATCTATGAATACAATGACAAATTTGTCCAAATACTCGCGAAACACCCTATTCATGAGATCCATGAAAGCTGTGGCGCATTTGTCAAACCAAAATACATAACCAAAAACTCAAAATGTCCATACCTTGTGCGAAAGGTAGTCTTTGGGATGTCTTCAGATTTAACCTTTAACTGGTAATAACTGGACCTAAGGTCAATTTTAGAGAAAACTCTTGCACCTTTAAGCTGATCAAATAAATCATCAATCCTCGGCAGTGGATAATTGTTCTTGACAGTTAGCTTATTCAATTCTCTATAGTCTATGCACATACGCATTGATCCGTCTTTCTTTTTGACAAAAAGGACAGGTGCACCCCATGGTGAAAAGATAGGATGTATGAACCCCTTCTCCAACAAATCCTCTAACTGTTTATTCAACTCTTTAAGTTCTGCTGGTGCTAGTCTATATGGATTCTTAGATACTGGCTCAGCGCCGGGGTAAACATGTAACACCCGACATTTCGGCCAGGTGATTCTCCGACCATTTTCATTGTCACCCTCTTATTTAACCTTTATGATTTAAATTTAATGTTAAGACAAATTTATTACAAGTAAAGTAAAACTAGGTTGGGTGGCAGCTTTGTAATTAAGATTGATGGGTTGAGTATAAATAGAAAATGAAAACCTTAAACCTCATTTTATTACCACTGTAGCCGACATTCCCTCTCGGCGATTCCTTCTCTCCCAAGCTTTTGCTCTCGGCTACCAAAATCTTCCCTCGCTGACGGCTGGTTTCAGCCTGCTTTTCTCTGCAAATCCGCACCCGAGGTATGAAATGGACAATGTAGTCATTTATTAGTGATTAAAGTTCTGCTTTCAGCTCGGCCTTTGAGTTCGGAATTTTCTTAGCAGTGGCCGAGTAGTTTAAGACCCTTTTAAGTCTGAGAGTAGAAATGTCATCCCAAATCGATTCTGAACATTTCAAAGTAACCAACTCGGATTTAATGAATGGTAAAACTTGTCCACCTAGTTTCAGATTTCAGACTGCAGTGTGTCAAACAGAGGATTCGGAGTAATCTTAGCTATTAGAGTCCTAGGACGATTTATGAATAGAACTATTAGGACCTTTGTTTTAACTACTGTAATGTACATGTTTTAGGTGAAGAAGTTTAAAGGGAAGAAGCTCGGATTGCTAAGGAAACCAGGTAAGTGAATGTATTAAGGTTTCCGGCCACTAGGGCCCTACACCGCAAGGGTATTAGGAAATCATTGAGATGTTAGTCTGTTGACTATGATTAGCTATTACTATGACATGGTGAATTGGAGTAAGAAGATGTTAGGTTACGAGATGTTATGCTTGTCCTTATGATATGACTTCTCTCTATGAACTTTATGTCTATGCACTGTGTCCATGTTATGATTTAGTTGAGACATGAAAAGCAAATGTAACCAAGATTAAGTGCAGAGCGGGGAAAAGACTATGTTATGTATGACTCGCGGAATCTCCCACTGTTGGAGGCCGAGTTAATGATGTGTATGACTCGCGAAATCTCCCACTGGTGGAGGCCGAGTTAATGATATGTATGGCTCGCGAATTCTCCCACTGGGGGAGGCCGAGTGATGTATTATGATTGCCGCGATAGGCAAATGATTATGTATGACTGCCGCGATAGGCAAATGACTATGTACCCCTGTCTTCCTCCCTCGTCTCCTGCCTTAATACATGTCATGTAAATAATGAAAATGAACGTGAATGAAGAAAGGTTTATGAACTTGTGTTCTTTAATTTGTGCACTCATGTATATCTGTCAGTATGCATTCCTTACTAAGCATTAGGCTTATAGTTGAACCTTATGGTGTAGGTGAAGAAGGTTCAGGTGAGGATACTATGTTCAAAGAGGATGCTTAAGGCTGGTTGCTGGTGGAAGCTCAAAATGACAGTGCAGGACTGGAAAGGCGATTGATGACCCCTGGTTAATGCTCTTTTGTTTCAGTATAATAAAGGATATAAAAGTTTAAGTAGGATGAGATTATTTTATAATGTTGAGCTTTGAGACTGTCTAGTTGATTTACTGAGTTAGGGACTGATTTTATAGACTTATAAATGATCTGTCACTTAAGTCTTCCGCTATATGCATTCTGAATGGGTTGTGGTATTCTTCTGTTGGAAGAAGTCGTTTGATGGTTTAGTCTTCCGGCTGATGTCATCGGCAGATGTCGAATGTTAGAGTTTGATGGTTTAGTCTTCCGGATGACGTCACCGTAGATGTAGAATGTGTTTTGTCGTTTAGTCACCGGTAGATGTAGAATGTGTTTTGTCGTTTAGTCACCGGTAGATGTAGATGTGGTTTTTTCGTTTAGTGACCGGTAGATGTAGAATGTGCTTTTGTCGTTTAGCGACCGGTGGATGTCGGCTGACGTCACCGGAAGTTGTAAATGATATCTTGTCGTCTAGTGACCGGTGGATGTCACCGGATGATGTTTTAATTGAGCACGCGAGGCCCACGTGCCCACCGGAAGATCCTCTTCCATTAGGCGATGTAAGCAAGTCACGCGCGTTGCACGTGACACCCGGACGACTAAATTCTGAGGGTTGCCAACGCATGCAACCCATGCAAACCCGAGTAGAATCATGTCGAGAGGGTTGGGGACATTTCTTCCCTGCTCGAATGTGTCCAGAAACCGATGACCGAGCCTAGTCGCTCGACTCTGTGAATGTTTAAACCGACGTGGTATAGGAAGTCGAGCACGAAGGGTTCGTTTTCCTTATGGTTCGGCGTCTCTGTTTCCAGTTTAGAAAAAAAAATATACGCGACGTAGATGTCTGACGAGGAAAAGGTAAGTGAATGCAATAATAGTAAAAGTCAAGCAAACGATTAATGAAAGATTATGATCACGTGACGGCACCTGGCCGGGGTCGTTACAATTATGGTATCAGAGCAAACCAGTTCTAAACCGATTCTGCAGACTGCTTCCAGCACTAGACTGTCACTTGAGCACACCTCAGACAACTGTAAGTATTTATGATTTCATGTATGTCATTAAGTTAAGTTATGCCTGTAATGATTTGTCTAGGATCCCAAGATGGTTAGAGGTCAACAAGAGAGACCAATGAGGATAGCATGCTATTGCTCAGTTGACTGAGTTGGTCATGCGCCAATCTCACCAGATAGAACGACTGATGACAGCTAAAGAAGAACAAGGGCAACTCAGTACTAAACGCAACTCATGACCATGGGGGTGAGCGCTTTCACCGGCTTCGACCCCCCAGTGTTTAATGGGTATGTTTTCAGATCCTATTCATGCTGAGGAAGTGGATCCGAAAGATTGAAGGACATATTTAAGTATGCAAAGGTTGACGATAGGGGATAAGGTCACCTATGCTGGTCTTCATTTGGAGTTAAGTGCAAGGCATTGGTGGGACTCGATCCAGAACACCGCTAATGCCGAGACTATGACCTGGGGGATGTTCCAGACTGCCTTCTTTGACAAGTACTTTAATAGGACTGTTCGGGCCAACAAGAAGAAGGAGTTCATGAATCTCGACAAACCGGCTCAGGACGGATTATATATGTGAATTTGATGCTTTATCACTGGTTGCTCCCGTATGATGAGGATGAGGAAGATAAATTTACCAGTTGTTCAAGGACTGAAGCCAAGTCTGTACATGAAGGTGAAGACTGCTGGGATACATAATGTACCTTATGGGGATGTGACGGCTAAGGCCTTGGAGCTGGAAGAGGCAGAAATGACAGCATACGCACAGCGCGAACAACCAAAGAAACTCATGAAGAACACTCAGCCGCCACCACGTCAAAACAAGGGTTGCAGCCGCGTCAGAACAGGGGACCACAGCAACAACAGCATGGAATAAAGAGCCCCTCAATCAGAGTGGATGATCAGGAAAAAGGAAAGAGACCTTTGGCACCTCTGTTCCCTACATGTCAGAGGAACCCACCCTGGTGAGTCGCAAGTTGCTTTCTGGCCGCTGTTTCAGGTGTGACAAGACCGGACACCTAGTCAGAGACTGCCCCATGCCGCCAGACCCGAATCGTGCAAGGGTTGTACCCAGAGTGTATGCGTTGATGGAAGATGAGGGAGCTGTTCAGCATACAGGTCATATCAGGTACTATCATGATCTGTGGTTTTTGCCGCTTATACACTCATAGAGACATGGGCCCACACTCGTTATATCAACCTTGTTTGTAGCAAACATAACATAGGACTTTTACCAGCTGAAAGGTCATATAGTGTTGTGTTACCATCAGGGAAGTCCCTACATTCAGAACAGATTGTTAAGGGTGACGTCGTGTCCTTAGGGATAGGAATCTTATGCGGAATTAATTGTCATTGACATAAAAGGGTATGAAGTGATATTTGGATGGATTGGTTATTTCGACCATCAGCCACGATAAGTTGTAGATCTGGAATAGTTGATTTAGACCCCCAAATGATACCATTATGCCTTCCAAACTTTATTCCTAAAACAAGTAAGATCCATTAGATCCTCACTAAATATAACCGCATGCTGAGATTGGATGGAGAGCTACCTGGCTAGTGTAATAATGATCGGTTGGAAGAATAAAATTGAGCCTGGCGGAATTTCCTATAGTCCGGGAGTTTTTCCCGAGGCTTCTTTAGTACTTACCGGGTATAATACCCCTGATAGGGACATAATTTGTAATTGATACTACCTGAGGCATTACCTGTATCCAAAAATCCTTACGTATGGCACTGTTGAGTTGAATGACTGCCAAGCGGTCCCACTGCAGAATTGTTGACAGGGATTTATTCGCCCCAGTATTCTCCTTGTGGTGCACCATCTTATTTGGTAAGGAGACAGATGGTTCTCTTAGAAGGTGCATAGACTACAGGGACTAATAATTACAATCAGAATAGGTACCCCTTACCTAGTATTGTGATTTGGTTTTGATCAATTGTAAGTAGCTAGG
Source organism: Begonia masoniana (assembly GCA_022432975.1). Lineage (NCBI taxonomy): Eukaryota > Viridiplantae > Streptophyta > Magnoliopsida > Cucurbitales > Begoniaceae > Begonia > Begonia masoniana. Next base: position 23,047,224 of record CM039511.1, read on the forward strand.
TATTTCCAAGATATATTTACGATCGTTTTTACCAACTGAGGTTTTAAAGAATGATAATATACCAAAGACAGCCTTCAGAACCCTCTATGGACCTAGAATTCTTAGTCATGTCGTTTGGATTGACAAAGCCCCCTGGCCAGCTTGTCATGATTTATGACCGTGTGTTGCCGTGAGTATTTAGATAAGGTTGTGATGGTAAGTCCTAGA